>CM054936.1:13906824-14410307 GCA_029168755.2 Tillandsia fasciculata
AACAAAGCGGAAAGGAAGCAATATACACATCCTACTAGTAATCAGAGCACAACACAACTAAACTATACATAAAAGAGGAGAGTAGATAACAACTATCATACAAGAAGTTAAAATCCATTATACAAATGTGGTCCTCTCAAATACAACCTATCAAAATACATGGGTGGTTTCTATGCCAAAATACACCAACACCTCTCCAACAAAAACAAAAGAAAAGGTGCCGTGTAACCAGCTCGAGTGGTGCGACGGGGACAAGCTAGCTATGCGATAACCCCTTGCCACGGTCCCGAGCCCCTCCCGCTGCGGATGGCTCTGAAAAACAACAACCCAAATGGGGTGAGAACTATTAATCAATAGTTCCCAGTGGGTAAGCCGCCGAGAGGAGCGAAATACACCACTAGGTCAACTGAGGCATAAGATAGTAAAACTGCTGAAATGAAATGCAGAAAATAAACAACTGAAGTAAAGTAAAGTACTCTACTACTATCATGCCTCTATGCTCATGTACAAGGTGATGATGATATGAATCTATCATGTTATCATAATGTCCAACTACAATGAGTAGTATTATTTATGTGGTGTCCAATGTCAAGTTTGCTATCATGTATGTCCAACTACCATGAATGTATCATCTATGTGATATTCAATGTCAAGTTTAGTTAACTTAATCCTTTTCTCTTGAAGACTTTCTTTGAGTCTAAGCTTGAGCCACGCCTCATGGTCCCGTGGTGGCACCCCCCAAGAAGCTATGCCAATCCAACGGCGTCCCAATCGGCACCCAATCCCGCACGGCGATCATGATGTCGCAAATGGCCAACTCCGGAGTGCCGGCTTGGAGGGAGCGACCCTACCAAGCATGTGCGAATGAGCACAAACGGCAAGCAAGCAAGTCTCGATCATCGTGTCTAAAACACGGAATAGCAATCATCGTGTCTAAAACACGGAATAGCATCATCGACCTTTAGGTCGGGGTATAGTATCTCAAGTGTCAATGTTTCATATACAATATTAGCATTATCTTGCATAATGAAAGAGTAAAAGCATTTACAAGTTGTCATCATATCTCAAACATGGAATCTCACTATTTCATCTTGATTGTACAAGTTTAGAAGTTTTCTACTTGTATCTCACTACACTAGGAGGCACTAATGTCATAATGTCCATTTTTACATCATCATATGCATAACATGTCCCAATAATTCTATAACATGTATAGTTATTCTCTATTCATATCCAAAAGCTTAAGTTCACGAAAATTCCTATTCAATCCCCCCTTAAAGTGCCCATGCACATACAATGTTTACCTCTACTACATAGAGTATGAAATTTTCTACACATGAAGGGGTTCAAATGCATGATCATAAATCATGATAAATCAAACGATGCATGTTTAATATAACAATGATGCCCTAAAAGTCTATAGAAGACATAGGGGGAGTTCACCCATTTCGGTGAGGTCAGACCCACCGGATAGTTGCCAAATCCTTGTGAAGGATCCCAACCAAGAAGCCCACACTTCCTCTTATGCCCTAAGAGAAGTTTCCAAAGGGTTAAAACATCACAAAACCCTAATCACAAAAATTCCTTAAAATCATAGGGAAAAATAGGTGGAAAATACCTTAGGTTGAGAAATCTTGCTAAATCTTGAAATCCAAACAAGAAAAGCTTCAAAACCAACCTACAAGAGTGTTCTACACCCATCAATTCCACCCCAAAAGCTAGAAATCAAAAAGCCCCAAAATAAACCCTAGTTTTCCAAAAACTAGGTTTTCCTTCAAAAATCCCAAAAGAAAGGGAAAAGAAGTGTTCCTAACCTCTTTAAGCTCAAATCCCACCTTGGAAGTGCAAAGGATAGGAACTAGAGCTCCAAACTCCCTTCTTCTTCAAGTTCTTAGCCTTCCTCCAAGCTCTTGTAGCAAGCTTCAATGGTGGAGAAGAGAAGGTTGAAGAAGAATCCAAGTAGAGAGATGTGTTGGAGAAGGAAATCCAAGATCTCTTCTCTCTCTCTCTCTCTCTCTCTCTCTCTCTCTCTCTAACACTCTCTCTTGCTCTCTCCAAATGAGAGGAAAAGAGAAGGTAAAGAGGGTTAAAAACCCTAACGTAACAAAATCCCCAAAGCCCCCCTGCAAGAAATGCAATTACATTTCTTACTGGGCTGTCCAGACCAAAACGGTCCGGACTGCCCCAATACGGTCCGGACCCCGAAGGTGGAAATTCCAGATTCGCGCGGACAGTCCGGACTCTCCCGGGACGGTCCGGACCCTGAAGTCAAAAACCTCAAATTTTCAAAATTTTTGAAAATTTCTGATTTGCGCCCAAACTCTCCGGAAACCTTCTAGAACCTTCCGGAAGCTTTCTAACACATCCGAAGGGTATCATTCAACCCTTCGCACACTCAAACTTCGCACTTTGCTACAGTTCAGTGTACTACATTCACCCCTCCTAAAAAGGAGTTTCGTCCGCGAAACTAGAAGTACCTCAAGTCTCCAGCTGAAAAAGATGAGGGAAACGCTCCTGAAGCGCGCTCTCCAGCTCCCAAGTAGCCTCGCGATCCTCGTGATTACTCCAAAGTACCTTCACATAAGGTATCTCGCGATTCCGAAGTTCCTTCACCTCACGAGCCAAAATCCTCATCGGTTGCTCCTCAAAGCTCAAGTCCTCGTGTAGTTCCAACGGGGCGAAGTCCACCACATGAGATGGATCAAAAACATACTTCCGGAGCGTCGAAACATGGAACACATTGTGCACTCCCGATAGGTTAGGCGGTAGAGCAAGTCGATAAGCCACCGGGCCGATACGCTCCAAAATCTCAAAAGGTCCAATAAATCGGGGACTTAGCTTCCCTCGGATGCCAAATCTCTTGACTCCTCTAGTCGGCGATACTTTTAGGAAGACATGGTCTCCAACTTGAAATTCCAAATCGCGCCGACGCTTATCCGCGTAACTCTTTTGTCGACTTTGAGCTGAAATCAAACGTTCTCGAGCTAGTCGAACCTTGTCTTCGGCCTCTTGAAGTACATCGGGGCCTAAAATCAATCGTTCTCCCACCTCGCTCCAATGAAGAGGTGATCGGCACTTTCTTCCATAAAGAGCCTCGAATGGCGCCATCTTGATACTTGCTTGATAACTATTGTTATAGGCAAACTCGGCCATCGGTAGATATTGATGCCAACCACTCTGATAATCCAAAACACATGCTCTGAGCATGTCCTCCAAGATTTGTATGGTTCGCTCAGACTGCCCATCACTCTGGGGGTGGAAAGCTGTACTGAAATCCAACTGCGTGCCGAGGGCCTCATGAAGGCTCCTCCAAAAATGAGATGCGAATCTTGGATCTCGATCGGAAACTATAGAAACAGGCACTCCATGCAATCGCACAATCTCATCAAGGTACTTTTGTGCAAGCTTTTCTCTAGACCAAGTAGTATGGATAGGGATAAAATGAGCAGATTTGGTTAACCTATCCACGATCACCCAAATAGCATCATGCCCAGCATGAGAGCGACGCAATCCCACAACAAAATCCATGGTGATCCTCTCCCACTTCCACACGGGGATGGGTAAACTCTGCAACTTGCCTGCGGGAAGTCGGTGCTCGGCTTTCACTTGTTGACATGTCAAGCATTGAGCCACAAATTTTCCAACATCTTTCTTCATGCCGGGCCACCAATAAAGCAACCTTAAGTCCTTGTACATTTTGGTGCCACCTGGGTGAAGAGAATAAGGTGCTCGGTGTGCTTCCTTCAGGATCTCTTCTTTGATCTCCAAATCCGCCGGTACATAAAGTCGACTTCGAAAACGAAGTACGCCGTGATCGTCCACATGAAACTCACCTGCTCGGCCATCCACAAGTGTAGCCCGAATCTTTTCCAAACTAGGATCTTGGACTTGTTTCATCTTGATCCTTTCCATAAGGGTCGGTTGCAACACCAATGCCATCAATCTCATGGGTGTCTCGGGTGCTACAACCTCCAACTCCAACCGTCTCATATCTTGAAGTAATGGTTGTTGGTAAGTGATCATCATCGCTAAGTTCTCCATCGATTTGCGACTTAGAGCATCCGCCACTACATTTGCTTTACCGGGATGGTAGAGAATAGTCAAATCATAATCCTTAAGCAGCTCCAACCATCTGCGCTGCCTAAGATTCAACTCCTTCTGACTAAAGAGGTACTTTAGACTCTTATGATCAGTATATACCTCACAATGCTCACCGTATAAGTAGTGTCGCCACAGCTTCAATGCAAATACCACGGCGGCTAATTCCAAATCATGAGTGGGATAGTTTTTCTCGTAGTCCTTTAATTGACGAGAGGCATAAGCAATAACCTTCTCGTTTTGCATCAAAACGCACCCTAACCCACTCAAGGAAGCATCACTGTAGATCACGTATCCCGCTCCTGCAGTAGGCAAAGCCAAGATCGGGGCGGTTGTCAACCGTTCCTTCAATTCCCTGAAGCTTCTCTCACATGCATCATTCCAAATAAACTTGGTGCCTTTATGTGTTAGTCGCGTGAGGGGAGTAGATAACCTTGCAAATCCCTCAACAAAACGCCGATAGTAGCCGGCCAAACTGATAAAGCTCCGGATCTCGGTGATGTTCGTCGGTCTAGGCCAATCCTTGATTGCCTCAATTTTCTTGGGGTCCACAGCTATTCCTTTTTCCGATATTACATGACCCAAGAACGCTACCTCTCGTAGCCAAAACTCACATTTCTTCAACTTGGCGTAGAGCTCTTTCTCCCGAAGTAATTGCAATACTTGCCGCAAGTGATCCTCATGCTCTTCGTCACTTCGAGAGTAGACCAAAATGTCGTCGATGAACACCACGACGAATCTATCCAAAAAGGGCTTGAAGACACGGTTCATCAAATCCATAAAAGCTGCCGGGGCATTAGTGAGCCCAAACGGCATAACAGTAAACTCATAGTGTCCATATCGTGTCCTAAAAGCCGTCCTAGGAACATCCTCGGGCTTGATCTTGAGTTGGTGGTATCCAGACTGAAGGTCAATCTTCGAATACACTCTTGATCCTTGGAGTTGATCAAACAAATCATCAATCCTCGGCAATGGATACTTATTCTTAATTGTGACCTTGTTAAGCTCACGATAGTCCACGCAAAGGCGAAGTGATCCATCCTTTTTCTTGACGAACAAAACTGGTGCTCCCCAAGGTGAAACGCTCAGTCGGATGATGCCTTTTTCCAACAAGTCTTGAAGCTGTGCCTTGAGCTCTTTTAACTCTGTCGGTGCCATCCTATATGGTGCCTTCGAGATTGGGGTAGTTCCAGGGATCAGATCTACCACAAACTCGATCTCTCTATCCGAAGGCATCCCCGGTAGCTTTGCCGGGAACACATCAGCAAACTCTCGCACAACTGGGATATCCTCCACTCTCGGAGTCTCACTGCTCCTATCCACAACGGTAGCCAAGTAGGCGACGCATCCACTCCTAATCAACTGTTTTGCTCTAGTGGAAGAGATAGTTATCGCAAACAGTGAACTCTTGTAGCCTCTGAACACAATTTCCTCTTGTCCCGGTTCTCGAAACGTCACGAGTCGGTTTTCACAATCAATGGTAGCATGATATCTTGTGAGCCAATCCATGCCCAAAACCACATCGAATTCCCCAAGTCGATGGAGGGCCAACAAATCTGTTGGCAAAATCCAATCCCCAATCCTAGGACAACTAGGGGAAAACTCCCGAATCTCCAAGGTATGATCGGGAACTAAGACTCGTCCCGGATGCAAGGTAGGAACTAACTCAATGCCATGCAACTCGGCAAACAGCCGGTCAATGAATGAATGAGATGCACCAGTGTCAAATAAAGCTCGAACTCGAATGCTATGAATCAAGATAATACCTGCAACGACGTCCTCTGCCGCTGAAGCCTCCTCAGTTTGGGCCGCATACATGCGCCCGCTCGGAGCCTGCCGTGGCCCCTCGTACTGTCGCGACGCCGGTGGTCGTCCTGACTGAGAGTAGGTGGGTGGGGTCACCTGTCCTGGAATAACTGGTGCCGATGCTGAAGAAGGGGTTGGTGTCGAGCCTCGCGGGCACTCTGATCGAAAGTGGCCCTCCTGGCCACAAAGGTAGCACTTGCCTCCACGCTGCGGGCATTGCGGCGGCACATGGGGTCCACCACAAATCACGCAACGCGGCGGCCGCCGACGGTCAGGTCCTCCCCGGTGTGAAGATGAGCCGCGTCCTCCAGACTGGCTCCTCGGGTGCTTCGGCGGTTTCTTCGAATAGGGCTTATGACTTGCGCCCTCGGTCGCCGACCTCTTGCCTCGCGTCCTATCAAGAGCTTCTCTCTCTTCCTTAGCAATCTCCGCGCCTTTCTCCACTATCAAGGCACGGTCCACAACCTCCCGGTAGGTTTGGAGGTTTAGGGTCTGAACCAATCTGAAAATGGACGGTCTAAGGCCGTTCTCAAACATACGGGCCTTGTCCTCGTCGTCCCTCACAACGTGCGGAATACAGTTAAGTAGTCGAGTAAATTCCCTCTCGTACTCCGCCACGGTTTTGTCTCCTTGCCTCAAGTTGCGGAGATCTCTTTCCATTTGCCTTTTTGCGCTCGCCGGAAAATACTTCATTGCAAGCATCTTCTTGAATCGCGGCCATGTGATTGCCGCCAAATCGGTCGTGGGGTCATCCCGAATGTCCGTCCACCACTGGTAAGCATCGCCCTCAAGATGGTGTGTTGCCAACCACACCCGGTCTCCCTCCGCTACGAAGGTATCGTGGAAAAGTTTCTCCATGTGTAGAATCCACTTCTCAAAAACCCAATAGTCGGGTTTCTCTCCATCATATGTCCGAGGCTTGGATTCCCGGAATTCCCTCAAACGAGCCATGAGTCGGTCCCGCTCTTCTCCTGCTACCATCATCGGTAAAACCGTCCTCGCCGGTGGAGTCTGAACTGGCGGTGACATCACAACCTCTTCCCGGCGCCCAGCACTCGGAGTGTGATGTGAAGACTCGGGCACCTCAGGTCGAAGTGCATCGGTCACTCCACCCATGTGCTCCCGTTGTTGCGCGGGTGGGTGCGAAGGGTCTTGAGTTCCCCTTGCCGCCAACTGTTGGGTCAAAAGAGCTTCCAACCTCTGCATCCTTGCATCCTGCCGACGCGAAGCCTCAGCCTGCTCTCACGCCGCAGCCGACTGCCGCTCCACTACATCAGCTAGCATAGCCAACTGCTCTCTCAAATCTCGGACCTCACTGGATCCGGAAGTAGCGGACGTCTCCGCATCGGCCTCCTCGGCCGTCATGGAGCGAGTCGTAGGCATCACAAACTGTAACAGGCATAAAATGCGTAGGTTAGGATAACCAACGCAAAACGCATCCCCACTCAAAACAAATCCCAATCATGCGAAAGCAAATGAAGCATGTCACAATTATTTCCCGATGTCAGGTTGTCGGCCGCCAACCAGACCTTCCAAGGAAATAGAAGGTGCAATTACTTCGATCAACTCCAACTCTTATGAAGTTATAGTATTGACCCAATCATGTTACTTTCGCCAAGTAATCATATGAGACCCCGTCTCTCACGTTCTTAATCCTTATGGTCCAACCAGCCTAAGGTTTGCTAGGTCCACTAAGACTCAACCCTAGGCTCTGATACCAATATAATCTGTCACGCCCCAGGCCCCAGCAGAAGCCTACCCGGCACGTGCACAGACCCGCCGTGTGCACAAGGTACCCCCCGGTACACACAAGGCGTCTACAACAACAAAGCGGAAAGGAAGCAATATACACATCCTACTAGTAATCAGAGCACAACACAACTAAACTATACATAAAAGAGGAGAGTAGATAACAACTATCATACAAGAAGTTAAAATCCATTATACAAATGTGGTCCTCTCAAATACAACCTATCAAAATACATGGGTGGTTTCTATGCCAAAATACACCAACACCTCTCCAAAAAAAACAAAAGAAAAGGTGCCCTGTAACCACCTCGAGTGGTGCGACGGGGACAAGCTAGCTATGCGATAACCCCTTGCCACGGTCCCGAGCCCCTCCCGCTGCGGATGGCTCTGAAAAACAACAACCCAAATGGGGTGAGAATTATTAATCAATAGTTCCCAGTGGGTAAGCCGCCGAGAGGAGCGAATCTAAGTCAACTGAGGCATAAGATAGTAAAACTGCTAAAATGAAATGCAGAAAATAAACAACTGAAGTAAAGTGAAGTACTCTACTACTATCATGCCTCTATGCTCATGTACAAAGTGATGATGATAAGAATCTATCATGTTATCATAATGTCCAACTACAATGAGTAGTATTATTTATGTGGTGTCCAATGTCAAGTTTGCTATCATGTATGTCCAACTACCATGAATGTATCATCTATGTGATATTCAATGTCAAGTTTGCTATCATGTATGTCCAACTACCATGAATGTATCATCTATGTGATATTCAATGTCAAGTTTAGTTAACATAATCATTTCCTCTTGAAGACTTTCTTTGAGTCTAAGCTTGAGCCACGCCTCATGGTCCCGTGGTGGCACCCCCCAAGGAGCTATGCCAATCCAACGGCGTCCCAATCGGCACCCAATCCCGCACGGCGATCATGATGTCGCAAATGGCCAACTCCGGAGTGCCGGCTTGGAGGGAGCGACCCTACCAAGCATGTGCGAATGAGCACAAACGGCAAGCAAGCAAGTCTCGATCATCGTGTCTAAAACACGGAATAGCAATCATCGTGTCTAAAACACGGAATAGCATCATCGACCTTTAGGTCGGGGTATAGTATCTCAAGTGTCAATGTTTCATATACAATATTAGCATTATCTTGCATAATGAAAGAGTAAAACATTTACAAGTTTTCCTCATGTCTCAAACATGGAATCTAACTATTTCATCTTGATTGTACAAGTTTAGAAGTTTTCTACTTGTATCTCACTACACTAGATGGCACTAATGTCATAATGTCCATTTATATATGATCATGTGCATAACATGTCCCAATAATTCTATAGCAGGTATAGTTATTCTCTATTCATATCCAAAAGCTTAAGTTCACAAAAATTCCTATTCAATCCCCCCTTAAAGTGCCCATGCACCTACAATGTTTACCTCTACTACATAGAGTATGAAATTTTCTACACATGAAGGGGTTCAAATGCATGATCATAAATCATGATAAATCAAACGATGCATGTTTAATATAACAATGATGCCCTAAAAGTCTATAGAAGACATAGGGGGAGTTCACCCATTTCGGTGAGGTCAGACCCACCGGATAGTTGCCAAATCCTTGTGAAGGATCCCAACCAAGATGCCCACACTTCCTCTTATGCCCTAAGAGAAGTTTCCAAGGGGTTAAAACATCACAAAAACCCAATCACAAAATTCCTTAAAAATCATAAGGAAAAAATAGGTGGAAAATACCTTAGGTTGAGAAATCTTGCTAAATCTTGAAATCCAAACAAGAAAAGCTTCAAAACCAACCTACAAGAGTGTTCTACACCCATCAATTCCACCCCAAAAGCTAGAAATCAAAAAGCCCCAAAATAAACCCTAGTTTTCCAAAAACTAGGTTTTCCTTCAAAAATCCCAAAAGAAAGGGAAAAGAAGTGTTCCTAACCTCCTTAATCTCAAATCCCACCTTGGAAATGCAAAGGATAGGAACTAGGGCTCCAAACTCCCTTCTCCTTCAAGCCCTTACCTTTCTTCAAGCTCTTGAAGCAAGCTCCAATGGTGGAGAAGAGAAGGATGAAGAAGAACCCAAGTGGAGAGATGTGTTGGAGAAGGAAATCCAAGATCTCTTTCTCTCTCTCTCTCTAACACTCTCTCTTGCTCTCTCCAAATGAGAGGAAAAGAGAAGGTAAAGAGGGTTAAAAACCCTAACGTAACAAAATTCCCAAAGCCCCCCTGCAAGAAATGCAATTACATTTCTTACTGGGCTGTCCAGACCAAAACGGTCCGGACTGCCCCAATACGGTTCGGACCCCGAAGGTGGAAATTCTAGATTCGCGCGGACAGTCCGGACTCTCCCGGGACGGTCCGGACCCCGAAGCCAAAAACCTCAAATTTTCAAAATTTTTGAAAATTTCCGATTTGCGCCCAAACTCTCCGGAAACCTTCTAGAACCTTCCGGAAGCTTACTAACACATCCGAAGGACATCATTCAACCCTTCGCACACTCAAACTTCATTTTTTGCTAAAGTTCAGTGTACTACACTAGTGGTCCCCCTACGGTTTACTAGGTTGTTGGGGAAATAGTAAAAATCCTAGGGACTACTATAATCCTAACCGCACATTCCTTCATCCAAGGGATGAAAACTTATGAGTATAAAAAAATTTTACTCATAAGAGTATAGTAGCCGGACCCTATAACCGATCCTGGAAATGACAAGGGCTTGGGGAAAGATGCTATGCTTGAGTCACCAGAAATGGTTGGTGACGAAGAAAATCATAGGTAGCTTGCAAGCAATTTTATTATTGATAACCGAATGGGGAGAGGGTGTATTTACCATGTGATATTAGCAATTCGTCTTAGATGTCTTATTATCTGTCACAAAAAGCACTGACGAAGGTAGGCAGGAAAACAAGACTTTCAGAGGGCTTATTCAATTGCTTGGGTTTCCCCTTGCAAATCATTAGAGAACATTTGAGGTTCCTTTCTATAGGGTTAATGCTCTTATTGTATCTCATATACATATGGTATCTCTCTTTAAGGGAAGGGTGCTCTTTGCTCCTTCACAGTTAAGAACTGTGCCAATGTGGCACAACAAGAGAGACTTATCATTTAAGAACGCAAGACCCTGTTAATTCAAGGACTATACTTCTTTCTTTTTTTATCGGAATAGTCTCTTCGCCTTCGCTTCACTGGGTATTGGTAATGTTGGCTGAGCCAAAGTCTGCAACTCCAACGTTGGGTGGGTAAAATTGGAATAAGGGATGTCCTCTTTAAGTAAGCCTCTGCCCGCCATACCAGTGGCGTGACGGATGAAGACGGGGAGTGACCGGGTTATAAGTCGGGCAGCAGTGTTCTCACTTCCAGGAAGACCTACATATGGGAAGGTAGAGCTTATATATTTTCAAAAGCCGAAGACAAATTATGTTTGTAAATTTTTTACCATTAGATTTGTATTGAGATTTTTACAATTATAAAATCAATTAAAGAGAGAGAAAGAGAAAGTACAATTGCACAAATCTCAATGCAAATCAAATGGTAAAAAATTCACAAGCAATCTCAATGCAAATCCAATGGTAAAAAATTCACAAGCATGATTTGGCTTGTACTTTTAAAAGTATATAAGCTCAACTATATATATATATATATATATATATATATATATATATATAGAGATAGAGAGAGAGAGAGAGAGAGAGAGAGAGAGAGAGAGAGAGAGAGAGAGAGAGAGAGAGAGTTCGGTTATTATGCTTGTACAAGTAGCAAGCAATTGGTGTTTATATGTTTTTTACCGTTAGATCTTCCCCTTTGACTAATTTCAACTCTTAGATCATTCTATTCCACCCACCACTCACTTAACTCACTGGGCTCACGAGATCATCCTTACCACACATTTTTTCATCCGTGTTGATCACTTCGCCTCATTTTGAATTCTTGGCACGGTTTACGAGGCATCTTTGAACCCCTTTTCTGCTGGTGGTTTTCTAGACAGCGGAGGCTTGTCGGATTTCTATCTCTACACTCGGGTATCGGATTTCGACGTACGAGGACTCGATCGACATCTACACTTCGAGAGGAACGCGCTCGTATTTTTATTGGAATTTTTAGAGGACTCTTCGAAGGTGATAATTAAGCTTCTTGAGGATTATTTTTCTGCAGGCTTGTGTTTGTGAAGAAGGTTTTGGCTTACGGCGATGTTTTAATTGTATCTTGGCCTACAGGTGTCGGAATAAGGTGTATAAGTACTCGATTTGTATCTACTCGTCGCGAGGATCACAATGGTGATTTTTCTGGATTTTTCTGAGGACAGAATGCAGGTGAAAATCCCCCTCTTCTCTGCTGGATTGTAAAAACAGCATGTGCTGTTTGGGTGTTGTGGGGTATTGATCGTGTTGTTGTTGGTTGTGTTGTTTGTTGAGCAAAGGCTTGCGCGACCGTGTACCGAGGGTGCTGTTTCGGCAGATTTTGATACCGTGTGAGTACGCACTTCACCGACTTCGGCTTTGCCTGCGGAAAGCATTTCAGGTGGGTTGCCTTGTCCCCAGAACCGGTGGACGGTTCTTTGATTCTATATGTTAGAATGCATGCATGTGAGTACCCGTACATGGTTGAAGGGTAAGCTTAGGAATGATAATTGTATCAGGGAATTACAAAATATTTATTCATGTATGACGTTGGGAACTAGCAAGTTTGGATATTCAAGTTGACGGTTGAGGAAAGCTTACCTTCTCGGATTATTACTCTTTTGATTGCTAGCATGCAGGATTTAACATACAACTAAACAAATTGAGATGTAAGCATGGAAATGGACTTGATTATGTGATTGATGCTTACTTGACTATTGTACATGCTTCTAGTGGATTGAGATCTAGCATACTGTAGATGACTATGTTCATTTCATACTAGATGATATAGAGATCATGCTTAATTAATCATTGGCCTATTTATGTGGGATTGACAATTATAGTAGCGATTTATTAGCATGCCATGTTAGCACATAGTCTTTCATGAGGATTGATCATTCGAGGGGACAGGATGTTACAACTATGTGCGGGTATTACTCTGAGGAGTTATTATGGATTATAGATCATGCATTATGAACAGGTGTAGTTCATTAGTGATTTTGGCATGTTGTTTATATCTTGTAGAGCTACCATTTGACATGTTCTTACTTCTATCTTTCCTGAGGACAATTTCATGCTGTATGGACATCTAGATAGGCCATCTTTTACTGCTACACTATCATGTTGGAATCTGACTTAGGAGAAACCATGTTTGTTCTTTCTCCTTTTCTTCTAGATTCATGTTGCTCGGGTTCGAGCAGGGGTTTGGGATAGTGTAGTCGGGACTGTGTGTCTGGGACAGGTTGGATTAGATTGTGGACTTGTGGGGTTTTGCGGCGACCGCGGATATTGGGCGGTTGACCGGATATGTACTTGTGCATCAGATTGGATATCAGATTTCCTCTAGTGGATGGAGTTTCCCACTGATTGTTTACTGTTGTTTCAGTTTAGGGATCGGGTTTCCCTTTAGTGGATGAGTTTTTCCACTTTGATCAGAGTCGTGATCCAGTCCTACTATATGGTGATACTTGTTACAGTGATACTAGTTACTGAGATACTTTACTCGTGTGGGTCGCTCCCCTCGAGTGCCACTCCGGACGTAGGCTTGACCGAGCCGTGTGCCGGTATGTTACTTATATTTTGACCGAGCCGTGTGCCGGTCCGTTACTTATATTGAGATCGAGCCGTGTGCCGATCAGTTACTAAGTTCGACAGCAGAGCAGGCAGTATTGGGTTCCATACCGGTCCATCTGATTGGGTTTATTCAGGCAGGTACTCTTATTGTTACACTCGTGCCTGGGGGCTGAGTGGAGTGTAGTAGCTGTGTTTAGACCAGTGCTAGTGTTGTCGGAAACCGGTTGGGGTTAACGGTGGTCCCGTGTCGTTGAGAGTACTTTGACCGTTGTGTGAGAGATTGAGGATCTTGAGTCTATCCATTCTGAGAGAGAGCGTGGATTTTGACTATAGCCTGCATGTGCCACTATTCGATAGCGAGTTAGTCCGTATGGACACCCTACGTAATTCCTGCTCGGCAGCGGGAGGTGGTTGTAGGTGGGCGCAGGCTTGACTGGACCAGATGTGGCAGTCAGCTCGATTGGGTCGATTGTGCACTTCATGTGCGAGTGGTTGCATACCTTTCATTGGTTTTCCCCTTTTGAGCATGTAGACAGAGGCTTGGTAGCTGTTGAGTACCTCCAGCTTTCTTATTCAGCTTTACTGCATTGTTTTCTTATGCCTCTAGTAGACTTCGTGGGCAGATCGTCGGACTTGGCGGTGGTACCCACTGAGAACTCCCTTTTGGTGTAATTCTCACACCCATTGGGGGTTCCCCCCCTCCCCCCCCCCACCTTCTTTCTTTTCTCTCATTTGTTTTGCAGAGTCTTAGCGGGTGTTGCTGATTCTGCGGTTGCTGTGCAAGGCGAGGGAGTCGCGAGCTAGATCCCTACCCGTCTGTGGAGAGTAGCGGTACCCCTACATTGGAGATTCAGAGTACAGTCAGTAGATTTATTTATTTTTCTGCTTTTGAGAGATTATTGTATTGTGAGGATCTGACTTGTACTAAGAGCCTGTACACTGATGTATTATTTTCTGGTTCCTCCCTGTTGAGTTCTGGTTTATTGTATTTGAGGATATTGTATGATTACCATTTATGGGAGATGGATATTGTATCATTATTCCAGTTGTACAGATGGTTGGTTTTAGTTTTACAGCACTTTTATTTTATAGCTCTGATATCTGTTTAGCTGTAGCCCCTTTCTTGCAGGTAGGACGCTTCGCCTATGCGGAGTTTTGCATAGGGGGCGGATCTGTTGGCGAGCCCGGGTCGCAGTTTCGACCCCGGGGCCTGACATCTACAACTTCACCCTTCGTGTGTTTTTCATCGACTTCCTCGGGTTTGTTATCCGTCTCCTCCTTGAATGAAAAAAATGTATCGGATGATGAACCAAGTGATTCCGAAGGTGAAGATTTTGCTCTCGCCTACCATAAATTGCTAAAGGATTCAAAGAAATTGGCGAAGCATAACAAGAATTTGAGAAGAAAGTTGTGGGATCTTGAAGAACTATCCAACAAGGCAACTTCTCTCTCAAAAGTTCTTGAAGAGGAAAGGGACAACTTGATCAAGGTTAATAGTTCCCTTCAAGAGAAGAATGAGCATTTCGAGAAGGAACACGTAAAATTGGTAGATAAAGCAAACTACTTCTTGAAGCTCTACTCCGAGGCTCATCAAGGAAATTTGGAGATGACGAAGACCATATTCCAACTTAGAGAAGATTTGAAGAGATTTTCATCGGGAAGGAGCAAGTTGAACAAGTTGCTTGGTCTTGGTCAAACAAATCGTTTGGGCCTCGGATACGGTCGAACTAGTGAGGATCCTAGTTCGAGCGAAACAAAGTTTGTGCCACAGTCGGTCTCACCTCCTCCGCCGACTGAAATCACCTTATCAATTGTTGACAAACCTTCTACATCACGTGGGAATTCAAAGTTAAATAAGGTATGTCACAATTGTGGAGAAAAAGGGCACATAAGACCAAATTGCAAGAATGGAGCAAAACGAACAAATCAAGCACTATTTACAACAACTACCATTAAGAACACCAACCGAAAATCTCAAGAGAATCAATCAAAGGTGAAGAACAATGGTAGTATATTCTCCAAGACTACATCGGCATGGAAATTAATGAAAAGTGATCAACCAAATAAGACTTATTCACCAAGGAGCTCAACATCATGATCATTGCCGACGTATTCCAAAACTCGTAAGGTTTGGGTACGCAAAGGTGAAATCTTCCCTTGTCTTGTCATTCACACATTACTACATGCATATGATAATTCGTCTTCATATTTGGATAGTGGTTGCTCACAGCACATGACCGGAGATAAGAACTATTTTAAATCGTTTGAGAAAACCTCCGGAGGACTTGTTGTATTCGGAGATGGACGATCTTCAAAAATAGTTGGAAAAGGAACAATCACTATTCCAAATGGCCTAGTTTTGAAATATGTTTTATATGTTGAGGGCCTCAAGACTAACCTCATAAGCATTAGTCAATTGTATGATGATGGTTTTTCAGTTAGTTTTTCTGTGATAGAATGTCTTGTAACTGATTTAAACCAATCATTATTTTTGAAAGGGGTTAGATCACAAAATAACTGCTATGTAGTTCCTAGTAAATCTATTGAACAATGTAACCTAGTTTCACTTGACACCAAAACTCTTTGACATTAAAGACTAGGTCACATAAATTTTAAGGACTTATCTAGAATTTCCAATAAAAACGTTGTTAGAGGTGTTCCTAAATTGAATTTTAAAGAAAACATTGTGTGTGGTGGATGTCAAAAGGGAAAACAAACTAGATCCACTCACAAGAACTTGAACCATGTAGGAACAAAACGCCCTTTAGAATTATTACATATGAATTTAATGGGGCCAACTCGTCAACCTAGCTTGGGTGGAAAATGGTACATATTTCTCATGGTTGATAATCTTCTCTAGATTTTCATGGGTATCATTTTTTAAAGAGAAAGCAGATACTTTCGACTCTTTTCATGATATTTGTCATCGGGTTATGATTGAGAAAAATGAAAAGATTGTCCGTGTTCGCAGTGAGAGGTGGAGAATTTATAAATTCTAAATTCATTGATTTTTGTTCTTTAAATGGCATAAAACATGAATTCTCCGCACCTTATACACCGCAACAGAATGGTGTAGTCGAGCGCAAAAATAGAGTTGTACAACAGATGGCGCGTGTTATGCTTCATAGCCGGAAACTTCCTTTATATTTTTGGGCTGAAGCAGTTAACACCACGGTCTATATGATCAATCGCATCTATTTGTGCCCGGGTACGTTCCATATGAACTATAGCTTAGTAGAAAACCGAATATCAAGTATTTTCGTATCTGCGGGAGTCGCTGCTACATTTTACGCGATCGTGAGAATCTTGAAAAATTCGACTCTCACAGTGACGAAGGAATCTTTCTTGGTTATTCTACAAATAGTAGAGCATATCGAGTATACAATCTTGAATCTAAAACGGTGATAGAATCAATAAATGATAAAGTAGATGGAACTTCTCATTTTTCTTCTTATAAATCTACTCTTGATATGTCTCTCAATGATGAATTCCTTGCTGATGAAGTTGCATTTTTGCATGATAAATCTTCTGAAAATTTTGATGTCTCTATCACGCCCCGGGGTCGAAACTGCGACCCGGGCTCGCCAACAGATCCGCCATCTGTACGGAAACTGCCGCACAGACGAAGCGTCTACCCTGCAAGAGATCTATAGCTAACCATGTATTAGAGATGAAAAGAAACTAAACCCAAATAGCTAGAGAATCAAATACTGAACATCTGATATAAATATAACCTCAATACAAAGTGTCACGCCCCGAGTGTAAACCAGAACTCGAGTGCGACAACAGATCCGCCGTATATGCAGTATTTCCCACATATACGAAGCGATACAATAACTCAAGCAACCAAGTGTAGTATACAAGAGAATGTATAGCCACAGAAAGCGGCACAGAGCGAGAAATGAACATAGACTACTATAAAACAACACACAACCAACACCAAAACTCCAAAGCCTCAACCACAACAACACCACCATATGCAAAACATCCTCCCACAATGAACAAGTTTCCAACCAAGATCAACCAATCCAAATCCATAAAAGAGGTATAGCTCAACTTGAAATGAAACTCTAAATACATAAAGTCCACAATACTCAAAAACATCAATAATACCACTCCACCAACACTACTACATGAATCAACTCCAAAATATACAACTCCAAAATCATCATAATACAAGTCTACTACAATATCCCATACACAATCAGTATACCCCACAAAATACAACAAATGTAACTCCCATATAAATTCGACTCGAGGACTGACATAATACATAAAGTTGGCTCCAGCCAGACCAAATATACAGTAGTCGGGGTACATAAAAAAATGAAAGAAATAAATAAACTATAGGGCGACCTCTATCAGAACCATCGGGGTGGAGCTCTATCTAGTCCGCGACTCCCTTGCCGCGCTCTGCCTGTATCGCTGCTCCAGAAGAGATCACTGGGGAGCAACAACGGGTGTGAGAACTACTAACAGCAGTCCTCAGTGGGTAAATCATCGAACCTCCGACCTACCCGCCGAGTCTACCATAAGGGCAAAGTAGGTGATAGTAAGAAGAATAACAGTAATAGCTGAAAAGGAAACTACTCTACTATGCCCAAAACCAACTGAATAATGTCAAGAGTATGCATGAATGAATGTATCACGACCCTCGTGTACCAATAATGTCTCCAACTGTATGATCTCAAATAGACACATGCATACCTCATAGAAACAACTACTGAGCTATATGATATCCTCAACTGTATGATCTCAAATAGACACATGCATAACTCATAGAAAATCACTACTAAGCTATATAATATCAACAGATATGTGATCTCAAATGTATAACTACATTTGTATGCATCACGAAAGGTAACTGTCAATGTATAACCCAATCAGATGGTCCTGGATAGGGCCAGACTTGCCTGCTCTCACATCTCAATAGAACCCCTCACCGTCGTGTATCAACGACGTGGCATCACCACCGTGTATCAACGGCGTGGCATCACCACCATGTATCAACGGCGTGGAATCATACTCAAGTATCAATCTCTCTCACCGGTATACAATCCCGGTCTCACCTACTCCGGAGTGGCACTCGATGGGCGCGACCCACTCGAGTCAATAAGTAACCCATGTCCAACAGCTCTGTCATGTATCTCAGTCAATCAGGCAAAAGTCGACACTATGCTCAAAGTGAAGACTCACTCAATCCACAATGCAAAACCCAGCCCCAACTGATGCATAACACTAATCGGTCCAACCGCCCAAAGTTTGCGGTTGCCGAAACAATAACCCGAGTCGATAATTCGGTGCTATCCCACCCGACTCAACAATATAGCTATACTATTCCCATCCCCGCTCTCTAACCCAAGCAATAATAGCATAAGAGGAAAGAAAAGGGTTTTCTCCTAACTTTGATTCCAACATGAATAGTATAGCATGAATAAAAGAGATATGGCCTATCTGTATGTCTAGATATCAAGGAATAGTTCTCACACATGATCAATTTAGTTTTCAACAAGAAACTTAAATATAAGCATGATTAAACCCATATAGATAGTAAGCATCACACAAGGTTGCACTTTTGGTTGAGTCGACTTGTAGGCCGCAATTTCGATGTGCTCAACAACCCACCTGCTAGCTCAGTAAACTAGAATTTAGTTGCAAAGACTTTCAGCGACCAAGGTATGTTGTTCGATGCTTCTCCAACAACTCGTAATATGCCTTGAGCTTCCTGTTGGAAAGAATTACTATAAAGACATTACAATTTGCCGGGTTCCATAGACTTGCATCAATAGAGAAAACTCATGATCTAATATATATATCTAGTAACTCTATTACCTCAGCCCCACATTTGTTTCCTTAGGTTTCCAATTAATGTCAAATTACTAAAGAGTTTACAACAACTAAAATCACTCTTTTCATAAGTCCAAGAAAAGAACACCTTACTACCCCGAATTTTCGATGTGGAAATATAAGCTGAGGTTCAACTTGCAATAACTTCCAATGGAAACACCTTTACATGTTGAACCCAAAAGTAAACTTGTTCATCTTGCACCTAAGATTATACTCATCCCTTAAAATTAACCACCTCAAGTACACTTAAACACGAAATCATATAAAATCCTCAATTTACCACCTAAGCCATTACCAACTTACTTGCAGATTTTCAGCAACAATGTACTGCAAATAGGACTAAAGATGGTATTTCAATTCTTATCCAAATTTCAAGAGTAAGGTATCAAATTGTTCCTCTTGAAGTCTAGAAAACTACCCAACTTGAAATTCACTATTTCATAAAGAGGAGAAAAAGATATCCCAAGATTTCCACATGCTGTCCAAACCTGCAATCTGAACAAAGGGCTTCAAAGATGATGAAATTTACCTAGTTTGTAGCAAGATATATGTAGTACACTAAACTTTAGCAAATTGCAAATTTCTAGTGTGTGAAGGGTTAAATGATACCCTTCAGATGTGTTTAGTAAGCTTCTGGAAGGTTCTCGAAGGTTTCCGGAGAGTTTGGACGCAAATCGGAAATTTTTGAAAAATTCAAAAATTTGAGGTTTTTGGCTTCGGGGTCCGGACCGTCCCGGGGACAGTCCGGACTGTCCGCGCGAAACTGGAAATTCCACGTTCGGGGTCCGGACCGTATTGGGGCAGTCCGGACCGTTCGGGTCTGGACAGCACAGTAAGAAACGAAATAACGTTTCATGCGGGGGGCTTTTGGGCTTTTGTTACTTTGGGGTTTTTAACCCCTTCACTTCCTCTTTTCCTCTCATTTGAAGAGAGCAAGAGAAAGTGTAAGAGAGAGAGAGAAAGAAAGAGATCTTGGATTCCCTTCTCCAACACCTCTCTCTACTTGGATTCTTCTTCAACCTCCTCTTCTCCACCATTAAAGCTTGCTACAAGAGCTTGGAGGAAGACAAGGGCTTGAAGGAGAAGGAAGTTTGGAGCTCTAGTTCCTATCCTTTGCTTTTCCAAGGTGGGATTTGAGCTATAAGAGGTTAGGAACACTTCCTTTCCCTTTCTTTTGGGATTTTTGAAGGAAAACCTAGTTTTTGGAAAACTAGGGTTTATTTTGGGGCTTTTTGATTTATAGCTTTTGGGGTGGAATTGATGGGTGTAGAACACTCTTGTAGGTTGGTTTTGAAGCTTTTCTTGTTTGGATTTCAAGATTTAGCCAAATCCCTCAACCTAAGGTATTTTCCACCTATTTTCCTTATGATTTTAAGGGATTTTGTGATTAGGGTTTTGTGATGTTTTAACCCATTGAAAACTTCTCTTAGGGCATAAGAGGAAGTGTGGGCTTCTTGGTTGGGATCCTTCACAAGGATTTGGCACCTATCCGGTGGGTCTGACCTCACCGAAATGGGTGAACTCCCCCTATGTCTTCTATAGACTTTTAGGGCATCATTGCTATATTAAACATGCATCGTTTGATTTATCATGATTTATGATCATGCATTTGAACCCCTTCATGTGTAGAAAATTTCATACTCTATGTAGTAGAGGTAAACATTGTCGGCGCATGGGCGCTTTAAGGGGGGATTGAATAGGAATTTTCGTGAACTTAAGCTTTTGGATGAATATAGAATAACTATACCTGTTATAGAATTTTTGGGACATGTTAAACACTTGATCATGTGTAAATGGATATTATGACATTAGAGTCATCTAGTATTGTAAGATACAAGTAGAAAACTTCTAAACTTGTACAATCAAGATGAAATAGTTAGATTCCATGTTTGAGACATGAGGACTACTTGTAAATGTTTTACTATTTCATTATGCAAGATAATGTTAATATTGTATATGAAACATTGACACTTGAGATACTATACCCCGACCTAAAGGTCGATGATGCTTTTCCGTGTTTTAGACACGATGACTTGCTATTCCGTGTTTCAGACACGATGATCGAGACTTGCTTGCTTGCCGTTTGTGCTCATTCGCACATGCTTGGTAGGGTCGCTCCCTCCAAGCCGGCACTCCGGAGTTGGCCATTTGCGACATCATGATCGCCGTGCGGGATTGGGTGCTGATTGGGACGCCGTTGGATTGGCATAGCTCCTTGGGGGGTGCCACCACGGGACCATGAGGCGTGGCTCAAGCTTAGACTCAAAGAAAGTCTTCAAGAGAAAAGGATTAAGTTAATCAAACTTGACATTGAATATCACATACATGATACATTAATGGTAGTTGGACATACATGATAGCAAACTTGACATTGGACACCGCATAAGTAATACTACTCATTGTAGTTGGACATTATGATAGCATGATAGATTCATATCATCATCACCTTGTACATGGGCATAGAGGCATGATAGTAGTAGAGTACTTTACTTTACTTCAGTTGTTTATTTTCTGCATTTCATTTCAGCAGTTTACTATCTTATGCCTCAGTTGACCTAGTGGTGTATTTCGCTCCTCTCGGCGGCTTACCCACTGGGAACTATTGATTAATAGTTCTCACCCCATTTGGGATGTTGTTTTTCAGAGCCATCCGCAGCGGGAGGGGCTCGGGACCGTGGCAAGGGGTTATCGCATAGCTAGCTTGTCCCCGTCGCACCACTCGAGGTGGTTACAGGGCACCTTTTCTTTTGTTTTTCTTGGAGAGGTGTTAGTGTATTTTGGCATAGAAACCACCCATGTAATTTGATAAGATGTATTTGAGGGAACTACATGTGTATATTGGATTTTAACTTCTTGTATGATAGTTGTTATCTACTTTCCTCTTTTATGTATAGATTAGTTGGGTTGTGCTCTGATTACTAGTAGGATGTGTTTATTGCTTCCTTTCCGCTTTGTTGTTGTAGACGCCTTGTGTGTACCGGGGGGTACCTTGTGCACACGGTGGGTCTGTGCACGTGCCGGGTAGGCTTCCGCTGGGGCCTGGGGCGTGACAATATAGCCCTGCTCTTCAACATGAAAAGTTTAGGTCTCTGAGTCCTGGTAAATTCCCCACAAAAATGAGCCTAAAATTCCACTTCTTCAGTCCTAGGGAGCAAAAACACTGAACATTGCTCAAAATCACATCCAGAATCTCAGCTGTGCACAAAAGTCTCAGAAAATGGCTCAATTTACCTATTTTAGAGTCCAAATTTGAAGTTCCAAAAAACACAAAAATTGAATATCTTTAAGTCCTGGAAATTTCCCAACAAAAATCAACTTAAAATTCCATTTGTACATCCCAGGGGAGTAAAAACACTAACCTCTGCTCAGAATCCTCCACAGAAAACAAGTGTCTCAAAGATTGCTATATTTACCTGGTTTAGAGCTCCAATTAGGTCCCATCTTCTATACAAAAGTTGTAGATGTTAATGTTGTGAAGAGAACCCCGCACGAATCATCCCAAAATTCCACTTATACAATTCTGGAGACCTCCTGGAAGAAGATGCGACGAAGTGGAACCCAAAACCAGCAATGACCAAGCTCCAACAATGGTGTTTCCGATCTTGGAGAAGAAGATGATGAAGGCTGCTTCATGGACTCCTTAGTAGCTAAGAAGGAGATGAAGCCCAAAAGAGCTAACCCCAGCCACTAAGCTCCTTTAAATAGGCTTAACAACCTCCAAAAGTGAGCTTGAGGTGCACCAAAACACCTCACCCACTCCCCCTCTCACACCAACCCCCCTGCACCCGATCCGGTGCAAGGAGGGGTCGGACCAAATGGTCCGACCGCCAGGGGTCACGCATGCGCGGCGCCAGCAAGGCCCGGCCCACGCGCGCGCGCGCATGCACGGCGCGTGCCTGCCCGGTGCACCGCCCGTGCACCGGCCCCGCGGTAGCCCACCTGCACCCGGTGCACGCCTCCCCATGCACCGCGCTGCACCCGCCGGTGCATGGCTCGTGAGCCGGCCGCCGTGAGCCCGGTCCATAGCCCCAGCAACACCCAAAACACTATTTTAAGCCCAAAAATATCCAGAAATAGTGTATTTCGCACAGTTTTTCTCACTGAGTCCATTTTTCTCGTCCATTTGGTGAACCGAGGGTCTCGACACACCGAAAAAGTGTAATCAAAGCTCTCCAAACCATAATTGTACAATCACCGCATTTCCGTACATCCCTTTATGCGGTTTTTCGCACCGGATCTAATTTTCGTGTCCTTGTCGCGCACCGACAACTCTAACACACCCAAAATGTGCCGACGAGCTACCAATCCACTAGTAACCCAACTCACAAAGATTTCGGTCTTCACATCCTCCCCCACTACAAAAAGTTTCGTCCTCGAAACTAAACGTCTTCTCGATGAAGCCTCAATAAGTGGGGGTGTGCCGTCCTCATGGCATTCATCACAAGTCTGAAAGGTGTGTCCTCACTATCAATCAATACAGTGCCCAGTAGTATCGAGTATCTATCCTCTACTCTCTGAGTCAAAGAACATATCTGCCCGGTCCTTGTCCCTCGGTACCCTCGTGGCAACACTGATAAAATCCTCACTCTGATCTTACTGAATCTGATCTCAACCCTCTCAAGGTAGGTTCCATACTCTATTTCCCACTAATCTCATCCATGTGCAACTGCTGCTGCGCTATCCGCTCCCAAGACTAACTCATCTGAATAGGGAGAAAGGGGACTGATTTGGTCAATCTATCACAATAACTCATATAGCCTTCTCTTCACTCTGCGACCTCGATAATCTAGTAACAAAGTCCATGGTCACATAATCCTATTTCCATTCTGGTATTGGAAGGCTCTGTAACTTGCTGGCGAGAACCTGATGTTCAGCTTTAACTTGTTGCCAAGTTACCATGAGAAAGGAACCTCCCAATATCTCTCTTCATTTCAGTCCACCAGAATTGTGCCCGGAGGTCTCTATACATCTTAGTACTACCTATGGGAATGGTATAAGGTGTATAGTGAGCCCCCCCTCAGTAACTGTTCTCTAGTCCTTGAATCCATAGGCACACAAATGCGGTCCCTGTACCTAAGTACTCCCGCTGTATCAATGGCACAATCCCCAACTTGACCCTGCTATATCTGATCTCTAATCCTCGCCAAATAGGGGTCCCCACTCTGTTTTTCCTTGATCCTATTTAACAGAGTTGGTTGCAAGACTAAAAATATAAGTCTTGCTACAACCTCAATGTCCAAATGCCTCAGCTGCTCTAATAGTGGCATCTACTGGGTAATCAACAAACTCAATGAATACACTGCTTGTCTACTCAAGATATCTGCATCCATAATCACTATCCCAGGGTGGTATTATAAATCCAAGTCATAATCTTTTACCAATTCCAGCCATCGGTGTTGTCTCAAGTTGAGCTTCTTCTGAGTGACAAGTATTTCAGCTCTTGTAATCAATAAAAATTTTACAATCCTCCCCATACAGATAGTGGCGCTACAACTTTAGTGCGAAACCACAGTGCCCAGCTCCCACTCATAGGTAGGGTAATTCTTCTCATAATCCTTCAGTTGATGTGACGCATAAGTAATTACCTTACCATACTGTATCAGAACACCTATCCCGCTATGGGAAACATTACTGTAAATGACAAAACCCTTTCCCCACTGGTAATGCAATAATCGGTGCCAATATTAATCTTGATTCCAGCTCTTCAAAGCTCTATTAACACAGTTCATCCTAAGCAAATATGATCTCCTTTCCAGTCCATCCGGTGAGAGGAGTAGAGAGCTTCGCAAAGCTCTTCACAAGATGACAGTAGTAGCCAGCCAAACCCAAACTCTACGAACCTCAGTGACAGTCGTCGGTCTAGACTAATTCCGAACTGCATCAATCTTCGTCAGGTCTACTGCCACACCTGTGGCTAAAATCACATGGCCAGCAATGCAACCTCCTGAAGCTAAAATTCGCATTTCTTAACTTGGCATACAACTTCTTTTCTTGGAGAAGTTGCAGCACTATCCTCAAGTGCTCCCCGTGCTCAAATCGCTTCGGAAGTATATCAGAAGTATCAACAATGAAAATCGCTACGAACCGATCCACTAAGGTTGGAGAAAAAATTCTATTCTTCAGATCCATAAAGGTGGCAGGGCATTAGTTAATCCAAAATGCATCACCGAGAACTCATAATGCCCATACCGAGTCTGGAGTGCGATCCTCAATAAGCCTTCGGTCCTCACTCTCAACTAGTGGTAACACGACTGAAGATCTATCTTCGAGAATATCGAAGCCAGGGGTAGCTGATCAAATAAATCATCATTACGAGACAACAGATAACTATCTATTTTTGATGGTCACTTTATTCAATTCTCTATAATCCACACAAAACTTGAGTGACCCATCCTTCTGCTACCCAACAATACCGGCGCTCCCCACGATGAAACACTGGGTTTGATAAAACCTTTCTTTATCAAGTCTTGCAGCTGCGCCTTTAGTTCTCTTAACACAGCAGAAGTCATCCTAGAGGGTGCCTTAGAATTGGTGCAGTTCCCCGGAACTACATCAATAACAAACTCAACCTCCCTATCCGGTGGCATCAATAAAAGCTTAGTAGGGAAAACCACTGGGTACTCGTGGACAACAGGAATGTCCTCGATCCCCAGTGCCGCCGTCGTAGGCACCTTCACCACCGTCACCAACAATGCAACACATCCTCTACTCACCATATGTCATGCCCTGGCAACAGATATATAGTCGCTGCGAACAGCGTGCTGTGGCATCCTCTGTAAACATACTCCTAACCCGACTCTCCAAGAGTCACTGTCCTCTCTCTATAGTCGATTGTGGTATAGTATCGAGATAACCAATCCATACCAAATACCGCATCGGAAACCTGGAGCTAATGTAGGACCAATAACTCAATGGGTAAAATCCAAGATCCTAACTGCACCTAGCAGGATCTACAGCACTCACTTACTCCGAGAAGGCCCCGCCATCTGCAATGGCACAAGAGGAGTCGATGCAGACGTCGGTGCAAAGGTCCCAACTGGCCACATCCATAGCACCAGCCCTGTCACTGCTCGCACTGATGAGTCTGCCACCAATAACACACCTGTCAGAACCTCTCTAGTACTACTGTTGTCCTTGCTGCATGGCTATCTCTGCTGCTGTGGCCGTCTTGACAGTCGACATTCTCCTAAGCTCCGTCCTCCCTGAGATTCATGATCCCGAAACTGAAATCACTGAATTTCCATGCTCTGACACTGCTCGAAGATACCACAGAGGGCTTCAGAGCTCACTGTGCTGACAGCTGCGCCAAAGCTCCTTCTGTCTACGGTTCCTCTTTTCTCGACGGATCATCTGAACTCTCAACTCATCCATCATGGCAGATCTCTCCTGCCCAACCCTCACAGGGTATCGGATTGGAATGCGTAGAATAGATCGCACAAGTCAAAACGCTAAAATACAGCTAACACCACACTCAAAATCAAACCGCCGCTCGACCCAATCTAGCGTAAGTCGAAGACATCGCCCCACTTCTGTAGCCTTATGTCGTCTGCAGCCAACATAATTGCCCAGCAGAAGAAGGGTATGTCAAATTCCTCTCTCTACTCCATCAGAGAGTTAATAAATCAAATCACTGACTTTCGCATATTCACGTCTCTCACGTGCTATCATCCTAGGGTCAGCCAATAGCCTAGGGTTTCCTAAGTCCCAACTGACCTATTCCCTAAGCTCTGATACCAACATAATCTGTCACGCCCCGAGTGTAAACCAGAACTCAAGTGCGACAACAGATTAGCCGTATATGCAGTATTTCCCACATATACGAAGCGATACAATAACTCAAGCAACCAAGTATAGTATACAAGAGAATGTATAGCCACAGAAAGCGGCACAGAGCGAGAAATGAACATAGACTACTATAAAACAACACAAAACCAACACCAAAACTCCAAAGCCTCAACCACAACAACACCACCATATGCAAAACATCCTCCCACAATGAACAAGTTTCCAACCAAGATCAACCAATCCAAATCCATAAAAGAGGTATAGCTCAACTTGAAATGAAACTAAATAAATAAATTCCACAATACTCAAAAAATCAATAATACCACTCCACCAACACTACTACATGAATCAACTCCAAAATATACAACTCCAAAATCATCATAATACAAGTCTACTACAATATCCCATACACAATCAGTATACCCCACAAAATACAACAAATGTAACTCCCATATGAATACAACTCGAGGACTGACATAATACATAAAGCTGGCTCCAGCCAGACCAAATATACAGTAGTCGGGGTACATAAAAAAATGAAAGAAATAAATAAACTATAGGGCGACCTCTATCAGAACCATCGGGGTGGAGCTCTATCTAGTCCGCGACTCCCTTGCCGCGCTCTGCCTGTATCGCTGCTCCAGAAGAGATCACTGGGGAGCAACAACGGGTGTGAGAACTACTAACAGCAGTCCTCAGTGGGTAAATCATCGAACCTCCGACCTACCCACCGAGTCTACCATAAGGGCAAAGTAGGTGATAGTAAGAAGAATAACAGTAATAGCTGAAAAGGAAACTACTCTACTATGCCCAAAACCAACTGAATAATGTCAAGAGTATGCATGAATGAATGTATCACGACCCTCGTGTACCAATAATGTCTCCAACTGTATAATCTCAAATAGACACATGCATACCTCATAGAAACAACTACTGAGCTATATGATATCCTCAACTGTATGATCTCAAATAGACACATGCATAACTCATAGAAAATCACTACTAAGCTATATAATATCAACAGATATGTGATCTCAAATGTATAACTACATATGTATGCATCACGAAAGGTAACTGTCAATGTATAACCCAATCAGATGGTCCTGGATAGGGCCAGACTTGCCTGCTCTCACATCTCAATAGAACCCCTCACCGTCGTGTATCAACGACGTGGCATCACCACCGTGTATCAACGGCGTGGCATCACCACTGTGTATCAACGGCGTGGAATCATACTCAAGTATCAATCTCTCTCACCGGTATACCATCCCGGTCTCGTCTACTCCGGAGTGGCACTTGATGGGCGCGACCCACTCGAGTCAATAAGTAACCCATGTCCAACAGCTCTGTCAAGTATCTCAGTCAATCAGGCAAAAGTCGACACTATGCTCAAAGTGGAGACTCACTCAATCCACAATGCAAAACCCAGCCCCAACTGATGCATAACACTAATCGGTCCAACCGCCCATAGTTTGCCGTTGCCGAAACAATAACCCGAGTCGATAATCTAGTGCTATCCCACCCGACTCAACAATATAGCTATACTATTCCCATCCCCGCTCTCTAACACAAGCAATAATAGCATAAGAGGAAGGAAAAGGGTTTTCTCCTAAGTTTGATTCCAACATGAATAGTATAGCATGAATAAAAGAGATATGGCCTATCTATATGTCTAGATATCAAGGAATAGTTCTCACACATGATCAATATAGTTTTCAACAAGAAACTTAAATATAAGCATGATTAAACCCATATAGATAGTAAGCATTACGCAAGGTTGCACTTTTGGTTGAGTCGACTTGTAGGCCGCAATTTCAATGTGCTCAACAACCCACCTGCTAGCTCAGTAAACTGGAATTTAGTTGCAAAGACTTTCAGCGACCAAGGTATGTTGTTCGATGCTTCTCCAACAACTCGTAATATGCCTTGAGCTTCCTGTTGGAAAGAATTACTATAAAGACATTACAACTTGCCCGGGTTCCATAGACTTGCATCAATAGAGAAAACTCATGATCTAATATATATATCTAGTAACTCTATTACCTCAGCCCCACATTTGTTTCCTTAGGTTTCCAATTAATGTCAAATTACTAGAGTTTACGACAACTAAAATCACTCTTTTCATAAGTCCAAGAAAAGAACACCTTACTACCCCGAATTTTCGATGTGGAAATATAAGCTGAGGTTCAACTTGCAATAACTTCCAATGGAAACACCTTTACATGTTGAACCCAAAAGTAAACTTGTTCATCTTGCACCTAAGATTATACTCATCCCTTAAAATTAACCACCTCAAGTACACTTAACCACGAAATCATATAAAATCCTCAATTTACCACCTAAGCCATTACCAACTTAAATGCAGATTTTCAGCAACAATGTACTGCAAATAGGACTAAAGATGGTATATCAATTCTTATTCAAATTTCAAGAGTAAGGTATCAAATTGTTCCTCTTGAAGTCTAGAAAACTACCCAACTTGAAATTCACTATTTCATTAAGAGGAGAAAAAGATATCCCAAGATTACCACATGCTGTCCAAACCTGCAATCTGAAAAAAGGGCTTCAAAGATGATGAAATTTATCTAGTTTGTAGCAAGATATAGCCCTCCTCTTCAACATGAAAAGTTTAGGTCTCTGAGTCCTGGTAAATTCCCGACAAAAATGAGCCTAAACTTCCACTTCTTCAGTCCTAGGGAGCAAAAACACTGAACATTGCTCAAAATCACATCCAGAATCTCAGCTATGCACAAAAGTCTCAGAAATGGCTCAATTTACCTATTTTAGATTCCAAATTTGAAGTTCCAAAAATTACAAAAATTGAATATCTTTAAGTCCTGGAAATTTCCCAACAAAAATCAACTTAAAATTCCATTTGTACATCCCAGGGGAGTAAAAACACTAACCTCTGCTCAGAATCCTCCACAGAAAACAAGTGTCTCAAAGATTGCTATATTTACCTGGTTTAGATCTCCAATTAGGTCCCATCTTCTATACAAAAGTTGTAGATGTTGAAGTTGTGAAGAGAACCCCGCAAGAATCATCCCAAAATTCCACTTCTACAATTCTGGAGACCTCCTGGAAGAAAATGCGACGAAGTGGAACCCAAAACCAGCAATGACCAAGCTCCAACAATGGTGTTTCCGATGTTGGAGAAGAAGATGATGATGGCTGCTTCATGGACTCCTTAGTAGCTAAGAAGGAGATGAAGCCCAAAAGAGCTAACCCCAGCCATTAAGCTCCTTTAAATAGGCTTAACAACCTCCAAAAGTGAGCTTGAGGTGCACCAAAACACCTCACCCACTCCCCCTCTCACACCAATCCCCCTTGCACCCGATCCGGTGCAAGGAGGGGTCAGACCAAATGGTCCGACCGCCAGGGGTCACGCATGCGCGGCGCCAGCAAGGCCCGGCCCACGCGCGCGCGCGCATGCGCGGCGCGTGCCTGCCCGGTGCATCGCCCGTGCATCGGCCCCGCGGTAGCCCACCTGCACCCGGTGCACGCCTCCCCATGCACCGCGCTGCACCCGCCGGTGCATGGCCGGCCGCCGTGAGCCCGGTTCATAGCCCCAGCAACACCCAAAACACTATTTTAAGCCCAAAAATATCCAGAAATAGTGTATTTCGCACAGTTTTTCACACTGAGTCCATTTTTCTCACCCATTTGGCGAACCGAGGGTCTCGACACACCGAAAAAGTGTAATCAAAGCTCTCCAAACCATAATTGTACAATCACCGCATTTCCGTACATCCCTTTATGCGGTTTTTCGCACCGGATCTGATTTTCGTGTCCTTGTCGCGCACTGACAACTCTAACACACCCAAAATGTGCCGATGAGCTACCAATCCACTAGTAACCCAACTCACAAAGATTTCGGTCTTCACACAAAGTCTCTGAGCTAAAAAGATACATGTACAACCCTCACAAATCACTCAGACTGTCTAGTACAAAAGTGGAAACATAAAATATATACAGGGTACATCTACCTCTGACTCTCAATGCTGGTAAGGAACTACTCGGCCACGTCTTCACCTCGATCAGCTGTCTCCGCGTGAGCTAAGCCGGAACGACAACCTCAGGAAACCTGTCACCGCAGCGGGTGTGAGAACTACTGCAGAAGGTAGTTCCCAGTGGGTACCGTGTAGAGTACCGGGACTTTGTAGAGTGCACCGACCTCGCGAGATGGCGTGGTGCGGAGAGATCGCCTTGGGCGTGTTCCATTTGGGTTTACAATGAGTTCTGATTGTTCCGGATCAACGCAGAATCCTTTGAGAAGAAAGTGAGTTAGCAGCGTCGAACTTGGAAGCCCAGTTTGAATCAGCGATTCCGAGGCATTGTGTACTTGCAGAGTACTTGTAGAGTACTGGATTGGATAGAGAACCGACTCCGCAGTTGTGCACAGAAAATTGGAAAATGTTGGAACACGTGTATTTTCAGGTTACCGCGGAGTTCGGGAGGTTTCGGTTTGATGTGGAGGCCCCGAAGGCGAAAAGTGAGTTGGAGCTGGCAATTAAAGGATTTAAGTAATTACTTGTAACCCGCTTTGGAATTGAGAAAAGGAACGAGAAAAGAAATGAGAAAAGAATGCCAATGAGGATTTTTCTTGTGAGAGTACCGGATTGTTGGATTGAGTGCACCGACCCCACAGTTGAGCTTTCTGAGTGGGAAAAGCTTTGGACATGTGTACTTTATGTTTACAGCGGGGTTCGGGAGATTTCAGTGTGATGCGGGAGCTTCCGGGACAGAAAGCGAGTTGACGGCGAGGAAAATTGAAGCATCATACTTGGATTGCGGCTTTGGGGAGCTTCAGTTCCGGAACTGAGGCTTGAGTTCCGGAACTGGGCATTGTGTTCCGAAACTCAAGCTCCAGTTCCGGAACTAACTTGGTTAGTACCGGTACCCAGCCTTGGGTACCGGTACTCAGTGAGGTAATTAGCCGATTTTGAGCAGTTTAGTGAGGGGCACTTTGGTCTTTTCACTCCCAGTGCCTTCTACCCCTCGCCACCTTCTATAAAGAAGCCCCAGCCCCTGCCTTCTTCTCCACGACAGAAAGAAAGGAAAGAGAGAAAAGAAAGAAAGAAAAGGATGAAAGCAAGGAAAAGTTAGAGAAGGAGAAGAAGAGAAGAGAATGTGGCAGCTTGGTGTTCCTGCTGCTTGGAGTTGAGCGGAGCCACGCGCGCGTCGAGCCGCACGTCAGGTGAGTTGGCAGATTTTTGTAGTTTGGTTTTGGATTTCATTAGATGGATTTGATGATGGTTTTTTGATGAAGCTTTGAGCTTAATTGGATTATTCCTTCCATCTTTTGCATTGATGATGTGAGCTTTGGATTTTCACTGCGCGGAGCCGAGGCATGCTTGCGCGTGTGCTGTGAGTGGACAGCGAGGGCCGGAGTGCACGCAGATTTTATTAGAGGACTCGAGAGGGTTGTTCGAGCTTCCGGGAATATTTCCGAGGATCGCGATCATGCGCGCGCGTGCGGCGCGGTTTTGGGCGTGTCTGGCAGATTCTTGACAGTGAGCGGCGCGGCGCTTAACCGACTTCAGCGTTTGCCTGCGGAATGCTTTTGAGGTGGGTTGGAATTTCTTCAAGATGTATGGAATGCCTTCTAAAGCTATTGTATGCATGTTGATCATGTTTAGCTTATCATTTGTATAGCTGGTAAATCTGATAGTTGCCTAGAAAACTATAGAAAGACATTTATGAGCCCCAGATATTTTTAGCTTGATCTAGGGATGACTTGACACTAGACTGCATGATTAGTTGGCGTTAGATTGGCATCTGAACCGCTTAAAAAATCGTCGGACTGGTTTTAATGAAAACTCAGATTTGAAAATGGTTTTAAAATATTGTGGGCTTCCAGAGAGATTGAGTAGGTTCAGGATGCATATGTTCTCGTGCCGGGAGTCCGAGTGGATTTTTAGAGCTCTGTGGGATGAGTTTCTAGTGTCATGTGAGTTGAGATCCCTTGTGGGATTATTCTAGATCATGGGTTTGTATCTCTGATTTGGTAGTGGAGATGGTTCTCCGACTTGGCTTTGAGAGTTTGGGCTCTGGCAGATTGAGTCATGGAGGTTTCCCGACTTAGCCATGGGATGTGCATTATCAGATTGAGTCGTGGAGGGTTCTCCGACATAGCTGTGAGAGTGTGTGGGCATTCCCTGATTGAGTCGTGGAGGTTTCCCGACTTTGCCATGGGATGTGCATTATCAGATTGAGTCGTGGAGGGTTCTCCGACATAGCTGTGAGAGTGTTTGGGCATTCCCTTATCGAGTCGTGGAGGGTTCCCGACTGAGTTGTGTTATCTGGGTATTGAGTATCCGATCTGTTTGATCGTGGATCATAGCCTGCATGTGCCTCTTATGAGACAGTTGAGACTGATGAGATACTTGAGCTCGGTGGGGTCGCTGCCCTTGAGTTACGCTCCGGATGCGTAATGATGATTGAGATAGACAGACTAGGACGCCCCACGGGGGTGGGCAGGTGCGTTCCAAGTAGTCAGTTTAGGACGCCCCACGTGGAGTGGGCAGGTGCGTTCATAGTAGTCAGTAGGACGCCCCACGTGGTAGTGGGCAGGTGCGTTCCTAGACGACAGGCGCAGGCTTGACTGAGCCAGTTTTGGCAGTCATTGAGATTTGAGTTTTATGAGCACCTCGTGTGCGAGTGGTGCGTAGCATGTTCCTAGATGAGTTTTCCTTTGAGCATGATACTTGAGGCATTTTAGTAGTGGCGAGTGTATGCATAGCAGGTTCATAGTAGAGATTTCCTTGAGCATGATGTTGAGACATATTAGCTGTAGCTCATTTCCTGCTTTCCTACATATCTATCTGCATACCTATCTGTTTGCCTCCAGTAGACTTAGTGGGCATACCGTGGATATTGGTGACGGTACCCATTGGGAACTACCTTCTGCAGTAGTTCTCACACCCGCTGCGGTGACAGGTTTCCTGAGGTTGCTGTTCCGGCTTAGCTCGTGCGGAGACAGCTGATCGAGGTGAGGACGTGGCCGACTAGTTCCTTACCGTCGTTGAGAGTCAAAGGTAGATGTACCCTGTATATTTTATGTTTCCACTTTTGTACTGGACAGTCTGAGGGATTGGTGATGCTTGTATTTATTTTTCAGCTGAGAGACTTTGTATTGAGGTTTTTATTTATATTAGATGTTTAGTGGATTTCTGTAGCTATTGGTTTTAGTTTCAGCTCTGATACATGTTTTAGCTATAGATCTGACTTGCAGGATAGACGCTTCGTCTGTGCGGCAGTTTTCGTACAGATGGCGGATCTGTTGGCGAGCCCGGGTCGCAGTTTCGACCTCGGGGCGTGACAGATTAGGGTGGTATCAGAGCCTAGGAATATAGGTCGTTGAGGACTTAGTAACCCTAGGCTATTGGTTAGACAGTAGGATGACTGTCGTGAGAGACGTGACTTTAGCGAGAGTCCTGATTGAGTCTGTACCTCCCCCAGGAGATTGGGGCGAGTGATTTTACACGTTTATTCTCTAAAGTGATTATGTTGGCTGCAGATAACGTAATGCTTTAGAATGGTTAACATGTTTTAGAGTTTCGCTTGATTGGGTCGAGAGTGTTTGTGGTTCTGTTGTTTGGTTGTGGCAGTTGTCCTTGTTGTTCAGCGGCGAGGGCGTGTTTGACCTTGGATGAGGAGTCCGATCAGCGGGAGGCTGAATGGACAGAGCAGAGTGAGGTCTGAGAGTTTCGGGCCAGGTAGCCCAGGTGTTTGAGGCGACGCGGCGCCAGGAAGAGAACATGGAGCGCGTGGTGCGCATGCTTGAGCAGAGAGTATCGCCCGGAGTGTCGCCAGTAGTACCTCCGGCCGCGACATCGTCGATTTCGACCCAGTTCGCACTGTGAGCAGTGCAGGTGTCACGCCTCGCGGTCGAAACTGCGACCCGGGTTCGCCAACAGATCCGCCGCCCACCTACTACCATTAAATCCACGGAGGACTGGAATTACGTAGGGCGTCAGTGACTGCCCAAAAAGGGCCCAGCTAGAAGGACTGCGTCGACAAGTCGCGATAGCAAAGTAACAGGCCCAGCTCAGGAGCGGCACTCGAGGGGAGTGACCCCACCGAGGAAAGTATCTGCGTATCTCTGACGAGCTCAAATGGCTCATGCAGGCTACAATCCAACTCCATGATCAATCAGATCGACAAAGACCAACACACATCTCTAACACACTGGCTGGAAATACTCAATAGCTGGGACCCACCGTCAAGTCAGACGGCTCCCCAAAACTAGCACTGGTCTAACCACAGCTACTAGACTCCACTCGCCCCCCAGGCGCGAGTGTAACATGCATCCCACCACATCCCGACTACTTGGCCCACTACCCGGGCGAGGAACGCTCTAAGTCCAAGAAAAATGAATAAATGTGTGGGAGTGTCTAAAGCATAAAGAAACTAGCTCAAGTTGGGATTTTCTTCTAGTCTGGTTGAAACATGCAACATATGACAGGGTGTTAGGTCAAAGTTCCAATAATAGCATTTAGTTTAACTTAATAAATAGGGAACATTAACAGACTTGATCTCAGTATCAACCAAAGTAAACAACATCTCCCTCAACATGCTCTCAACTAGCATAAGTAACCATAACCGCCAAATAGCTCACAACCTCATCAAATAATCAGACAACATGCAAGTTCTCAAATTCACTAGAGTATACCCCATAATTTTAGTAAGCATTAATTCCCAATGACTTAGAACAATTTTCATGCTTACCCCTCAAACACATAAGTTGTACATTGACATGCATGCTTTCTATCATATAGAATTAGATAACCGTCCACTGATCCGAAGTCGGTGACTGTCACACCTCGCGGTCGAAACTGCGACCCGGGTTCGCCAACAAATCCGCCGCCTGCACGGGATTTCCCGCACAGACGAAGCGTCTAACCTGCAAAGAAGAGAGCTACTACTATACAAGTATCAGAGCTGAAAATAAACTATACAAGAGAAATAAAACTGAACTGCTGAAATGACTAAAAGATACAATCCCAAAATACAAAGTCCAGGTACATGATCCAAATACAACACTACTCTCACAACATAAATACAACCCACTGATCATTACAAAAGTGGAACAAAAAAGATACAGGTAACTCTATCTCTGACTCACAGAGCTGGGTAGGAACTAGTCGGCAACGCCCTTACCTCGGTCTGAAGACTCCGCACGAGCTGAACCCTGAACGGCCGCCTCAGGAACACCTGTCACCACAGCGGGTGTGAGAACTACTGCAGAAGGTAGTTCTCAATGGGCACCGTCCCCAAAGTCTACGGTATGCCCACTAAGTCTACCGGAGGCAAACGGATAGATAGATAGATAAATAAATAAAGTGCACTGAAATAAACTACCCTACATGCCTCAATACGATGCTCAAAGGAAAAACCATCTAAGAATAAATATGCAACCACCCGCTCACATCACCCAATCTCAATGACTGCCAAATAGGGTCCAGTCAAGCCTGCGCCAAACCTACTGCCACGAGCCCCCAAGGGACTTGGACTTACGTAGGGCGTTCCACACGGACTATCACAATCTCTCACAAGCGAACACTAGTGTATCAACTAGTCGCATCATAACACGCATCCGGAGCGTAACTCGAGGGGAGCGACCCCTCCGAGCTAAAGTATATCACAACTGTCTCATAAGCGGCACATGCAGGCTACAGTCCACGATCAAACAGATCGGAAAAACTCGAATAACAAGACTCATCTCATGTCTAGGTCGGAGAAACCTCCACGACTCAATCTGATAAGCCCTCACCAACCCCCAAGTCACTAGTAAGAACCATGCATAAATCAAATAAAAATCCCTCGGCCCCCAGGCACGAGGTCATAGCACCCCCGGGACTCTGTCAACTCCCAAATAAAATCCACATGTTGAAAGAATGCCAATTTTTCTTAAAAACAGGTTTAGGATTTTTAAAACATTCACGGTGCAAAAGTAACGCTCTCTAACCATGCATACTAGTGTCCTACAGTACCAGGAGTATACTAAAAATAATCTGGGGTTTTACGGAAATTTCTGGAATTTTCTAGGCATCTATCAGATTTACCAACAGTAAAAATACTACACTAGACATGCTCAAAATGCCTATAGAAGCATTAGAAGTCATTCCATATACTTTGGAAGAATTTTAACCCACCTATAAAGCTTTCCGTAGGCAAGCCGAAGTCGGGGCCGCGCCGAAATCCTCAATCTGACGAAAAATCTGCTTTGCGCCTCGCGCGCGCGCGCACTGTCGCGCACCCCGAAAAATCCTCGGAAGCTCTCACAACAATCCCCAAGTCTCAACAAACTCCCTGCGCAATCCCAGCACCAATCAGCCAACCCACTCACCAGCACGTGCATGAAAAGCATCACCAGCACGTGCATGAAAAGCATGCATGTTGTTGCGGATTTGCGCAGTAACTCCAAAAATACAGCACGAGCTGTATCCAACAGCTTGCAGGGAAAGAGGAAAAGAAACATGCAATTCAACTCCAAATCCACTCCAAATCCATAAAATAAATCCACAAATCCAACAAGTAAAATATTTGCTAACTTACCTTGAGTGTAGCTTGGTGCGCGCGCGGCTCCACCGGACTCCAAGCAGCAGGAATCTCCAAGTTGCACTTCCTCCTTCTTCTCCTTCACTCCCTTTCTCTCTTCCTTTCTTTTCTTTCCTTAGGTTATGGTGGAGAAGAAGCAAGGTGTAAAGCTCGTATAAATAGACCAAGAGTAGGGCTAACACAAAGAGAAGGTGAAATTACCTCAATACCCCCTTCAAAAAACCGAGTCTGCATAAAAAAAACAGCCCCTGTTGCCCTGTTGGTTCCGGAACACCAGGCCCTGTTCTGGAACACAATGCTGTGTTCCGGAACACAAGCCCTGTTCCGGAACACAGCATTGTGTTCCGGAACATAAGGGGCCAGCCTCTCCAAAACCATGCAGAACCTCCAAAAACTCCGCGGCCGACTCGCTTTTCGCCCCGAAAGCTTCCGCCACAGTCTGAAACCACCCGAACCTCACTGTAAATATAAAATACACATATTCCAAGAATTTTCAAGTTTTTCTAAAATTACCTGCGGAGTCGGTGCTCGATGTAAATCCCGTACTCTACAGCAGGAGCAGCGAGAGCTTGCGGATCGGTTGTCGTACATCCACCAGTTCCTTTCCCCGCAGCTTTCGGGGCAGAGTTTGGAGCCTTGGGAGGCCGGGAACTGGATTGCGGCTATGGAAAAGTTGTTTGAGGACTTGTTCATCCGGGAAGCATTAGGTGCACTTGGTTGCGCACTTTTGGATAGGGACGCCGAGAGTTGGTGGCGTCGAGTTTGTCCCGTTGGACCACCGGGAGAGTAGTTAAGGACTTGGAGCGAGTTTCTGCGATGGTTGAGCAGTGTGCCCCTTGTCGGCCAGGATGAGGCCCAGAAGGTGAGAGGGGATTGCATCGGGATATCTAGCATTTGTGCATTCTCGGCGAGCGCCGACTTTAGATGCAGCGATTGTGCATGCTCGATGGATTGACCGAGGATCAGCGATCACGTCCAAGAGGGACGAAGAGCAAGGGACCAGCTCCAAAGAGAGACGTCCAGCATCGTCGGATTTGGGATAGTCGAGTGGATCGAGGTTGCCATGATTCCAGTCACAGGATCATGAGTCTCAGAGGAGACAGAGACCAGGAGGTTCTCGACAGTCGAGGCACCAGCAGTAGTGTCAGGATGATTGTGTCGTTTGCGATGGGCCGCATTCACTGCCCTAGTGTGACCTGAGGAAGGGGCGATGCTTTTCATGTGGATGGCCAGGACATTTTCAGGCAGAGTGTCCCAGAGCAGTGCTCTTGGAAATTGCCGCTTGCGACGGCACCCCCACTACCCCTTCAGGATAAAGAGGTTCATCCGACTTACCGGTGGGCTAATTGAGCCGTGACGCCGAGACAGATAGAGTGATGGCCATCAGCATCTAGTGGATGAGATTGTGCAGTTGGTTAAAGGACGCCAGGATAGTGGATAAGGTCTTACTAGGTGTGGTTTTCTTTATGGACATTGGAGTTAGAGCATGGTTGATGCCGACACCGCTTGGGTGTGTTTTAGTAGAGCAGGGATAGCTTCGCGTAAGCCAGAGAGGGGACTGTTAGCTTGGGCGCGTGAGGATCAGGTTCCAGATCGCGTATAGCACATGGATGAGTGTTGCCAGTCCTGCCCAGTGCGGTTAGGACCTTGGATTGAGCATCGAGTTGTTAGTCCTACATCAGTTCAGAGATGTTGTTGTGGGGTTGGATAGGGATTGGCTATCCCAATTTTATGCTATCATGGATTGTCGAGAGAGGACAATGACCCTCCGTGGACCTGGCCAGGAGGAGTGTGTTTATAGAGGATGCTAGAGCACGACAGAGGTTGAGTCGTGGTCGTATCGCTTTGTTAGCGACTGTAGAGGAGGTGCCTACGGCGGCTGTCACGCCCCGGGTGTAAACCGGAACCCGGGCTCGCCAACTGATCCGCCGTGCACACGGAATTTCCCGCGTACACGAAGCGCTGGTAACCTGCTCAGATATAATATAAACAATAAAAGAGCATAATGCAGAGCTGAAATAGAAGAACCACATAGTATCTCAGACTGGAACTAAAAATAAAGCTGTAATGAATACAATAATCTCCCAGCTCACCAAAATAGTACAACCAGCTGGCGAAAGCCAGACCCAAAATAAAAGGAAAATACCACAGTCTGAGTGAAGGGTACAGCATCTGTCTAACAACTCTCAGTCTCACAGGAGATGTAGAGTACTGGAGCTTCGGGCAGTGTGCCGACTCCACATGGCAGCCTGGTATTGTGGAAATACCTTCAGCAGGTTCTGATTTTATTTACAGAGAGGTTCGGGTGGTCCCGGAGCGACGCGGAATTATTTTGTAGAAAATTGAGTTAGCGTCGTGTTGAGAGTTTGCGGATGGAGCATCGGCTTTTAGGATGGGTTTGTTGGGAGTTGATCACTTGGGACATGTGTATTATGTTTTTACAGAGGTGTTCGGTTGGTTTCGGGGTGATGCAGAGGTCCCGAGGCGAGAAAGTGAGTTATCGGCGCGATTCTGGAAGGTTCTGGCAGGTTTTAGGGGTGTTTGGAGGCTGAGTTCCGGAACTGGTTCCTCAGTTCCGGAACCAAGTCTGTGTACCGGTACCCACTTTTTGGTACCGGTACACAAGCTCAGAAAATGCCCGAAAGAGCTCGGATTTTGCACAGTAAGTGAGGTATGGGCTTTTCTTCTGTTCCAACCACCCCAGGCATGTTATATACACCTTGTCACCTGCTTCCTCACCCACTCTTGATCTCATCTTCTCCACCATCATCCTTGCTGCCAGAGAGAAGGAGAAGAGGAAGTAGAAGGAGAAGAGAAAGGTGGCTGTGTGCGTGCTACTTGAGGGAGTTGACCGAGTCAACGTGCGCGCGCGAGGTGCAAATTGAGGTAAATTGGTTGTTGCAGATTATGGAGTTTGGATTATTGGTTTTCCTCTTGAGTTTTATTGATGGAATTGATTGGGATTTTGAGTTAATTTCCATCCCTTCTCTCTCTCTCCCTGTGCTCTCGGGTGCAAGCAGGGAGGTTACTGCGCAAATCCGAGGATTTGCATGCTTGCATGCGCACGTGTGGAGGACCCTCTTGAGCTGAGCAGAGGTAAGCTGAGACTTCGGGGAGTGTGTTAGAGGATCGATCGGAGCTCCGTGGATTTTTTCCGAGACGCGCGACGGCGCGCGCGCGCGTGAGAGGCACAGTGCAGTTTCATCAGTTTTGCGCCCGTTTCTTCACCAACTTCGGCGCGGCCTTCGGAAAGCATTTGAGGTGGGTTGGAATTTCTTCAAGATGTATGGAATGCCCTTTAAAGCTATTGAATGCATGTTGATCATGTTTAGCTTAATTATTTGCATAGCTGGTAAATCTGATAGTTGCCTAGGAAATTATAGGAATACAATTGTGAGCCCCAGATATTTTTAGCATGATCTAGAAGTGAATTGACACTAGACTGCATGATTAGTTGGCATTATATTGGCATCTGAACCGTTTTAAAAATCGTCGGACCGTTTTAATGAAAACTGGGTTTTGAAAAGAGTTTTAAAATATTGAGTGAGATCTTCCCGAGGGGTTGAGTAGGTTCAGGATGCATGTGTTCTCGTGCCAGAGGGCCGAGTGGATTTTTAGAGCATTATGAGATGACTTTCTAGTGTCATGAGAGAGTTTTAGCATTCTTCCAGTTCGGGGGCGGAAGCTATGGGCGGCTATGCCTGCAGCCTGTTCTTGTTTGATAGGGTTGTAGGTGGCAGTCGATCAGAATTTCCAGGCCTCCCGTGTGAGAGATTGAGGATGTTTTCCCTGATTGGTTTATTCTAGATCATGGGTCGTGTTCTGATTTAGTGGTGGAGATGGTTCTCCCACTTAGCCTTGAGAGTTTTAGGGGCTCTGGCAGATCGAGTCGTGGAGGTTTCCCGACTCAGCCACGGATCGTGCATTATCAGATTGAGTCGTTGAGGGTTCTCCGACATAGCTGTGAGAGTGTTTGGGCTTTTCCTGTTCGAGTCGTGGAGTCTTTCTCCGACTGAGTTATGCTAGTTGAGCATTGAGATCCGATCTGTTTGATCGTGGATTATAGCCTGCTGAGCCTGGCTTTTTATGCCAGTTATGAGATACTTGAGATACTTGAGTTCGGTGGGGTCGCTCCCCTCGAGCTACGCCCCGGGTGCGATGATGATACCGAGCCTGACGAGGCTGCGATGTGATTACTGAGATGGTCCTAGAGGGACACCCTACGTAAGTCCGTTCCTCCGGGATGTGCGGCAGTGGATGCCTACGTAAGTCCGTTCCTACGGGATGTGCGGCAGTAGATGAGCGCAGGCTTGATTGACTGGTCCAAAGAGGGACAGTCATTGGGATTGGGTGATATGTGTGAGTGAGTTTCATAGCATGTTCATAGATGAGTTTTCCTTTGAGCATGATACTTGAGGCATGTTAGTAGTAGCGAGTGTATGCACATCTTCATCATTGTAGAGTTCTTGAGCATGATGATTGAGACATGATAGCTATAGTTTCTTCCAGCTTTTATCTATCTATCTATCTGCATACCTATCTGTTGTGCCTCCAGTAGACTTAGTGGGCATACCGTGGATATTGAGACGGTACCCACTGGGAACTACCTTTGCAGTAGTTCTCACACCCGCTGCGGTGACAGGTTTCCTGAGGCTGCTGTTCCGGCTTGGCTCGCGCGGAGACAGCTGATCGAGGTGAGGACGTGGCCGTTTAGTTCCTTACCAGCACTGAGAGTCAGAGGTAGATGTACCTTGTGTATTTTTATGACTCCACTTTGTACTGGACATTCTGAGAGATCAGTGAGGATTTCTTGTACTTTTGTAGCTGAGAGACATTGTATTGAGATTTATTTATTTATATCAGATGTTCAGTGGATTTCTGTAGCTATTTAGTTCTTTTCAGCTCTGATGCATGTTTAGCTATAGATCTTTTGCAGGGTAGACGCTTCGTCTGTGCGGCGGTTTCCGTACAGATGGCGGATCTGTTGGCAAGCCCGGGTCGCAGTTTCGACCCCGGGGCGTGACAGATTAGGGTGGTATCAGAGCCTAGGAATATAGGTCGTTGAGGACTTAGTGACCCTAGGCTATTGGTTGGACAGTAGGATGACTGTCGTGAGAGACGTGATTTTAGCGAGAGTCCTGATTGAGTTTGTACCTCCCCCGAGGGATTGGGGCGAGTGATTTTACATGTTTATTCTCTAAAGTGATTATGTTGGCTGCAGACAACATAATACTTTAGAACGGTTAACATGTTATAGACTTTCGCTTGATTGGGTCGAGAGTGTTTGTGGTTTGGTTGGCCGTGACTGTTCTCCTTGTTGGCCCTGTGATGCCGTGCAGCGGCGAGGGCGTGTTTGACCTTGGATGAGGAGCCCGAACAGCGGGGGGCTGAATGGACAGAGCAGAGCGAGGTCTGCGAGTTACGGGCCCAGGTAGCTCAGTTGTTTAGGCGACGCGGCGCCAGGAAGAGAACACGGAGCGCGTGATGCGCATGTTTGAGCAGAGAGTATCGTTTGAGGTATCGCCGTAGTGCTTCCGGCCGCGACATTGTCGTTTTCGACCCAGGTTGCACTGTGAGTAGTGCGGGAGCAGCGAGAGATTGCTGATTGATAGTCGTGCATCCGCCAGTTCCATCCCCTACAGATTTCAGGGCAGAGTTGGAACCTTGGGAGGCCGAGAACTGGATTGCTGCCATGGAAAAGTTGGCTGAGGGCTTGTTCATCCAGGAGAAGCATCAGGTGCCCTTAGTTGTGCACTTTTGGATAGGGACGCCGAGTGTTGGTGGCGTTGAATCTGTCCCGTTGGACCATCAGGAGAGTGGTTGAGGATTTGGAGCGAGTTTCTATTATTGTTGAGCAGAGTGCCCCAGGTCGCCCAGGATGAGGCCCAGGAGATTGATCATGTTTGAGAGGGGACTGCTTCGAGATGTTATCATTTTGGATATTCTCGACGAGCGACTTTAGATGCAGCGGTTGTGCATGCCCGATGGATTGACTGAGGTATGTGATCATGTCCGAGAGGGACGGAGAGCGAGGGACTAGCTCCAGAGAGAGATGTCCAGTATCGCCTGATTCTGGGATAGTCGAGTGGATCGAGGTTGCCATGATTCCAGTCACAGGATCATGAGTCTCAGAGGAGACAGAGACTAGGAGGTTCTCGACAGTCGTGGCACCATCAGCAGTGCTAGGATGAGTATGTCTTGCGGGGAGCCGCATTCTTCGCCATAGAGTGACTTCAGGATGAGAGCGATGATTTTCATGTGTTTAGTCAGGACATCTTCAGGCAGAGGGTCCCAGAGTGGTGTTCTTGGATTGGCCGCCTGCGACGGCACCCCACTACCCCTTCAGGATGCAGCGGTTCATCCGACTTACCGGTAGGCTGATTGAGCCGAGATGCCGAGGCAGATTGAGCGATGGCCACCATCATCTTGTGGATGAATTGTGCAGCCGATTAGAGGACGCCAGGATAGTGGATCGCGTCTTATCAGGTGTGGTTGCTTATGGTCATTAGAGTTGGAGCATGTTGATGCCGACACCGCTGGTGTGTGCTTTACTAGAGCAGGGGTAGCTTCGCGTGGGCCAGAGATGGGACTGTTGGCTTGTGCACGTGAGGATCAGGTTTCAGATCACGTATAGCACAGGTATGAGTGTTGCCAGTTCCGCCCAGTTTTATAGGACCTTGGATTTGATCCTAGAGTTGTTAGTCCTACATCGGCTCCGAGATGTGGAAATGAGGTTGGATAGGGATTGGATATCCCAATGTTATGTTATCAGGGATTGTCAAGAGAGGATAATGACCCTCCGTGGACCTGGCTAGGAGGAGTGTGGTTATAGAGGATGTTAGAGCACGACAGAGGTGGAGTCGTGGTCGTATCGCTTGGTTAGCGATTGTAGAGGAGGTGCCTACGGCGGCACCGGGACTAAAGGAATATCTTTATCGCCCATGTGATCCCGGACAGGAGTTTACCTGATCTGATGTTGAAGCCGCCGTTTAATGAGACTGAGATCGAGATAGTGATCGACGTGGTTTTGGAAACCGCGCCGACTTCAGCATCATCTCTTGGAGTATCACTCGTGAGACAGTGAGAGAGCTGTTAGCGCAGTTGCGAGATCCGAGGGATCGAGGGGTCGTGTGACCCAATACCACGTCGTGGGGATACGACTGTGAGGATCCGAGAGATTGATATTTTGGATATGTTACCACACCGTTGATACTCGGTGGTGATGCCACGCCGTTGATACACGGTGGTGATGCCATGCCGTTGGTACACGGCAGTGATGCCACGTTGTGAGTGCACAACGGTGAGGGTGCTGTGACGGTTCGAGCAAAGATAGTTTTGGATTGTTTTGGGTTGATGCCTTGCGGGACACTGGAGGCTTTGTGGAACCCTACAGCTGAGGGCTGTGCCAGATAGAGTCTGAACCCGATAGAGACATTTTGAGCTCTACAGTGAGTTGTCGTGCCAGTGGTTGGTTAGATTTTTATACTTGGGATTTATTTCCGAGGTGACTTAGAGCACGAGGAGCACTTGAGGTTAGTGCTGCAACTTCTGGGAGAGAGAAAGTTGTTGTTTGCCAAGTTGAGAGAGTTTGTGCTTGACTTTGAAAGGTTCTGTGGTTAGGCCATGTGATTTCAGCTGCAGGAGTGACAGTGGTGGACCCGACGAAGAGTGTTGCCGTTGGGGTTCGGCTTAGACCCATGATAGTGACAGAGGTCCAGAGTTGTGGATTAAGCAGTGCCAGCATAACTTTGAGGAGTTCAAGATGTGGATGGTATTAACATCATTGTGAATAGTTGCTTGAGATAGAGAGAGATTTGAGATATCTATCGATCCTAGAACCTGAGGTACTGGGTTACTCAGAAGGAATTTGATTTGAGGCAATGCCGGTGGATAGAGTTATTAAGGATGTATGATTGAGCTTACAGTAACGTCCCGACAAAGCCAATGTGGTCGCAGCTGCCTTGAATAGGCGAGCGGTGCAGTTTTGGAGTATGATGGTTACTCAGCAGATGCCGCTGAAAGAGTAATTGAGACGAATTGAGATTAAGGTGGTGTTCCCTGGGAATGTGGCAAAACTTGTGTTTTGGACTCGTAACCCACTCCGTTGGACAGGATTAGAGGGGAACTTCTCAGTGAATGCAGCGGGAGTACTGAAGTACAAGGACCGCATCTGTGTGCCCGTGGATTCCGAGATCCGAGAGTTGATTTTGAGAGTTAGGGGTTGAGTGTTGTTCCCGATGTTGGACTTCTTACCCTGTGGATGGATGTAAGAATGCATTTGTGAAGCTCTCAGCATTGTGGTTGCTAAGGAGCAACGGAAAAGTTATGCCAATTGGAGGCAGGGAGTTTTGGTGACTTCTGGAAACCACTATCCGCAGAAATGTGTAGATTTGAGATTTCGCGGGAAGTTGAGTCCGCGAATTATTGGCATATTCGAGGAGTTAGAGCGCATTGGATCAGTTGCTCACCGAGTTGCGCTACCGCCATGATTTGGCAAGTACCCACGAGGACGTTGGTGTATCCGTTCTGAGGGAAGTATGGATTTGGATCCTTTGCATGATTTGGACTTCGTTTCTTATGGAGTCATCATGAGGAGCGAGAGGCCACATGGGAGCCTGAGTTTGAGCTGAGAGTTTCATATCCCCACTTATTCGGGTCGCCCTCCTGAGATTTGGATTTTTGTGGTTTCGAGGACGAAACCTTTTAAAGGAGGGGAGAGTGTAGAGTACTGGAGCTTCGGGCAGTGTGCCGACTCCACATGGCAGCCTGGTATTGTGGAAATACCTTCAGCAGGTTCTGATTTTATTTACAGAGAGGTTCGGGTGGTCCCGGAGCGACGCGGAATTATTTTGTAGAAAATTGAGTTAGCGTCGTGTTGAGAGTTTGCGGATGGAGCATCGGCTTTTTGGATGGGTTTGTTGGGAGTTGATCACTTGGGACATGTGTATTATGTTTTTACAGAGGTGTTCGGTTGGTTTCGGGGTGATGCGGAGGTCCCGAGGCGAGAAAGTGAGTTATCGGCGCGATTCTGGAAGGTTCTGGCAGGTTTTAGGGGTGTTTGGAGGCTGAGTTCCGGAACTGGTTCCTCAGTTCCGGAACCAAGTCTGTGTACCGGTACCCACTTTTTGGTACCGGTACACAAGCTCAGAAAATGCCCGAAAGAGCTCGGATTTTGCACAGTAAGTGAGGTATGGGCTTTTCTTCTGTTCCAACCACCCAGGCATGTTATATACACCTTGTCACCTGCTTCCTCACCCACTCTTGATCTCATCTTCTCCACCATCATCCTTGCTGCCAGAGAGAAGGAGAAGAGGAAGTAGAAGGAGAAGAGAAAGGTGGCTGTGTGCGTGCTACTTGAGGGAGTTGACCGAGTCAACGTGCGCGCGCGAGGTGCAAATTGAGGTAAATTGGTTGTTGCAGATTATGGAGTTTGGATTATTGGTTTTCCTCTTGAGTTTTATTGATGGAATTGATTGGGATTTTGAGTTAATTTCCATCCCTTCTCTCTCTCTCCCTGTGCTCTCGGGTGCAAGCAGGGAGGTTACTGCGCAAATCCGAGGATTTGCATGCTTGCATGCGCACGTGTGGAGGACCCTCTTGAGCTGAGCAGAGGTAAGCTGAGACTTCGGGGAGTGTGTTAGAGGATCGATCGGAGCTCCGTGGATTTTTCCGAGACGCGCGACGGCGCGCGCGCGCGCGTGAGAGGCACAGTGCAGTTTCATCAGTTTTGCGCCCGTTTCTTCACCAACTTCGGCGCGGCCTTCGGAAAGCATTTGAGGTGGGTTGGAATTTCTTCAAGGTGTATGGAATGCCCTTTAAAGCTATTGAATGCATGTTGATCATGTTTAGCTTAATTATTTGCATAGCTGGTAAATCTGATAGTTGCCTAGGAAATTATAGGAATACAATTGTGAGCCCCAGATATTTTTAGCATGATCTAGAAGTGAATTGACACTAGACTGCATGATTAGTTGGCATTATATTGGCATCTGAACCGTTTTAAAAATCGTCGGACCGTTTTAATGAAAACTGGGTTTTGAAAAGAGTTTTAAAATATTGAGATCTTCCCGAGGGGTTGAGTAGGTTCAGGATGCATGTGTTCTCGTGCCAGAGGGCCGAGTGGATTTTTAGAGCATTATGAGATGACTTTCTAGTGTCATGAGAGAGTTTTAGCATTCTTCCAGTTCGGGGGCGGAAGCTATGGGCGGCTATGCCTGCAGCCTGTTCTTGTTTGATAGGGTTGTAGGTGGCAGTCGATCAGAATTTCCAGGCCTCCCGTGTGAGAGATTGAGGATGTTTTCCCTGATTGGTTTATTCTAGATCATGGGTCGTGTTCTGATTTAGTGGTGGAGATGGTTCTCCCACTTAGCCTTGAGAGTTTTAGGGGCTCTGGCAGATCGAGTCGTGGAGGTTTCCCGACTCAGCCACGGATCGTGCATTATCAGATTGAGTCGTTGAGGGTTCTCCGACATAGCTGTGAGAGTGTTTGGGCTTTTCCTGTTCTAGTCGTGGAGTCTTTCTCCGACTGAGTTATGCTAGTTGAGCATTGAGATCCGATCTGTTTGATCGTGGATTATAGCCTGCTGAGCCTGGCTTTTTATGCCAGTTATGAGATACTTGAGATACTTGAGTTCGGTGGGGTCGCTCCCCTCGAGCTACGCCCCGGGTGCGATGATGATACCGAGCCTGACGAGGCTGCGATGTGATTACTGAGATGGTCCTAGAGGGACACCCTACGTAAGTCCGTTCCTCCGGGATGTGCGGCAGTGGATGCCTACGTAAGTCCGTTCCTACGGGATGTGCGGCAGTAGATGAGCGCAGGCTTGATTGTGTCACGCCCCAGGCCCCAGTGGAAGCCTACCCGGCACGTGCACAGACCCGCCGTGTGCACAAGGTACCCCCCCGGTACACACAAGGCGTCTACAACAACAAAGCGGAAAGGAAGCAATAACACATCCTACTAGTAATCAGAGCACAATACAACTAAACTACACATAAAGAGGAAAGTAAAATAACAACTATCATACAAGAAGTTAAAATCCAAAATACACCTATAGTTCCCTTAATTACAACTTATCAAAATACACGGGTGGTTTCTATGCCAAAATACACTAACACCTCTCCAAGAGAACAAAAGAAAAGGTGCCCTGAACCACCTCGAGTGGTGCGTCGGGGATTAGCTAGCTATGCGATAACCCCTTGCCACGGTCCCGAGCCCCTCCCGCTGCGGATGGCTCTGAAAAACAACATCCCAAATGGGGTGAGAACTATTAATCAATAGTTCCCAGTGGGTAAGCCGCCGAGAGAAGCGAAATACACCACTAGGTCAACTGAGGCATAAGATAGTATAACTGCTGAAATAAAATGCAGGTAATAAACAACTGAAGTAAAGTAAAGTACTCTACAACTATCATGCCTCTATGCTCATGTACAAAGTAATGATGATATGAATCTATCATGTTATCATAATGTCCAACTACAATGAGTAGTATTATATGTGGTGTCCAATGTCCAGATTAGTTAACTTAATTCTTTTTCTCTTGAAGACTTTCTTTGAGTCTAAGCTTGAGCCACGCCTCATGGTCCCGTGGTGGCACCCCCCAAGGAGCTATGCCAATCCAACGGCGTCCCAATCGGCACCCAATCCCGCACGGCGATCATAATGTCGCAAATGGCCAACTCCGGAGTGCCGGCTTGGAGGGAGCGACCCTACCAAGCATGTGCGAATGAGCACAAACGGCAAGCAAGCAAGTCTCGATCATCGTGTCTGAAACACGGAATAGCAAGTCATCGTGTCTAAAACACGGAAAAGCGTCATCGACCTTTAGGTCGGGTATAGTATTTCAAGTGTCAATGTTTCATATACAATATTAACATTATCTTGCATAATGAAAGAGTAAAACATTTACAAGTTGTCCTCATGTCTCAAACATGGAATCTAACTATTTCATCTTGATTGTACAAGTTTAGAAGTTTTCTACTTGTATCTCACAACACTAGATGGCCCTAATGTCATAATGTCCAATTACACATGATCATATGCATAACATATCTCAATAATTCTATAACATGTATAGTTATTCTCTATTCGTATCCAAAAGCTTAAGTTCACGAAAATTCCTATTCAATCCCCCCTCAAAGTGCCCATGCACCTACAATGTTTACCTCTACTAAATAGAGTATGAATTTTTCTACACATGAAGGGGTTCAAATGCATGATCATAAATCATGATAAATCAAACGATGCATGTTTAATATAGCAATGATGCCCTAAAAGTCTATAGAAGACATAGGGGGAGTTCACCCATTTCGGTGAGGTCAGACCCACCGGATAGTTGCCAAATCCTTGTAAAGGATCCCAACCAAGAAGCCCACACTTCCTCTTATGCCCTAAGAGAAGTTTCCAAAGGGTTAAAACATCACAAACCCTAATCACAAAATCTCTTGAAATAAACCCTAGTTTTTCCAAAAAACTAGGTTTTCCTCCCAAAAATCCCAAAAGAGAAGTAAAAGAAGTGTTCTAAACCTCTTTGAGCTTGAATCCCACCTTGGAAAAGCAAAGGGTAGGCACAAGAGCTCCAAGCTTCCTTCTTCTCCAAGTTCTAGCCTTCCTCCAAGCTCTTGTAGCAAGCTCCAATGGTGGAGAAGAGGAGGTTGAAGAAGAATCCAAGTAGAGAGAGGTGTTGGAGAAGGAAATCCAAGCTCTCTTTCTCTCCCTTTCTCTCTCTAGCACTTTCTCTTGCCCTCTCCAAAATGAGAGGAAAAAGAGAGGTGACGAGGGTTAAAACCCTCATGTAACAAAAGCCAAAAAGCCCCCTGCAAGAAAAGTTATTTCGTTTCTTACAGTGCTGTCCAGACCCGCCCGATCCGGATTGCCTCTAACCGATCCGGATCCCGAACGTAGAATCTCCAGTTTCGCGCGTACGATCCGGATCGCCCCTATCCGATCCGGATCCCGAACGTGGAATTTCCAGTTTCGCGCGGACGATCCGGATCGCCCCTATCCGATCCGGATCCCGAAGCCAAAAACCCCAAAAATCAAGATTTTCGAAAATTTCCGATTTGCGCCCAAACTCTCCGGAAACCTTCTAGAACCTTCCGGAAGCTTACTAACACATTCTAAGGGTATTATTCAACCCTCCACACACTCGAACTTCGCAATTGATAAAGTTCAGTGTACTACTTTCACCCCTCCTAAAAAGGAGTTTCGTCCGCGAAACTAGAAGTGAAGTACCTCAAGTCTGCAGCTGAAAAAGATGAGGGAAACGCTCCTGCAGCGCGCTCTCCAGTTCCCAAGTAGCCTCGCGATCCTCGTGATTGCTCCAAAGTACCTTCACATAAGGTATCTCGCGATTCCGTAGTTTCTGAGATGGTCCTAGAGGGACACCCTACGTAAGTCCGTTCCTCCGGGATGTGCGGCAGTGGATGCCTACGTAAGTCCGTTCCTACGGGATGTGCGGCAGTAGATGAGCGCAGGCTTGATTGACTGGTCCAAAGAGGGACAGTCATTGGGATTGGGTGATATTTGTGCAAGCTTCTCTCTAGACCAAGTAGTATGGATAGGGATAAAATGAGCAGATTTGGTTAACCTATCCACGATCACCCAAATAGCATCATGCCCAGCCTGAGAGCGAGGCAATCCAACAACAAAATCCATGGTGATCCTCTCCCACTTCCACACGGGGATGTTCTCTACAACTTGCCTGCGGGAAGTCGGTGCTCGGCTTTCACTTGTTGACATGTCAAGCATTGAGCCACAAATTTTCCAACATCTTTCTTCATGCCGGGCCACCAATAAAGTAACCTTAAGTCCTTGTACATTTTGGTGCCGCCTGGGTGAAGAGAATAAGGTGCTCGGTGCGCTTCCTTCAGGATCTCTTCTTTGATCTCCAAATCCGCCGGTACACAAAGTCGACTTCGAAAACGAAGCGTGCCATGATCATCCACATGAAACTCACCGGCTCGGCCATCTACAAGTGTAGCCCGAATCTTTTCCAAACTAGGATCTTGGACTTGTTTCATCTTGATCCTTTCCATAAGAGTCGGTTGTAACACCAATGCCATCAATCTTATGGGTGTCTCGGGTGCCACAACTTCCAACTCCAACCGTCTCATATCTTGAAGTAATGGTTGTTGGTAAGTGATCATCATCGCTAAGTTCTCCATCGATTTGCGACTTAGAGCATCTGCCACTACATTTGCTTTCCCAGGATGGTAGAGAATAGTCAAATCATAATCCTTAAGCAGCTCCAACCATCTGCGCTGCCTAAGATTCAACTCCTTCTGAGTAAAGAGGTACTTTAGGCTCTTATGATCAGTATATACCTCACAATGCTCACCATATAAGTAGTGTCGCCACAGTTTTAATGCAAATACTACGGCAGCTAATTCCAAATCATGAGTGGGATAGTTTTTCTCGTAGTCCTTTAATTGACGAGAGGCATAAGCAATAACCTTCTCGTTCTGCATCAAAACACACCCTAACCCACTCAAGGAAGCATCACTGTAGATCACGTATCCCGCTCCTACAGTAGGCAAAGCCAAAATCGGGGCGGTTGTCAACCGTTCCTTCAATTCCTTGAAGCCTCTCTCACACGCATCGTTCCAGATAAACTTGGTGCCTTTATGCGTTAGTCGCGTGAGGGGAGTGGATAATCTTGCAAATCCCTCAACAAAACGCCGATAGTAGCCGGCCAGACCGATAAAACTCCGGATCTCGGTGATGCTCGTCGGTCTAGGCCAATCCTTAATTGCCTCAATTTTCTTGGGATCCACGGCTATTCCTTTATCCGATATTACATGACCCAAGAACGCTACCTCTCGTAGCCAAAACTCACATTTCTTCAACTTGGCGTAGAGCTCTTTCTCCCGAAGTAATTGCAACACTTGCCGCAAGTGATCCTCATGCTCTTCATCACTTCGAGAGTACACCAAAATGTCGTCGATGAACACCACGACGAATCTATCCAAAAAGGGCTTGAAGACACGGTTCATCAAATCCATAAAAGCTGCCGGGGCATTAGTGAGCCCAAACGGCATAACCGTAAACTCATAGTGTCCATACCGTGTCCTAAAAGCCGTCCTAGGAACATCCTCGGGCTTGATCTTAAGTTGGTGATATCCAGACTGAAGGTCAATCTTCGAATACACTCTTGATCCTTGGAGTTGATCAAACAAATCATCAATCCTCGGCAATGGATACTTATTCTTAATTGTGACCTTGTTTAGCTCACGATAGTCCACGCAAAGGCGAAGCGATCCATCCTTTTTCTTGACGAACAAAACTGGTGCTCCCCAAGGTGAAACGCTCGGTCGGATGAAGCCTTTTTCCAACAAGTCTTGAAGCTGTGCCTTGAGCTCTTTTAACTCTGCCGGTGCCATCCTATATGGCGCTTTCGAGATTGGGGTAGTTCCAGGGATCAGATCCACCACAAACTCGATCTCTCTATCCGGAGGCATCCCCGGTAACTCTGCCAGGAACACATCAGTAAACTCTCGCACAACTGGGATATCCTCCACTCTCGGAGTCTCACTGCTACTATCCACAACAGTAGCCAAGTAGGCGACACATCCACTCCTAATCAGCTGTTTTGCTCTGGTGGAAGAGATAGTCATCGCAAACAGTGAACTTTTGCAGCCTCCGAACACAATTTCCTCTTGTCCCGGTTCTCGAAACTTCACGAGTCGATTCTCACAATCAATGGTAGCATGATATCTTGTGAGCCAATCCATGCCCAAAACCACATCAAATTCTCCAAGTCGATGGAGGGCCAACAAATCTGCCGGCAAAATCCAATCCCCAATCCTAACAGGACAGCTAGGGGAAAACTCCCGAACCGCCAAGGTATGATCGGGAACTAAAACTCGTCCCGGATGCAATGTAGGAACTAATTCGATGCCATGCAACTCGGCAAACAGCCGGTCAATGAATGAATGAGATGCACCAGTGTCAAATAAAGCCCGAACTCGCATGCTATGAATCAAGATAATACCTGCAACGACGTCCTCTGCCGCTGAAGCCTCCTCAGTTTGGGCCGCATACATGCGCCCACTTGGAGCCTGCCGTGGCCCCTCGTATTGTCGCGACGCCGGTGGTCGCCCTGACTGAGAGTAGGTGGGCGGGGTCACCTGTCCTTGAATAACTGGTGCCGATGCTGATGAAGGTGTCGGTGTCGAGCCTCGCGGGCACTCTGATCGAAAGTGGCCCTCCTGACCACAAAGGTAGCACTTGCCTCCACGCTGCGGGCATTGCGGCGGCACATGGGGTCCACCACAAATCACGCAACGCGGGGGCCGCCAACGGTCAGGCCTCCCCGGTGTGAAGATGAGCCGCGTCCTCCAGACTGGCTCCTCGGGTGCTTCGGCGGTTTCTTCGAATAGGGCTTATGACTTGCGCCCTCGGTCGCCGACCTCTTGCCTCGCGTCCTATCAAGAGCTTCCCTCTCTTCCTTAGCAATCTCCGCGCCTTTCTCCACTATCAAGGCACGGTCCACAACCTCCTGGTAGGTTTGGAGGTTGTGGGTCTGAACCAATCTAAAAATGGACGGTCTAAGGCCGTTCTCGAACATACGGGCCTTGTCCTCGTCGTCCCTCACAACGTGCGGAATACAGTTAAGTAGTCGAGTAAATTCCCTCTCGTGCTCCGCCACGGTCTTGTCTCCTTGCCTCAAGGTGCGGAGGTCTCTTTCCATTTGCCTTTTTGCGCTCGCCGGAAAATACTTCATTGCGAGCATCTTCTTGAATCGCGGCCATGTGATTGCCGCCAAATCGGTCGTGGGGTCATCCCGAATGTCCGTCCACCACTGGTACGCATCGCCCTCAAGATGGTGTGTTGCCAACCACACCCGGTCCCCCTCCGCTACGAAGGTATCGTGGAAAAGTTTCCCCATGTGTAGAATCCACTTCTCAAAAACCCAATAATCGGGTTTCTCTCCATCATATATCCGAGGCTTGGATTCCCGGAATTCCTTCAAACGAGCCATGAGTCGGTCCCGCTCTTCTCCTGCTACCATCATCGGTAAAACCGTCCTCGCCGGTGGAGTCTGAACTGGCGGTGGCATCACAACCTCTTCCCGGCGCCCAGCACTCGGAGTGTGATGTGAAGACTCGGGCACCTCAGGTCGAAGTGCACCGGTCACTCCACCCATGTGCTCCTGTGGTTGCACTGGTGGGTGGAAAGGGTCTTGAGTTCCCCTTGCCGCCAACTGCTGGGTCAAAAGAACTTCCAACCTCTGCATCCTTGCATCCTGCCGACGCGAAGCCTCTGCCTGCTCTCGCGCCGCAGCCGACTGCCGCTCCACTACATCAGCTAGCATAGCCAGCTGCTCTCTCAAATCTCGGACCTCACTGGATCCGGAAGTAGCGGACGTCTCCGCATCGGCCTCCTCGGCCGTCATGGAGCGAGTCGTAGGCATCACAAACTGTAACAGGCATAAAATGCGTAGGTTAGGATAACCAACGCGAAACGCATCCCCACTCAAAACAAATCCCAATCATGCGAAAGCAAATGAAGCATGCCACAATTATTTCCCGATGTCAGGTTGTCGGCCGCCAACCAGACCTTCCAAGGAAATAAAAGGTGCAATCACTTCGATCAACTCCAACTCATATGAAGTTATAGTATTGACCCAATCAGGTTACTTTCGCCAAGTAATCATATAAGAACCCGTCTCTCACGTTCTTAATCCTTATAGTCCAACCAGCCTAAGGTTTGCTAGGTCCTCTAAGACTCAACCTGTCTCTGATACCAAAATAATCTGTCACGCCCCAGGCCCCAGTGGAAGCCTACCCGGCACGTGCACAGACCCGCCGTGTGCACAAGGTACCCCCCCGGTACACACAAGGCGTCTACAACAACAAAGCGGAAAGGAAGCAATAACACATCCTACTTGTAATCAGAGCACAATACAACTAAACTACACATAAAGAGGAAAGTAAAATAACAACTATCATACAAGAAGTTAAAATCCAAAATACACCTATAGTTCCCTTAATTACAACTTATCAAAATACACGGGTGGTTTCTATGCCAAAATACACTAACACCTCTCCAAGAGAACAAAAGAAAAGGTGCCCTGAACCACCTCGAGTGGTGCGTCGGGGATTAGCTAGCTATGCGATAACCCCTTGCCACGGTCCCGAGCCCCTCCCGCTGCGGATGGCTCTGAAAAACAACATCCCAAATGGGGTGAGAACTATTAATCAATAGTTCCCAGTGGGTAAGCCGCCGAGAGAAGCGAAATACACCACTAGGTCAACTGAGGCATAAGATAGTATAACTGCTGAAATAAAATGCAGGTAATAAACAACTGAAGTAAAGTAAAGTACTCTACAACTATCATGCCTCTATGCTCATGTACAAAGTAATGATGATATGAATCTATCATGTTATCATAATGTCCAACTACAATGAGTAGTATTATATGTGGTGTCCAATGTCCAGATTAGTTAACTTAATTCTTTTTCTCTTGAAGACTTTCTTTGAGTCTAAGCTTGAGCCACGCCTCATGGTCCCGTGGTGGCACCCCCCAAGGAGCTATGCCAATCCAACGGCGTCCCAATCGGCACCCAATCCCGCACGGCGATCATAATGTCGCAAATGGCCAACTCCGGAGTGCCGGCTTGGAGGGAGCGACCCTACCAAGCATGTGCGAATGAGCACAAACGGCAAGCAAGCAAGTCTCGATCATCGTGTCTGAAACACGGAATAGCAAGTCATCGTGTCTAAAACACGGAAAAGCGTCATCGACCTTTAGGTCGGGTATAGTATTTCAAGTGTCAATGTTTCATATACAATATTAACATTATCTTGCATAATGAAAGAGTAAAACATTTACAAGTTGTCCTCATGTCTCAAACATGGAATCTGACTATTTCATCTTGATTGTACAAGTTTAGAAGTTTTCTACTTGTATCTCACAACACTAGATGGCCCTAATGTCATAATGTCCAATTACACATGATCATATGCATAACATATCTCAATAATTCTATAACATGTATAGTTATTCTCTATTCGTATCCAAAAGCTTAAGTTCACGAAAATTCCTATTCAATCCCCCCTCAAAGTGCCCATGCACCTACAATGTTTACCTCTACTAAATAGAGTATGAATTTTTTCTACATATGAAGGGGTTCAAATGCATGATCATAAATCATGATAAATCAAACGATGCATGTTTAATATAGCAATAATGCCCTAAAAGTCTATAGAAGACATAGGGGGAGTTCACCCATTTCGGTGAGGTCAGACCCACCGGATAGTTGCCAAATCCTTGTAAAGGATCCCAACCAAGAAGCCCACACTTCCTCTTATGCCCTAAGAGAAGTTTCCAAAGGGTTAAAACATCACAAACCCTAATCACAAAATCTCTTGAAATAAACCCTAGTTTTTCCAAAAAACTAGGTTTTCCTCCCAAAAATCCCAAAAGAGAAGTAAAAGAAGTGTTCTAAACCTCTTTGAGCTTGAATCCCACCTTGGAAAAGCAAAGGGTAGGCACAAGAGCTCCAAGCTTCCTTCTTCTCCAAGTTCTAGCCTTCCTCCAAGCTCTTGTAGCAAGCTCCAATGGTGGAGAAGAGGAGGTTGAAGAAGAATCCAAGTAGAGAGAGGTGTTGGAGAAGGAAATCCAAGCTCTCTTTCTCTCCCTTTCTCTCTCTAGCACTTTCTCTTGCCCTCTCCAAAAATGAGAGGAAAAAGAGAGGTGACGAGGGTTAAAAACCCTCATGTAACAAAAGCCAAAAAGCCCCCTGCAAGAAAAGTTATTTCGTTTCTTACAGTGCTGTCCAGACCCGCCCGATCCGGATTGCCTCTAACCGATCCGGATCCCGAACGTAGAATCTCCAGTTTCGCGCGTACGATCCGGATCGCCCCTATCCGATCCGGATCCCGAACGTGGAATTTCCAGTTTCGCGCGGACGATCCGGATCGCCCCTATCCGATCCGGATCCCGAAGCCAAAAACCCCAAAAATCAAGATTTTCGAAAATTTCCGATTTGCGCCCAAACTCTCCGGAAACCTTCTAGAACCTTCCGGAAGCTTACTAACACATTCTAAGGGTATTATTCAACCCTCCACACACTCGAACTTCGCAATTGATAAAGTTCAGTGTACTACTTTCGGAGTTTCGTCCGCGAAACTAGAAGTGAAGTACCTCAAGTCTGCAGCTGAAAAAGATGAGGGAAACGCTCCTGCAGCGCGCTCTCCAGTTCCCAAGTAGCCTCGCGATCCTCGTGATTGCTCCAAAGTACCTTCACATAAGGTATCTCGCGATTCCGTAGTTTCTGAGATGGTCCTAGAGGGACACCCTACGTAAGTCCGTTCCTCCGGGATGTGCGGCAGTGGATGCCTACGTAAGTCCGTTCCTACGGGATGTGCGGCAGTAGATGAGCGCAGGCTTGATTGACTGGTCCAAAGAGGGACAGTCATTGGGATTGGGTGATATGTGTGAGTGAGTTTCATAGCATGTTCATAGATGAGTTTTCCTTTGAGCATGATACTTGAGGCATGTTAGTAGTAGCGAGTGTATGCACATCTTCATCATTGTAGAGTTCTTGAGCATGATGATTGAGACATGATAGCTATAGTTTCTTCCAGCTTTTATCTATCTATCTATCTGCATACCTATCTGTTGTGCCTCCAGTAGACTTAGTGGGCATACCGTGGATATTGAGACGGTACCCACTGGGAACTACCTTTGCAGTAGTTCTCACACCCGCTGCGGTGACAGGTTTCCTGAGGCTGCTGTTCCGGCTTGGCTCGCGCGGAGACAGCTGATCGAGGTGAGGACGTGGCCGTTTAGTTCCTTACCAGCACTGAGAGTCAGAGGTAGATGTACCTTGTGTATTTTTATGACTCCACTTTGTACTGGACATTCTGAGAGATCAGTGAGGATTTCTTGTACTTTTGTAGCTGAGAGACATTGTATTGAGATTTATTTATTTATATCAGATGTTCAGTGGATTTCTGTAGCTATTTAGTTCTTTTCAGCTCTGATGCATGTTTAGCTATAGATCTTTTGCAGGGTAGACGCTTCGTCTGTGCGGCGGTTTCCGTACAGATGGCGGATCTGTTGGCGAGCCCGGGTCGTAGTTTCGACCCCGGGGCGTGACAGATTAGGGTGGTATCAGAGCCTAGGAATATAGGTCGTTGAGGACTTAGTGACCCTAGGCTATTGGTTGGACAGTAGGATGACTGTCGTGAGAGACGTGATTTTAGCGAGAGTCCTGATTGAGTTTGTACCTCCCCCGAGGGATTGGGGCGAGTGATTTTACATGTTTATTCTCTAAAGTGATTATGTTGGCTGCAGACAACATAATACTTTAGAACGGTTAACATGTTATAGACTTTCGCTTGATTGGGTCGAGAGTGTTTGTGGTTTGGTTGGCCGTGACTGTTCTCCTTGTTGGCCCTGTGATGCCGTGCAGCGGCGAGGGCGTGTTTGACCTTGGATGAGGAGCCCGAACAGCGGGGGGCTGAATGGACAGAGCAGAGCGAGGTCTGCGAGTTACGGGCCCAGGTAGCTCAGTTGTTTAGGCGACGCGGCGCCAGGAAGAGAACACGGAGCGCGTGATGCGCATGTTTGAGCAGAGAGTATCGTTTGAGGTATCGCCGTAGTGCTTCCGGCCGCGACATTGTCGTTTTCGACCCAGGTTGCACTGTGAGTAGTGCGGGAGCAGCGAGAGATTGCTGATTGATAGTCGTGCATCCGCCAGTTCCATCCCCTACAGATTTCAGGGCAGAGTTGGAACCTTGGGAGGCCGGGAACTGGATTGCTGCCATGGAAAAGTTGGCTGAGGGCTTGTTCATCCAGGAGAAGCCTCAGGTGCCCGTAGTTGTGCACTTTTGGATAGGGACGCCGAGTGTTGGTGGCGTTGAATCTGTCCCGTTGGACCATCAGGAGAGTGGTTGAGGATTTGGAGCGAGTTTCTATGATTGTTGAGCAGAGTGCCCCAGGTCGCCCAGGATGAGGCCCAGGAGATTGATCATGTTTGAGAGGGGACTGCTTCGAGATGTTATCATTTTGGATATTCTCGACGAGCGACTTTAGATGCAGCGGTTGTGCATGCCCGATGGATTGACTGAGGTCTGTGATCATGTCCGAGAGGGACGGAGAGCGAGGGACTAGCTCCAGAGAGAGATGTCCAGTATCGCCTGATTCTGGGATAGTCGAGTGGATCGAGGTTGCCATGATTCCAGTCACAGGATCATGAGTCTCAGAGGAGACAGAGACTAGGAGGTTCTCGACAGTCGAGGCACCATCAGCAGTGCTAGGATGAGTATGTCTTGCGGGGAGCCGCATTCTTCGCCATAGAGTGACTTCAGGATGAGGGCGATGATTTTCATGTGTTTAGTCAGGACATCTTCAGGCAGAGGGTCCCAGAGTGGTGTTCTTGGATTGGCCGCCTGCGACGGCACCCCACTACCCCTTCAGGATGCAGCGGTTCATCCGACTTACCGGTAGGCTGATTGAGCCGAGATGCCGAGGCAGATTGAGCGATGGCCACCATCATCTTGTGGATGAATTGTGCAGCCGATTAGAGGACGCCAGGATAGTGGATCGCATCTTATCAGGTGTGGTTGCTTATGGTCATTAGAGTTGGAGCATGTTGATGCCGACACCGCTGGTGTGTGCTTTACTAGAGCAGGGGTAGCTTCGCGTGGGCCAGAGATGGGACTGTTGGCTTGTGCACGTGAGGATCAGGTTTCAGATCACGTATAGCACAGGTATGAGTGTTGCCAGTTCCGCCCAGTTTTGTAGGACCTTGGATTTGATCCTAGAGTTGTTAGTCCTACGCCGGCTCCGAGATGTGGAAATGAGGTTGGATAGGGATTGGATATCCCAATGTTATGTTATCAGGGATTGTCAAGAGAGGATAATGACCCTCCGTGGACCTGGCTAGGAGGAGTGTGGTTATTTATAGAGGATGTTAGAGCACGACAGAGGTGGAGTCGTGGTCGTATCGCTTGGTTAGCGATTGTAGAGGAGGTGCCTACGGCGGCACCGGGACTAAAGGAATATCTTTATCGCCCATGTGATCCCGGACAGGAGTTTACCTGATCTGATGTTGAAGCCGCCGTTTAATGAGACTGAGATCGAGATAGTGATCGACGTGGTTTTGGAAACCGCGCCGACTTCAGCATCATCTCTTGGAGTATCACTCGTGAGACAGTGAGAGAGCTGTTAGCGCAGTTGCGAGATCCGAGGGATCGAGGGGTCTGTGTGACCCAATACCACGTCGTGGGGATACGACTGTGAGGATCCGAGAGATTGATATTTTGGATATGTTACCACACCGTTGATACTCGGTGGTGATGCCACGCCGTTGATACACGGTGGTGATGCCATGCCGTTGGTACACGGCAGTGATGCCACGTTGTGAGTGCACAACGGTGAGGGTGCTGTGACGGTTCGAGCACAGATAGTTTTGGATTGTTTTGGGTTGATGCCTTGCGGGACACTGGAGGCTTTGTGGAACCCTACAGCTGAGGGCTGTGCCAGATAGAGTCTGAACCCGATAGAGACATTTTGAGCTCTACAGTGAGTTGTCGTGCCAGTGGTTGGTTAGATTTTTATACTTGGGATTTATTTCCGAGGTGACTTAGAGCACGAGGAGCACTTGAGGTTAGTGCTGCAACTTCTGGGAGAGAGAAAGTTGTTGTTTGCCAAGTTGAGAGAGTTTGTGCTTGACTTTGAAAGGTTCTGTGGTTAGGCCATGTGATTTCAGCTGCAGGAGTGACAGTGGTGGACCCGACGAAGAGTGTTGCCGTTGGGGTTCGGCTTAGACCCATGATAGTGACAGAGGTCCAGAGTTGTGGATTAAGCAGTGCCAGCATAACTTTGAGGAGTTCAAGATGTGGATGGTATTAACATCATTGTGAATAGTTGCTTGAGATAGAGAGAGATTTGAGATATCTATCGATCCTAGAACCTGAGGTACTGGGTTACTCAGAAGGAATTTGATTTGAGGCAATGCCGGTGGATAGAGTTATTAAGGATGTATGATTGAGCTTACAGTAACGTCCCGACAAAGCCAATGTGGTCGCAGCTGCCTTGAATAGGCGAGCGGTGCAGTTTTGGAGTATGATGGTTACTCAGCAGATGCCGCTGAAAGAGTAATTGAGACGAATTGAGATTAAGGTGGTGTTCCCTGGGAATGTGGCAAAACTTGTGTTTTGGACTCGTAACCCACTCCGTTGGACAGGATTAGAGGGGGAACTTCTCAGTGAATGCAGCGGGAGTACTGAAGTACAAGGACCGCATCTGTGTGCCCGTGGATTCCGAGATCCGAGAGTTGATTTTGAGAGTTAGGGGTTGAGTGTTGTTCCCGATGTTGGACTTCTTACCCTGTGGATGGATGTAAGAATGCATTTGTGAAGCTCTCAGCATTGTGGTTGCTAAGGAGCAACGGAAAAGTTATGCCAATTGGAGGCAGGGAGTTTTGGTGACTTCTGGAAACCACTATCCGCAGAAATGTGTAGATTTGAGATTTCGCGGGAAGTTGAGTCCGCGAATTATTGGCATATTCGAGGAGTTAGAGCGCATTGGATCAGTTGCTCACCGAGTTGCGCTACCGCCATGATTTGGCAAGTACCCACGAGGACGTTGGTGTATCCGTTCTGAGGGAAGTATGGATTTGGATCCTTTGCATGATTTGGACTTCGTTTCTTATGGAGTCATCATGAGGAGCGAGAGGCCACATGGGAGCCTGAGTTTGAGCTGAGAGTTTCATATCCCCACTTATTCGGGTCGCCCTCCTGAGATTTGGATTTTTGTGGTTTCGAGGACGAAACCTTTTAAAGGAGGGGAGAGTGTAGAGTACTGGAGCTTCGGGCAGTGTGCCGACTCCACATGGCAGCCTGGTATTGTGGAAATACCTTCAGCAGGTTCTGATTTTATTTACAGAGAGGTTCGGGTGGTCCCGGAGCGACGCGGAATTATTTTGTAGAAAATTGAGTTAGCGTCGTGTTGAGAGTTTGCGGATGGAGCATCGGCTTTTTGGATGGGTTTGTTGGGAGTTGATCACTTGGGACATGTGTATTATGTTTTTACAGAGGTGTTCGGTTGGTTTCGGGGTGATGCGGAGGTCCCGAGGCGAGAAAGTGAGTTATCGGCGCGATTCTGGAAGGTTCTGGCAGGTTTTAGGGGTGTTTGGAGGCTGAGTTCCGGAACTGGTTCCTCAGTTCCGGAACCAAGTCTGTGTACCGGTACCCACTTTTTGGTACCGGTACACAAGCTCAGAAAATGCCCGAAAGAGCTCGGATTTTGCACAGTAAGTGAGGTATGGGCTTTTCTTCTGTTCCAACCACCCCAGGCATGTTATATACACCTTGTCACCTGCTTCCTCACCCACTCTTGATCTCATCTTCTCCACCATCATCCTTGCTGCCAGAGAGAAGGAGAAGAGGAAGTAGAAGGAGAAGAGAAAGGTGGCTGTGTGCGTGCTACTTGAGGGAGTTGACCGAGTCAACGTGCGCGCGCGAGGTGCAAATTGAGGTAAATTGGTTGTTGCAGATTATGGAGTTTGGATTATTGGTTTTCCTCTTGAGTTTTATTGATGGAATTGATTGGGATTTTGAGTTAATTTCCATCCCTTCTCTCTCTCTCCCTGTGCTCTCGGGTGCAAGCAGGGAGGTTACTGCGCAAATCCGAGGATTTGCATGCTTGCATGCGCACGTGTGGAGGACACTCTTGAGCTGAGCAGAGGTAAGCTGAGACTTCGGGGAGTGTGTTAGAGGATCGATCGGAGCTCCGTGGATTTTTTCCGAGACGCGCGACGGCGCGCGCGCGCGTGAGAGGCACAGTGCAGTTTCATCAGTTTTGCGCCCGTTTCTTCACCAACTTCGGCGCGGCCTTCGGAAAGCATTTGAGGTGGGTTGGAATTTCTTCAAGATGTATGGAATGCCCTTTAAAGCTATTGAATGCATGTTGATCATGTTTAGCTTAATTATTTGCATAGCTGGTAAATCTGATAGTTGCCTAGGAAATTATAGGAATACAATTGTGAGCCCCAGATATTTTTAGCATGATCTAGAAGTGAATTGACACTAGACTGCATGATTAGTTGGCATTATATTGGCATCTGAACCGTTTTAAAAATCGTCGGACCGTTTTAATGAAAACTGGGTTTTGAAAAGAGTTTTAAAATATTGAGATCTTCCCGAGGGGTTGAGTAGGTTCAGGATGCATGTGTTCTCGTGCCAGAGGGCCGAGTGGATTTTTAGAGCATTATGAGATGACTTTCTAGTGTCATGAGAGAGTTTTAGCATTCTTCCAGTTCGGGGGCGGAAGCTATGGGCGGCTATGCCTGCAGCCTGTTCTTTTTTGATAGGGTTGTAGGTGGCAGTCGTTCAGAATTTCCAGGCCTCCCGTGTGAGAGATTGAGGATGTTTTCCCTGATTGGTTTATTCTAGATCATGGGTCGTGTTCTGATTTAGTGGTGGAGATGGTTCTCCCACTTAGCCTTGAGAGTTTTGGGGGCTCTGGCAGATCGAGTCGTGGAGGTTTCCCGACTCAGCCACGGATCGTGCATTATCAGATTGAGTCGTTGAGGGTTCTCCGACATAGCTGTGAGAGTGTTTGGGTTTTTCCTGTTCGAGTCGTGGAGTCTTTCTCCGACTGAGTTATGCTAGTTGAGCATTGAGATCCGATCTGTTTGATCGTGGATTATAGCCTGCTGAGCCTGGCTTTTTATGCCAGTTATGAGATACTTGAGATACTTGAGTTCGGTGGGGTCGCTCCCCTCGAGCTACGCCCCGGGTGCGATGATGATACCGAGCCTGACGAGGCTGCGATGTGATTACTGAGATGGTCCTAGAGGGACACCCTACGTAAGTCCGTTCCTCCGGGATGTGCGGCAGTGGATGCCTACGTAAGTCCGTTCCTACGGGATGTGCGGCAGTAGATGAGCGCAGGCTTGATTGACTGGTCCAAAGAGGGACAGTCATTGGGATTGGGTGATATGTGTGAGTGAGTTTCATAGCATGTTCATAGATGGGTTTTCCTTTGAGCATGATACTTGAGGCATGTTAGTAGTAGCGAGTGTATGCACATCTTCATCATTGTAGAGTTCTTGAGCATGATGATTGAGACATGATAGCTATAGTTTCTTCCAGCTTTTATCTATCTATCTATCTGCATACCTATCTGTTGTGCCTCCAGTAGACTTAGTGGGCATACCGTGGATATTGAGACGGTACCCACTGGGAACTACCTTTGCAGTAGTTCTCACACCCGCTGCGGTGACAAGTTTCCTGAGGCTGCTGTTCCGGCTTGGCTCGCGCGGAGACAGCTGATCGAGGTGAGGACGTGGCCGTTTAGTTCCTTACCAGCACTGAGAGTCAGAGGTAGATGTACCTTGTGTATTTTTATGACTCCACTTTGTACTAGACATTCTGAGAGATCAGTGAGGATTTCTTGTACTTTTGTAGCTGAGAGACATTGTATTGAGATTTATTTATTTATATCAGATGTTCAGTGGATTTCTGTAGCTATTTAGTTCTTTTCAGCTCTGATGCATGTTTAGCTATAGATCTTTTGCAGGGTAGACGCTTCGTCTGTGCGGCGGTTTCCGTACAGATGGCGGATCTGTTGGCGAGTCCGGGTCGCAGTTTCGACCCCGGGGCGTGACAGGAGATCTATCTACTCAGCGATCCCCTTACCTCGATCAGCTGCCGATGGCCTAGCAGCTCTCGCAGATGACTCTGCAAAAATGAAGGGAAAGAGACAGAAAATAACAGTAGGGGTGAGAACTACTAGATAAACCAGTAGCCTCCCCTAGTGGGTAAAACCTCAACTCTGACGCACCCACTAGGACTATAAGAGGCAAAAGGAAAGAAGAGTGGTAAGCTATAAAAGCTGCTGAGAAAGGAAACTACCACTACTATGCCCCTAAATGCAGTGCCAAAATAAAACTGTATGCATGCCACTATAAGACTAACTGCCTAAAGGAAACCCAATCAAAGGGCCAAAAGCACTGGCACTGCCTGCTCTGCTGTCAAACCCAAGAATCCAGTATCTGATCGGCACACGGCACGATCCCAAAATATCCAATCGACCGGCACACGGCTCGGCCCTAAGCCTACTCCGGAGTGGCACTCGAGGGGAGCGACCCACACGAGTAAAGTATCTCTGTATCAAGCATCTCTGTAACCAATGTCTCACAATAGCAGGACTGGATCATGACTATGATCAAAGTGGGAAAAATCCATCCACTAAAGTAACCCTGATCCCCAATCAGATGTAATAGTAATCAACAAATGGGAAACACCATCCACTAGAGAAATCTGATACCCAATCTGATGCAATAGTACTCAATAAGTGGGAAACTCCATCCACTAGGAAATCTGATACCCAATCTGATGCATAAGTGAACATTCGGTCAACCGCCTAATGTCCGCGGTCGCCGCAACGCCCCATAAGTCCAAAATCTGATAAAGTAATCAACATCTGGCTAACCGCCTCATGTCCGCGGTTACCACAATGCCCCACAATCTATAATCGAGTCAAACCCGACCCCGACTCGATGACCTCGACTACACTATCCCAAAACCCTGCTCAAACCGAGCCACATGCATCTGAATAACAAGGAGAACAACGAAACATGGTTTCTCCTAAGTCAAATCCCAATATGATAGTGTAGCAATAAATAGGGGCCTAACTAGATGTCCAAACAAGCATGCAATTGTCCTCTTTTAAAACTGTAGAAGAGTGTCTGATGTTTATTTTAAAAAGATTGATCTTAATATACCAACATGATAAGTCATTTGCATGCGAGAATAGGATATAGCATTTGTCCCAACAATAGTGTCCCAATTTAACATACATGAGCTGTTATATAATTTGTGGGGTCTACTCATGAAATTCACAATTGGAATACCGATTATCAGTTTTGAAATAGGGGATCTCTAATACTCCTAGTGAGTTAGTCAAAAATGAGGTAAGCAACAACCACCCACCTCGAAAAGCGCAATCCACACCCAAACAGCCTCCTTGCTGTCCACAGTCCTCTAATCCCGCAACTCACTGAAAACAGCGCACAGCAGTACAGAACAACGTACCCGGTATAAATACAAATCTCAAAAATACAGTATTTGCTGTTTTCCAAACAGCACGGAAAAAGAGGAGTTTTTCACCTCTGTACAGTGCTTCGAAAAATCCAGAAAAATTACGGTTGCGTTCCTTGCGACGAGTAGATCGAAATCGACTGTTTAAACGCCTTGATCCGATGCTCCTAGCTCAAGATATAAATCGGAGAAGTCGACGCTGTCCAGAAAATACCACAGCAAAAAGGGGGGTCAAAGGTGCCTCGGGAAACGTGCCAAAAGTGCGAAACGGAGCGAAGTGATCAACACGAAAATCGAAGCCTTACCTCTTAGAAAATCGAAGCCTTACCTCTTAGGATCGCGCTGCCGCAAAAATCGTTCAAAAATTCCTCCTGGTTAGCATGCAGTGATTTTTCGACTGAACTGCGACGGAAAATGGGTCGAAAATGGAAATCGTCGAAGTGCACCGCATCGCAGATAACTTGCTATGGGTAACTCCAAAAATTCAGAAATTTCACGGGAAGAGAGAGGACAGAGAGAGGAACAATTTTCGTAAAGGCCACAAGCTCGGATTCTCTCTCTACGATGCGGAATTTGCAGTGAGAAAGGGAGAAAGAGGGAGATTCCTTATATATGGGCCAGGGAATCTTCGGGCTCCACACCAGATCCGGGCCCGAACAGGAAACACCAAAACAGACCAACCAGGACGCGCCACGTGTCCACAAAATAGGAAACATCCATGCAAGGCCGCTCAGAAGTCGCCACGTGTCACCCCGGGTGCACGTGCCCGATCCCCGCTCCGGGTTTTCCGGATCCTGTCAACCAATCGGAGCGTGCCACGTGTCACAGACCCCGCCGCCTTCTAGAAGCCGTCCAACCAATGAGGGAACGCCACGTGGCAACACCCATTTTCCGTGCACCTGGTGCACGCCATGCCCGTGGACCCCGCCGCCTGCGCGCCTGCCCGCGCCTGCCCGCGCTGCCCGCGCCGCGCTCCGCCGATGCGCCGCCGCTCGCCGCCGCTCGCCGGAACAGTAATTCCGGCGGCCGGAGTTACTGTTCCGGCGTGAACAGTACTTTTGCGCCGAAAAAAAATAAGTAAATATACCATTTTGATCGTTTTCGCGCGCTGAGTCCAAATCCGCTATCCGTTTTGCCAAATTCTCATCCGAAATTTTGCCGAAAGTCCCCGGAAAGCCCACTTGATCCGATTTTCACGCCGGATCTATTTCTGAGATCCGTTTTCGACACTACTTGCTCCGATACACTGTGTGAGCTTCCGGTAGTCACTGTAATCACTGCAACAGTCTCTGCGGAAGTCCGGATCATCACAGCGGCACCGGGACTAAGGAATATTTTTATCGCTGTGTGATCTCGAGTGATAGTCTACCAGATCTGATTTTGAAGCCGCCGTTTAGTGAGATTGAGATCGAGACGGTGATTGACGTGGTTTTGGAAACCGTGCCGACTTCGGCAGCACCCCTTGTAGTGATTCCCTGGAGGCAGAGAGAGAGAGCTGATAGCGCAGTTGCGGGATCTGATGGATCGAGAGGTCTGTGTGACCCAGTACCGCGTCGTGGGAGTACGACAGTGAGGATCCGAGAGATTGATACTTGAGTAAGATGCCACACCGTTGATACACGGTGGTGATGCCACACCATTGATACACGGTGGTGATGCCACACCGTTGATACACGGTGGTGATGCCATGCCGTTGGTACACGGCAGTGATGCCACGTTGTGAGTGCACAACGGTGAGGGTTCTATGATGGTTTGAGCACAGACAGGTTTGGATTGTTTTTCGGCAGATGCCTTTGTGAGAGCGATAGCTTTATGGAACCTTACAGCTGATGGCTGTGCCCAGATAGTGTTCAGGATCCGGTGGGGGCATTATGAGTTACAGCGCGGTCAAGTGGTTTGACTAATGCCCTGCCGCCTTTAGGACTTGAGGGAATTTAGTCTTCCAGCTGTGTTGGACCGGTTGGTGGTAGTACCCGTCGTGGGTACTTGGATTTATTTCCGAGGTAGTATAGAGCATGAGGAGCACTTGAGGATAGTACTGCAACTTCTAACAGAGAAGGAGTTGTTTGCCAAGTTGAGAGAATTTGCACTTTGACTTCGGAAAATTCTGGGGTTAGGCCTTGTGTTTATCAGCTGCAAGAGTGACAGTGGACCCAACGAAGAGTGATGCCGTTGGGATTTAGCCTAAGCCTATGATAGTGATAGAGGTCAGAAGCTGTTGAACTAAGCAAGGCCAGTTTAGCTTGGAAGAGTTAAAGCTGAGGAGGATACCAACATTGAAATAGATGTTTGCCAGTGATAGAGAGAGAACTGAGTTATCTATTAACCCTTGAACTTGAAGTACTTGGTTACTCAGGAGGATTTTCGGTTGAGGCAACGCCGGTGGACAGAGTTATTGGAGATGTATGAGTGATATCCTATAGTATTATCCCGGCATGGACATTATGGTCTGTACGCCTTGGTTAGGCGAGCAGTGCAACCTTGGAATGAGGTGTTCGATCAGTGGTCGCCCCTTTTGGAACTTGGAATTGAGAGCTAAGGGTTGAGCGTTGTTTCCAATGTTGAACTTCTTCCCCTGTGGATGGATGTGAGTGATGTATTTGTGGTACTTGAGCATTTTAGTTGCTAAGGGCAACGGAGGTTATATGCCAATTGGAGGCGTAGAGTTTTGGTTTTGGGAACCATGATTTGTGGAAGCCACTATCCGCAGGGATATGTAGATTCGAGTTTACGCGGGGAGCTTGGTCTGCGAGTATTTATCTGACTGGAAGAAGTATATGTGATCACCTGCATGTTTTGGATTTCACTGCCTTGGATTTGAGTTATCAGGAACAGCCGATGCAAGTTCTTGCTTGTGAGACAGAAGAATTATGCAGTCGGGTTATACCTTGAGTGAGGGTTCAGTGGAGCCACCATGATGAGTTGAGTTTTCCCTGTTCCTATCGGATTGAGACATTCTCCCGAGATTTAGACTTATTCTGGTTTCGAGGACGAAATTTTTTAAAGGAGGGGAGAGTGTAGAGTACCGGGACTTTGTAGAGTACTTGTAGTTTACTGGATTGGATAGAGAACCGACTCCGCGGTTGCGCACAAAAAATTGGAAGTGTTGGAACACGTGTATTTTCATGTTACAGCGGATGTCGGGAGGTTTCGGTTTGATGTGGAGGCCCCGAAGACGAAAAGTGAGTTGGAGTTGGCAAGTAAAGGATTAATTAATTGATTATAAACCGCTGGGGAATAGAGAAAAGAAATGAGAAGAGAATGAATAAAGGATGCAAGTGAGGATTTTCTTGTGAGAATGCCGGATTGTTGGATTGAGCACACCGACTCCACCGTTGAGCTTTTTGAGTGGGAAAAGCTTGGAACATGTGTACTTTATGTTTACAGTGGGGTTCGGGAGATTTCAGAGTGGTGCGGAAGCTCCCGGGGCATTAAGTGAGTTGTCGGCGAGGATTTAGAAGCTTCAGAATTCGGATTTCGGATTTGGGTGCTTCAGTTCCGGAACTGAGCATTGTGTTCCGGAACTCAAGCCTGAGTTCCGGAACCAATGCAGTTAGTACCGGTACCCCACTATGGGTACCGGTACCCAGTGTCTCTGGGAGCCAGAATTAAGCTGATTTGGATATTTTTGAGTGAGGGCATTTTGGTCTTTTCCCTCCCCAAGCATGCCACCCTCTATATAGAGCCCAGCCACCCTGCCTTCTTCTCCATGACAGAGAGAAAGGAAAGAGAGAAAAGAAAGAAAGAAAAGAGAGAAGCAAGGAAAAGAAAGAGAAGAAGGAGAAGGAAAAGAAAGAAAGCTTAGTGATGGTGGCAGCTTGGTGTTCCTTGCTTCTTGGTCTTGAGGGGAGCCGCGCGCGCGTCGAGCAACGTATGAGGTAAGTTGGCAGATTTTTGTGGTTGGAACCTTGGATTTATTTTATGGTTTTAGAATGAGATTTTGAGTTGGAATTTGATTATGTGGCTCCTCTTTTGTGCTGATTGAGCTGAGGTTGTGGTTTTCACCGCGTGGAGCCGAGGCATGCTTGCGCGTGTGCCGTGAGTGGACAGCGAGGGCCGGAGTGCGCGCAGATTTTATTAGAGGACGCGAGAGGGTTGTTCGAGCTTTCGGGAATATTTCCAAGGATCGCGACGATGCGCGCGCGTGCGGCGCGGTTTTGGGCGTGTCCGGCAGATTCTTGATAGTGAGCGGCGCGGCGCTTCACCGACTTCAGCGTTTGCCTGCGGAATGCTTTTGAGGTGGGTTGGAATTTCTTCAAGATGTATGGAATGCCTTCTAAAGCTATTGTATGCATGTTGATCATGTTTAGCTTATTATTTTTATAGCTGGTAAATCTGATAGTTGCCTAGAAAACTATAGAAGACATTTATGAGCCCCAGATATTTTTTGCTTGATCTAGGGATGACTTGACACTAGACTGCAAGATTAGTTGGCGTTAGATTGGGCATCTGAACAGCTTAAAAAATCGTCGGACCGATTTTAATGAAAACTCATATTTGAAAATGGCTTTAAAATATTGTGGGCTTCCAGAGAGATTGAGTAGGTTCAGGATGCATATGTTCTCGTGCCGGGGGGGCGAGTGGATTTTTAGAGCTATGTGGGATGAGTTTCTAGTGTCATGTGAGTTGAGATCCCTTGTGGGATTATTCTAGATCATGGGTTTGTATCTCCGGTTTGGTAGTGGAGATGGTTCTCCGACTTGGCTTTGAGAGTTTGGGCTCTGGCAGATTGAGTCGTGGAGGTTTCCCGACTTTGCCATCGGATGTGCATTATCAGATTGAGTCGTGGAGGGTTCTCCGACATAGCTGTGAGTGTAGTACACTAAACTTTAGCAAATTGCAAAGTTCTAGTGTGTGAAGGGTTAAATGATATCCTTCGGATGTTTTAGTAAGCTTCCGGAAGGTTCTAGAAGGTTTCCGGAGAGTTTGGGCGCAAATCGAAAATTTTTGAAAAATTTGAAAATTTGAGGTTTTTGGCTTCTGGGTCCGGACCGTCCGGGGGACAGTCCGGACTGTCCGCGCGAAACTGGAAATTCCACGTTCGGTTCCCGGACCGTATTGGGGGCAGTCCGGACCGTTCGGGTCAGGACAGCACAGTAAGAAATGTAATAACATTTCTTGCATGGGGCTTTTGGGATTTTTTTACTTTAGGGTTTTTAACCCTCTCACCTCCTATTTTCCTCTCATTTGGAGAGAGCAAGAGAAAGTGTTAGAGAGAGAGAGAGGGAGAGAGAAATCTTGGATTTCCTTCTCCAACACATCTCACTACTTGGATTCTTCTTCAACTTCCTCTTCTCCACCATTGAAGCTTGCTGCAAGAGCTTGGAGGAAGGCTAGAACTTGAAGAAGAAGGAAGTTTGGAGCTCTAGTTCCTATCCTTTGCTTTTCCAAGGTGGGATTCAAGCTCAAAGAGGTTTGGAACACTTTCTTTCCCTTTCTTTTGGGATTTTTGAGGGAAAACCTAGTTTTTGGAAAACTAGGGTTTATTTTGGGGCTTTTTGATTCCTAGCTTTTGGGGTGGAATTGATGGGTGTAGAACACTCTTGTAGGTTGGTTGTGAAGCTCTTCTTGTTTGGATTGCAAGATTTAGCAAAATCCCTCAACCTAAGGTATTTTCCACCTATTTTCCTTATAATTTTAAGGGATTTTGTGATTAGGGTTTTGTGATGTTTTAACCCTTTGGAAACTTCTCTTAGGGCATAAGAGGAAGTGTGGGCTTCTTGGTAGGGATCCTTCACAAGGATTTGGCAACTATCCGGTGGGTCTGACCTCACCGAAATGGGTGAACTCCCCCTGTGTCTTCTATAGACTTTTAGGGCATCATTGTTATATTAAACATGCATCGTTTGATTTATCATGATTTATGATCATGCATTTGAACCCCTTCATGTGTAGAAAATTTCATACTCTATTTAGTAGAGGTAAACATTGTAGGTGCATGGGCACTTTGACGGGGGATTGAATAGGAATTTTCATGAACTTAAGCTTTTGGATACGAATTGAGAATAACTATACATGTTATAGAATTATTGAGATATGTTATGCATATGATCATGAAGAAAATGGACATTATGACATTAGTGCCATCTAGTGTAGTGAGATACAAGTAGAAAATTCCTAAACTTGAACAATCAAGATGAAATGGTTAGATTCCATGTTTCAGACATGACGAGGACAACTTGTAAATGTTTTACATTTTCATTATGCAAGATAATGCTAATATTGTATATGAAACATTGACACTTGAGATACTATACCCCGACCTAAAGGTCGATGATGCTGTTCCGTGTTTTAGACACGATGATTGCTATTCCGTGTTTTAGACACGATGATCGAGACTTGCTTGCTTGCCGTTTGTGCTCATTCGCACATGCTTGGTAGGGTCGCTCCCTCCAAGCCGGCACTCCGGAGTTGGCCATTTGCGACATCATGATCGCCGTGCGGGATTGGGTGCCGATTGGGACGCCGTTGGATTGGCATAGCTCCTTGGGGGGTGCCACCACGGGACCATAGGCGTGGCTCAAGCTTAGACTCAAAGAAAGTCTTCAAGAGAAAAGGATTAAGTTAACTAAACTTGACATTGAAATATCACATAGAAGATACATTCATGGTAGTGGGCATACATGATAGCAAACTTGACATTGGACACCACATAAATAATACTACTTATTGTAGTTGGACATTATGATAACATGATAGATTCATATCATCATTACTTTGTACATGAGCATAGAGGCATGATAGTAGTAGAGTACTTTACTTTACTTCAGTTGTTTATTACCTGCATTTTATTTCAGCAGTTATACTATCTTATGCCTCAGTTGACCTAGTGGTGTATTTCGCTTCTCTCGGCGGCTTACCCACTGGGAACTATTGTTTAATAGTTCTCACCCAATTTGGGTTGTTGTTTTTCAGAGCCATCCGCAGCGGGAGGGGCTCGGGACCGTGGCAAGGGGTTATCGCATAGCTAGCTAATCCCCGTCGCACCACTCGAGGTGGTTGCAGGGCACTTTTTCTTTTGTTTTTGTTGGAGAGGTGTTGGTGTACTTTGGCATAGAAACCACCCGTGTATTTGGATAGGTTGTATTTGAGAGGACCACATTTGTATATTGGATTTTAACTTCTTGTATGATAGTTGTTATCTACTTTCCTCTTTTATGTATAGTTTAGTTGTGTTGTGCTCTGATTACTAGTAGGATGTGTATATTGCTTCCTTTCCGCTTTGTTGTTGTAGACGCCTTGTGTGTACCGGGGGGTACCTTGTGCACACGGCGGGTCTGTGCACGCGCCGGGTAGTCTCCCGCTGGGGCCTGGGGCGTGACAGTGAGAGTGTTTGGGCATTCCCTGATTGAGTCGTGGAGGTTTCCCGACTTTGCCATGGGATGTGCATTATCAGATTGAGTCGTGGAAGGTTCTCCGACATAGCTGTGAGAGTGTTTCGGCATTCCCTTATCGAGTCGTGGAGGGTTCCCGACTGAGTTGTGTTATCTGGGTATTGAGTATCCGATCTGTTTGATCGTGGATCATAGCCTGCATGTGCCGCTTATGAGACAGTTGAGACTGATTAGATACTTGAGCTCGGTGGGGTCGCTCCCCTCGAGTTATGCTCCGGATGCGTGATGATGATTGAGATAGACAGACTAGGACGCCCCACGGGGGTGGGCAGGTGCGTTCCTAGTAGTCAGTTTAGGATGCCCCACGTGGAGTGGGCAGGTGCGTTTATAGTAGTCAGTAGGACGCCCCACGTGGTAGTGGGCAGGTGCGTTCCTAGACGACAGGCACAGGCTTGACTGAGCCAGTTTTGGCAGTCATTGAGATTTGAGTTTTATGAGCACCTCGTGTGCGAGTGGTGTATAGCATGTTCTTAGATGAGTTTTCCTTTGAGCATGATACTTGAGGCATTTTAGTAGTGGCGAGTGTATGCATAGCAGGTTCATAGTAGAGATTTCCTTGAGCATGATGTTGAGACATATTAGCTGTAGCTCATTTCCTGCTTTCCTACATATCTATCTGCATACCTATCTGTTTGCCTCCAGTAGACTTAGCGGGCATACCGTGGATATTGGTGACGGTACCCACTGGGAAGTACCTTCTGCAGTAGTTCTCATACCCGCTGCGGTGACAGGTTTCCTGAGGTTGCTGTTCCAGCTTAACTCGCACGGAGACAGCTGATCGAGGTGAGGACGTGGCCGACTAGTTCCTTACCATCGTTGAGAGTCAGAGGTAGATGTACCCTGTATATTTTATGTTTCCACTTTTGTACTGGACAGTCTGAGCGATTGGTGATGCTTGTATTTATTTTTCAGCTGAGAGACTTTGTATTGAGGTTTTTATTTATATCAGATGTTCAGTGGATTTCTGTAGTTATTGGTTTTAGTTTCAGCTCTGATACATGTTTTAGCTATAGATCTGACTTGCAGGGTAGACGCTTCGTCTGTGCGGCAGTTTCCGTACAGATGGCGGATCTGTTGGCGAGCCCGGGTCGCAGTTTCGACCCCGGGGCGTGACACAAACTCTCTCAACTTGGCAAACAACTTCTTCTCTCTTAGAAGTTGCAGCACTATCCTCAAGTGCTCCTTAGGCTCTATATCTCCTCGGAAATAAATCCAAAGTATAATCTAATCAACCAGTCCTGTATAAATCAAATTCAACAACTGGTATGCCAACTCGGTGTAGAGCTCAAACTCACGCCGGTACAACGACCCGGTCCAAGTATCGCTGGAGCACACAATTCCTCAAATCCAAAAGGCCGCAGGGACTTAGTCAATCCACTTGACCTTGCTGTAAGCTCATAATGTCCCTATCGGGTTCAGAACACTGTCAGGGCACTGCCCTCGGGAAAAAGGCTCCATAGCGCTACCAATCTCAGAAAAGGGCATCTGCCGAAATACAATCCCAACTTGTCGGTGCTCGAACCATCATCGAACCCTCACCGTTGTGTACCCACAACGTGGCATCACTGCCGTGTACCAACGGCATGGCATCACCACCGTGTATTAACGGTGTGGCATCACCACCGTGTATCAATGGTGTGGCATCACCACCGTGTATCAACGGTGTGGCATCATACTCAAGTATCAATCTCTCGGACCCTCCCTGTCGTACTCCCACGACACGGTACTAGGTCACACAAACCTCTCGATCCATCAGATCCCGCAACTGCGCTATCAGCTCTCTCTCTCTGCCTCAAGGGAATCAATACAAGGGGTGCTGCCAAAGTTGGCGCGGTTTCCAAAACCACGTCAATCACCGTCTCGATCTCAATCTCACTAAACGGCGGCTTCAAAATCAGATCTGGTAGACTCTCACTCGAGATCACACGGCGATAAAAATATTCCTTAGTCCCGGTGCCGCCGTAGGCACCTCCTCTAGAGTCGCTAACAAAGCGATACGACCACGACTCAACCTCTGTCGTGCTCTAGCATCCTTTATAAACACACTCCTCCTGGCCAGGTCCACGGAGGGTCATTGTCCTCTCTCGACAATCCATGATAGCATAAAATTGGGATAGCCAATCCCTATCCAACCCCATAACAACATCCCTGAACTGACTAACAACTCGATGCTCAATCTATGGTCCTAACTGCACTGGGCAGAACTGGCAACACTCATCCATGTGCTATACGTGATCTGGAACCTGATCCTCACGTGCACAAGCTAACAGTCCCCTCTCTGGCCTACGCGAAGCTATCCCTGCTCTACTAAAACACACCCAAGCGGTGTCGGCATCAACCATGCTCTAACTCCGATGACCATAAAGAAAACCACACCTGGTAAGACGCGATCCACTATCCTGGCGTCCTTTAACCAACTGCACAATCTCATCCACTAGATGCTGATGGCCATCACTCTATCTGCCTCGGCATCACGGCTCAACTAGCCCACCGGTAAGTCGGATGAACCTCTTTATCCTGAAGGGGTAGTGGGGGTGCCGTCGCGAGCGGCAATTCCCAAGAGCACTACTCTGGGACACTCTGCCTGAAAATGTCCTGACCATCCACATGAAAAGCATCGCCCCTTCCTGAGGTCACACTAGGGCGGTGAATGCGGCCCACCACAAACGACACAATCATCCTGACACTACTGCTGGTGCCTCGACTGTCGAGAACCTCCTGGTCTGTCTCCTCTGAGACTCATGATCCTGTGACTGGAATCATGGCAACCTCGATCCACTCGACTATCCCAAATCCGACGATGCTGGACGTCTCTCTCTGGAGCTGGTCCCTCGCTCTACGTCCCTCTTGGACGTGATCGCTGATGTGGTGACCCGGATCTCTGCAGGGCTTCTACAGTGTGACCAGCAGCTTCTGGAGGCCTATGTGGCGTGTCGGCGGTGTTTGTGCACCAATTGGACATAAGTGATGGGCCCAGGGTTAAAATGGATCACGTGGGTAATCGGAGGACCCCGTCGATTGTTTAGAAGTGGTTTCGCGCGAATCGGGCATCAGAATTGGACTCAGTGCGGAATTTGGATTAAAAACGCCCTTCCGGATGCCTTCGATAAATTTTGGAATTGAAATTTGGAAAATCGGACAGCGGATTTGGATTCAGCGCGCGAAAACGATCGAATTGGGCTATTTACTTATATTTTTCGGAGCCCGGATGACCCGGCACGGTTTTCGAGGCAGTAGGTACTGTTCCGGCGCCGGCGGGCGGCAGCGCCGGCGGCGGGCAGCGGCGGAGCACGGCGGCGCGGGCTCGGGCAAGCGGCGGAGCGGCCGCGGGCAGGCGTGCGGGCGCGGGCGGGCGCGCGGGCGCGCAGGCAGGCGCGCGGTCCATGGGGCCGGCGTGCACCGGGGGAGGGACACGTGGCAGCTTGTGGTTGGAGCGGTGTTGTGCGCGCGGTCCACGCGTGGAGCGGAGCAGGTGACCGGGGCAGGTGCCGTACGACGGGGCAGGTGACCGTACGGCGTGGCGGGCGTTGACGAGCGGGCGCGCCACGCGTCAGCACGGGAGCGGGCCACGTGGCGCGACCGCAGCGGCTGGCACCGCTGTGCGCTGTGCGGCGTGCCACGTGGTGCTCAGGGATTGGTCCGAATTGGTGTTTGCTGTTCTGGGACACGTGGCGCTTCAGGATTGATTCGGGCTTTGACGGTTTGGGGTACGTTTTCGGTGTACTTTAGCAGCCCGAACAATTCGGGCGCCCGAATGTGGGGACACAGATGGTATTTTCATATTTGTTGAGTTGGGCCTATATAAGGCCGAATTCAAGGATGGTTTCGGGCTTCTTCTGGGCTTCTTCTATCCGAGAGTTGTATACAAAAGATCTTTCTCTTGGGCTGCTGCATCTCGTGGAGAAGTTTGAGAATTTTTGGTGGCACGCACTTCGAGGTTTGCGCTATTTCGGCACTGTGCGACATTCCTTCACCAGTGATCCCCTTCGTCGCGTTTCGGTACGCAGGCTCCCTTGGCATACTCCGACCATCGTTTTCGACTATTTTTGTGGCAGCGCGCTCACGAGAGGTACGGCTTCGTTTTCCGTGTTGATTGCTTCGCCTTATTTCGAGTTTTTGGCATAGTTCCCGAGGTGTTTTGGTGACCCCTTTTCTGCTGTGAGATTTTGGACAGTGGAGGCTTGTCGATTTTCTATCTTGACCTACGAGCGTCGGAATGAGGCGTTTAAGGACTCGATTGATATCTACTCTTCGAGAGGAACGCACCTGTATTTTTATTGGATTTTTATGAGGTCGTTTCGAGGGTGAGAATTAAGCTTCTTTGCTACTATTTTTCCAACAGGATTGTGTTCTTGAGGAAGTGGCTTTCAATGTTGTTCTAATTGTTTCTTGGCCTACAGTTGTCGAAATGAGGTGTATAAATACTCGTTTTGGGGCTACTCGTCGCGAGGATCGCAACCGTGATTTTTCTAGGATTTTTAGAGGGCTGTATGTAGGTGAAAATCCCCATCCTCTCTGCTGGTTTGTAAAAACAACATGTGCTGTTTTTGGGGATATTGTGGTGTTGGTAATTGATTGTTGGTGATGTTGTTGGTTGGAACAGAGGCTTGTGCGGCTGAATACCGAGGGTGCAGTTTTGGCAGATTTTGGATAGCGTGTGACTACGCACTTCACCGACTTCGGCTTTGCCTGCGGAAAGCGTTTCAGGTGGGTTGCTTCATCCCCAGAACCGGTGGACGGTTCTCTAATTCTATATGTGTAGAGTACCGGAGCTTCGGGCAGTGTGCCGACTCCACGTGGCAGCCTGGTATTGTGGAAATACCCTCAGCAGACTCTATTTGTATTTACAGAACGGTTCGGGTGGTCCCGGAGCGACGCGGAAGTCCTTTTGAAGAAAAGTGAGTTGGCGTCGGCTTTAGAGCTTGCGGGTCGAGCTTAGGCTTCTTGGATGGTTTTGATGTGAGTTGACCACCTGGGACATGTGTATTATGTTTTTACAGAGGTGTTCGGTTGGTTTTTGGGTGATGCGGAGGTTCCGAGGCGAGAAAGTGAGTCGGCGGGGCAAAATGGGAGGTTTTCGAGCTGTTTCTGGAGGTTTTGGGAGGCTGGTTCCGGAACCAGGTGTTTGGTTCCGGAACCAGGGGGTGTGTACCGGTACCAAGTGAGTGGTACCGGTACACAAGCACAGGGGGAGCCCGAAATTGCCTCGGATTTGCACAGTGAACTCGGTATGGCTTCTTCTGTTCCAACCACTCCCGCGTTGAATTATTTAACCCGACACTTGCTCCCTCTCCACCCTTCATCCCTATCCATCCACCTCCATCCCTTGCTGCCAGAGAAGAAGAAGAAGAGGAGAAAGTAGAGGAGAAGAAGCAGGGAGCCTGGTGCGTGCATTGAAGGTGTTGACCGGGTCAACCTGCGCACGCGAAGGAAATTGAGGTAAATTGATCGTTGGAAATGTTGGATTTGGACTCTTTGATTCTCCTCTTGGGTTTTATTGAGGGATTTGAATGGTAATTTGTGTTAATTTCCATCCTTGCTCCTTCTTGTGCTCTCGAATGGAGGCATGCAGGTTGGGATTACTGTGCAAATCCGCAACCTTGTACATGCTTGTTTTCGTGTATTGGGTGATCGGTTTGAGCTGAGATTTTTGTGGTGACCTAGCTGGGTGCCGTGGAGGTTGTTGTGAGCTTCGTGGATTTTTCCGAGACGCGCGACGGCGCGCGTGCGCGCGAGAGGCTCTGTGCAGTTTTTCACCAGATTTTCGCGGTTTCTTCGCCGACTTCGGCGTGGCCTTTGGAAAGCATTGAGGTGGGTTGGATTTTCTTCCAAAAATCGTGGAATGCCCTCTAATGCTTCAGAACGCACTTTGATCATGTCAAAACTGTATATTTTAGCTATTAAATAATCTGATAGTTGCCTAGAAAATTACAGAAAAATTATCTGAACTCCGGAATATTTTTAGTGGACTCTTGGCATTGTATGACACTAGACGGTATACTTGGTTGGTCTCACTTAAGCACCTGAACCGTTTTAAAAATCCGAAAGCCCGTTTTATTGGAAAATTGACTTTTAAAAATAGTTTTAAAATGTCTAAGGGTTCTAGTGATGCTGCATGGGTTCGGGGTGCATGTTCTCTCGTGCCGGGGGGCCGAGGAGATATTTGTTGGTTTTTAGAGCCATGTTATGACTTTCGAGATTTACTAGTGTCATTGGGGGTTCTATGAGAGCACTACAGATTGAGTCGTGGAGTTTACTCCGACCTTGACATGAGAGTGAGTTGTCTGTTCACTGTTTCCGATCTATTTGATCGAGGATTATAGCCTGCTGAGCCTGGCAGTTATGCCAGTTATGAGATACTTGAGATACTTGAGTTCGGTGGGGTCGCTCCCCTCGAGCTACGCCCCGGGTGCGATGATGATGATACCGAGCCTGACGAGGCTGCGATGTGTTACTGATAGTCCTTGAGGGACACCCTACGTAAGTCCGTTCCTCCGGGATGTGCGGCAGTAGATGAGCGCAGGCAGGACCTTGACTTGGTCTAGACTGATCCAAAGAGGACAGTCATTGAGATTTGGGTGAGATGTGTGAGTGAGTTACATTACATGTTCATAGATGAGTTTTTCCTTTGAGCATATGTAGAGGCATATAGAGATAGATTTCCAGCTTTCATATCTATCTATCTATCTATCTATCTATTTGTTATATTGTTGTGCCTCCGGTGGACTTAGTGGGCATACCGTGTGCTTTGAGGACGGTACCCACTGGGAACTACCTTTGCAGTAGTTCTCACACCCGCTGCGGTGCAGGTTTCCCTGAGGTAGCTGCTCCGACTCCTTCCCGTGCGGAGTCTTCAGATCGAGGTAAGGGCGTGGCCGGCTAGACGCTTACCCGAGTCAGTTAGTGGAGAGGTAGCAGTACCCTTTTGAGTTTCCACTTTTGTAGAGTGAGTTTTTGGGAGGTGTTACTTATGTATCTTGAGGACAGCTTGTATCTTGGACTTGTTTACTCTAGTACAGTTGTTCTGTTTCCTTTCTATAGCATGTACTTACTTTTGCTCTGATATCTGTTGTCTATAGATTTATTTGCAGGGTAGACGCTTCGTCTGTACGGCAGTTTCCGTACAGATGGCGGATCTGTTAGCGAGCCCGGGTCGCAGTTCGACCCCGGGGCGTGACAGATTAGAGTGGTATCAGAGCCTAGGTTTATAGGTCATTGAGGACTTAGAGACCCTAGGCTTTTAGCTGGATAGTAGGTTGACTATCGAGAGAGACGTGATTTTCTACGAGAGTCATGATTGAGTTGTAACTCCCCCAGGGGTTGGGGTGAGTAATTTTGCATGCTTATTCTCTAAAGGGGACATGTCGGCTGCAGACGGCATTACTCTTTAGAATGGGTAGCATGTATAGACTCTCGTTTGATTGGGTTGAGCGATTCTTGGTCCTGATGTTTGGTTTTGATTTCAGGATTTGCGATGCCTCCGAGACGTCGAGCTACGACGAGGGCACATCCAGCCACAGATGAGGAGCCCGAGCAGCGGGAAGCTGAGCAGACTGAGCAGAGTGAGGCTCGCGAGTTGCGGGCTCAGGTAGCCCAGTTGGCAGAGGCGACCAGGAGCCAAGGGGAAAACATGGAGCTCATGATGCGTATGATGGAGCAGAGAGCATCCCCTGCAGCGCCACCAGCAGTACCTCCGGCTGCGGCATCGTCGGCCTCGACTCAGATTGGCCCCACTGACAGTTGAGGAGCAGAGGGAACTTACCGACAAGCTGGCTTATGTTAGCCAATTCCACCCTCCGCGGTTTTCAGGGCAGAGCTCAGAGCCGTGGGAAGTTGAGAACTGGATCGCGGCGATGGAGAAGTTGTTTGAGAACCTTTTCATTAAGGAAGAACATCAGGTGCACTTGGGAGTGCATTATTTGGAGAAGGACGCCGAGACTTGGTGGCGTCGAGTCCGCCCAGTTGGACCCCCGGGAGTTCAGTTGATGACTTGGCCGGAGTTTCGGGCTTTGCTACGCGGGGCTTATTTTCCCGATAGTGCAAAGCAGAAGCTGGAGGGGGATCTTCGACGGTTACAGCAGGGTGATCGTCCTCTTCAGGAGCATATTCGGGAGTTTCAGAGGTTGCTGAACGCTGTGCCACATGTTGCCCCGGACGAGGCTCAGAGGGTAGATTTGTTTGAGAGAGGGTTGCACCCGGATATTTATCATCTGGTTCACTCGCATCGATCACTGACTTTGGATGCAGCCATCGAGCGTGCTCGATGGGTTTCTCGGGGGACAGTTATTATGTCTGAGAGGGTCGGGGCGCCAAGGACCAGCTCCGGGGAGAAGCGCCCAGCACCACAGGATTTGGGACAGTCGAGTAGACCGAGGCCCCCGAGACCGCCACAGTTCCAGCCGCGAGGCCGTGGGACACAGAGGAGGCAGAGGCCTGGGGGTCATCGGCCCCCTAGACAGCAGCAGCAGCAGCAGCGTACTGATCGATGTGTGATTTGCGGCGGGCCACATGCACCCCACCCCATCAGTGCGAGCAGCGTCAGGGCCGGTGCTATCGTTGCGGGCAGCCGGGACACATAGCATGGGCTTGCCCGAGGGCAGGGTCACCATCACCTTCGACTGCATCGACTCCTCCCGTGCCCTTGCAGGCAGTGGGAGCTACACCGAGCTTTAGCCAGGGGGATCGTGCTACCTCCTCACGACAGCCTGATAGACGACCACCCCCGAGTGGGCGAGCGTACGCCACTCAGGTCGAGGATTCCACAGCAGCTGATCAGGTAGTAGCAGGTATTGTTCTTATCTCCTCTACCCGTGCTCGAGCGCTTTTTGATACTGGAGCATCACATTCATTTATCAGTAGTACATTTGCATCTTCGCATGGGTTTGAGATAGGGCCATTGACTCGTGCATTAGAGGTTCAGATTCCTGGTTGTGTATTGCACGTAGATGAGTGCTGTTGGTCCTGCCCAGTGCAGTTAGGACCGTGGATTTTACCCATTGACCTGTTAGTCTTGCGTCGACTCCAGGATTTTGATGTGGTTTTGGGTATGGATTGGTTATCCCGGTACTATGCTACTATTGATTGTAGATTGAGGACTGTGACCCTTCGGGAGCCTGATCAGGAGGAGTATGTCTATAGGGGATGTCAGAGTGCATTGTTTGCAGTGACGGTATCTTCCGCCAGAGCCCGACAGATGTTGAGTAGAGGCTGTGTCGCTTTTCTTGCGACTGTTGTAGAGGCGCCTACGGCGATGCCCGGACTCGAAGACATCCCTGTTGTCTGCGAGTACCCGGATGTGTTTCCCTCGGAGTTATCTTCTATGCCGCCGGATCGAGAGATAGAGTTTGTGATTGACGTAGTCCCTGGAACTACATCAATCTCTAAAGCGCCCTACAGGATGGCCCCAGCAGAGTTGAGGGAGCTGAAGGCTCAATTGCAGGATCTTTTGGATCGAGGGTTCATCAGACCGAGTGTGTCTCCGTGGGGAGCGCCGATTCTTTTTGTGAAAAAGAAGGACGGATCACTTAGATTATGTGTGGATTATCGAGAGTTGAATAAAGTGACCGTTCGGAATAAGTATCCTCTCCCCAGGATTGATGATTTGTTTGATCAGCTTCAGGGAGCTACGGTCTTCTCAAAGATCGACCTTCAGTCCGGTTACCACCAGCTTAAGGTGAGGGCCGAGGATGTGTCCAAGACAGCTTTCAGGACTCGGTATGGGCATTACGAGTTCACAGTGCTACCGTTTGGTTTGACTAATGCCCCAGCCGCATTTATGGATCTAATGAACCGAGTGTTTCAGCCCTACTTGGACCGTTTTGTAGTGGTATTCATTGATGACATTCTGGTTTACTCCCGGAGTGACATAGAGCACGAGGAGCACTTGAGGATAGTGCTGCAGCTTCTGAGAGAGAAGAAGTTGTATGCCAAGTTAAAGAAGTGCGCTTTTTGGCTTCGGGAGGTTTCTTTTCTAGGCCACGTAGTTTCAGCCGCAGGAGTGGCAGTGGACCCGGCGAAGATTGATTCAGTTCGGGATTGGCCTAGACCCACGACGGTGACAGAGGTGCGCAGCTTTTTGGGCCTTGCTGGGTACTACCGTCGTTTTGTAGAAGGCTTTGCGAAGCTTTCTACTCCCCTCACTCGATTGACTAGGAAGGGGATCAGGTTTGTGTGGACAGAGCAGTGTCAGCAGAGCTTCGAGGAGTTGAAGCAGAGGTTGATTACAGCGCCAGTCCTTTCACTACCAGTCATGGGAGAGGGATTCGTGATTTACAGTGATGCCTCCCACAGCGGCCTAGGATGTGTGTTGATGCAGCATGGTAGGGTAATTGCTTATGCTTCGCGCCAGCTAAAGGACTATGAGAGAAATTACCCTACGCATGACTTGGAGCTAGCCGCTGTTGTCTTTGCTTTGAAGCTTTGGCGGCACTATCTTTATGGCGAGCATTGTGAGATCTTCACTGACCACCAGAGTTTGAAGTATTTGTTCACCCAGAAGGAACTCAACTTGAGGCAACGCCGGTGGCTAGAGCTGCTAAAGGATTATGATCTGAGCATTCAGTATCATCCCGGCAAAGCCAATGTGGTCGCTGACGCCTTGAGCAGGCGAGTGGGGCAGTCTTTGAGCTTGTTGATTACCCAGCAGATGCCCCTGAGAGAGCAGTTGAGGCGCTTGGATATAGAGGTAGTGTCCCCTGGGGTTTCTGCAAGACTTATGTCCATGGTCTTGCAGCCCACTCTGTTGGACAGGATTAGAGAGAAACAGAGTGAGGACCCCGAGCTTGTGAGGATTAGAGATCAGCTTCAGCATGATCAGGGTGGGGACTTTTCTGTGGATACAGCGGGAGTACTCAGGTACAGGGACCGCTTTTGTGTGCCCGTGGACTCAGAGGTTCGAGAGCTGATTTTGAGGGAAGCCCACTATACACCTTACACCCTCCACCCTGGGGGAACTAAGATGTATAGGGACTTGAGGGCACAGTTTTGGTGGCGCGGCATGAAGAGAGATATTGGAAGGTTTGTGGCTCGTTGTCTAACTTGTCAGCAAGTTAAAGCTGAGCATCAGGTTCCAGCTGGCAAGTTGCAGAGCCTTCCAATACCTGAATGGAAATGGGACCGTGTCACTATGGATTTTATCGTGGGTTTACCGAGGACTCAGAGTGGTTCTGATGCCATATGGGTGATTGTGGATCGTTTGACCAAATCAGCCCACTTTCTGCCGATGCAGTTGAGTTGGTCCTTGGAGAGGTTAGCACAGTTATATATGGATGAGATTGTGAGACTACATGGGGTGCCGGTATCGATTGTGTCTGATAGGGACCCGAGGTTCACTTCGCAGTTTTGGAGGAGCCTGCAGATAGCCTTGGGGACCCAGCTTCAGTTCAGCACCGCCTTTCACCCGCAGACTGATGGACAGTCGGAGAGGACCATTCAGACTCTGGAGGACATGTTGAGAGCATGTGTCCTGAGCTTCAGCGGCAGTTGGGATCGACACTTGAGATTAGCCGAGTTTGCTTATAACAATAGCTTCCAGGCGAGCATTCAGATGGCGCCCTACGAAGCATTGTATGGTCGGAAGTGTCGATCGCCTCTATTTTGGAGTGACGTGGGTGAAAGGAAGACTTTGGGGCCAGATTTGCTTGTTGAAGCCGAGGAAAAGGTCAGGATCATTCGGCGACATTTAGAGACCGCTCAGAGCCGTCAGAGGAGTTATGCAGACAGGAGGCGGCGAGACTTGGAGTTTCAGGTGGGAGACCATGTTTTTCTGAAAGTCTCGCCATCTCGAGGTGTTCGCCGATTTGGAGTACGCGGAAAGCTTAGTCCGCGGTTTATCGGGCCTTTTGAGGTGCTAGAGCGCGTTGGACCCGTGGCATATCGAGTTGCGCTACCGCCGCGGTTGGCAGGCACCCACGATGTGTTTCATGTATCCACCTTGAGGAAATATGTGTTTGATCCCACACATATTTTGGATTTCACCTCCTTGGAGTTAGACGAGGACTTGAGCTACCAGGAGCGACCGGTGCGGATTCTTGCTCGAGAGACGAGAGAATTACGCAACCGGATCATACCTTTTGTGAAGGTTTTATGGAGTCATCATGAGGAGCGAGAGGCCACATGGGAGCCTGAGGATGAGCTGAGAGTTTCATATCCCCACTTATTTGAGTTGCCCTCCTGAGTTGTGATTTTGTGGTTTCAAGGACGAAACCTTTTGAAGGAGGGGAGAGTGTAGAGTACCGGAGCTTCGGGCAGTGTGCCGACTCCACGTGGCAGCCTGGTATTGTGGAAATACCCTCAGCAGACTCTATTTGTATTTACAGAACGGTTCGGGTGGTCCCGGAGCGACGCGGAAGTCCTTTTGAAGAAAAGTGAGTTGGCGTCGGCTTTAGAGCTTGCGGGTCGAGCTTAGGCTTCTTGGATGGTTTTGATGTGAGTTGACCACCTGGGACTTGTGTATTATGTTTTTACAGAGGTGTTCGGTTGGTTTTTGGGTGATGCGGAGGTTCCGAGGCGAGAAAGTGAGTCGGCGGGGCAAAATGGGAGGTTTTCGAGCTGTTTCTGGAGGTTTTGGGAGGCTGGTTCCGGAACCAGGGGGTGTGTACCGGTACCAAGTGAGTGGTACCGGTACACAAGCACAGGGGGAGCCCGAAATTGCCCCGGATTTGCACAGTGAACTCGGTATGGCTTCTTCTGTTCCAACCACTCCCGCGTTGAATTATTTAACCCGACACTTGCTCCCTCTCCACCCTTCATCCCTATCCATCCACCTCCATCCCTTGCTGCCAGAGAAGAAGAAGAAGAGGAGAAAGTAGAGGAGAAGAAGCAGGGAGCCTGGTGCGTGCATTGAAGGTGTTGACCGGGTCAACCTGCGCACGCGAAGGAAATTGAGGTAAATTGATCGTTGGAAATGTTGGATTTGGACTCTTTGATTCTCCTCTTGGGTTTTATTGAGGGATTTGAATGGTAATTTGTGTTAATTTCCATCCTTGCTCCTTCTTGTGCTCTCGAATGGAGGCATGCAGGTTGGGATTACTGTGCAAATCCGCAACCTTGTACATGCTTGTTTTCGTGTATTGGGTGATCGGTTTGAGCTGAGATTTTTGTGGTGACCTAGCTGGGTGCCGTGGAGGTTGTTGTGAGCTTCGTGGATTTTTCCGAGACGCGCGACGGCGCGCGTGAGCGCGAGAGGCTCTGTGCAGTTTTTCACCAGATTTTCGCGGTTTCTTCGCCGACTTCGGCGTGGCCTTTGGAAAGCATTGAGGTGGGTTGGATTTTCTTCCAAAAATCGTGGAATGCCCTCTAATGCTTCAGAACGCACTTTGATCATGTCAAAACTGTATATTTTAGCTGTTAAATAATCTGATAGTTGCCTAGAAAATTACAGAAAAATTATCTGAACCCCTGAATATTTTTAGTGGACTCTTGGCATTGTATGACACTAGACGGTATACTTGGTTGGTCTCACTTAAGCACCTGAACCGTTTTAAAAATTCGAAAGCCCGTTTTATTGGAAAATTGACTTTTAAAAATAGTTTTAAAATGTCTAAGGGTTCTAGTGATGCTGCATGGGTTCGGGGTGCATGTTCTCTCGTGCCGGGGGGCCGAGGAGATATTTGTTGGTTTTTAGAGCCATGTTATGACTTTCGAGATTTACTAGTGTCATTGGGGGTTCTATGAGAGCACTACAGATTGAGTCGTGGAGTTTACTCCGACCTTGACATGAGAGTGAGTTGTCTGTTCACTGTTTCCGATCTATTTGATCGAGGATTATAGCCTGCTGAGCCTGGCAGTTATGCCAGTTATGAGATACTTGAGATACTTGAGTTCGGTGGGGTCGCTCCCCTCGAGCTACGCCCCGGGTGCGATGATGATGATACCGAGCCTGACGAGGCTGCGATGTGTTACTGATAGTCCTTGAGGGACACCCTACGTAAGTCCGTTCCTCCGGGATGTGCGGCAGTAGATGAGCGCAGGCAGGACCTTGACTTGGTCTAGACTGATCCAAAGAGGACAGTCATTGAGATTTGGGTGAGATGTGTGAGTGAGTTACATTACATGTTCATAGATGAGTTTTTCCTTTGAGCATATGTAGAGGCATATAGAGATAGATTTCCAGCTTTCATATCTATCTATCTATCTATCTATCTATTTGTTATATTGTTGTGCCTCCGGTGGACTTAGTGGGCATACCGTGTGCTTTGAGGACGGTACCCACTGGGAACTACCTTTGCAGTAGTTCTCACACCCGCTGCGGTGCAGGTTTCCCTGAGGTAGCTGCTCCGACTCCTTCCCGTGCGGAGTCTTCAGATCGAGGTAAGGGCGTGGCCGGCTAGACGCTTACCCGAGTCAGTTAGTGGAGAGGTAGCAGTACCCTTTTGAGTTTCCACTTTTGTAGAGTGAGTTTTTGGGAGGTGTTACTTATGTATCTTGAGGACAGCTTGTATCTTGGACTTGTTTACTCTAGTACAGTTGTTCTGTTTCCTTTCTATAGCATGTACTTACTTTTGCTCTGATATCTGTTGGCTATAGATTTATTTGCAGGGTAGACGCTTCGTCTGTACGGCAGTTTCCGTACAGATGGCGGATCTGTTAGCGAGCCCGGGTCGCAGTTCGACCCCGGGGCGTGACAATATGTTAGAATGCATGCATGATTAAATGTACAACGAATAATATTGAGATGTAAGCATGGAAAGTGGCCTAGATCTTGTGGATTAATGCTTACCTAATTATTGTACATGTTATTTAATCATTGACCTATTCATGTGGGTTTGACATTTTGGTAGTAGCGGGTTTTAGCATGCCATGTTAGCACATAGTATTTTACGAGGATTGATCATTCGAGGGGACAGGATATTATATCTATGTGCGGGTTTTACTCTGAGGAGTTATTATGGATTATGGATCATGATTTTGGGCAGGTGTTGTCCATAGATGATTTTGGCATGAGTTTACATTTATGTGAAGCTACTATCGATTATACTTCCTTTTATCTTGCTTGAGGACATTTGCATGCTTGTATGGACATCTAGATAGGCCATCTTTTACTGCTACACTATCATATTGGAACTTGACTTAGGAGAAACCATGTTTTGCTTCTTTTCTCCTTATTGGTTAGTTATGTGGTTCATGTTGCTCGGGTTCGAGCGGAGGTTTGGGATAGTGTAGTTGAGACTTCGAGTCTGGGACAGATTGGTCTTGATTGTGGGTTGTGGGGTGTCACGGCGACCGTGGATATTGGGCGGGTTGGCCGGGTGTCGGGTATTGTATCAGATTGGGCATCCGTTTCCTTTAGTGGATGGAGTTTCCCACTTATTGTTTACTTTGCATCAGATTGAGATTGGGTTTTTCTTTAGTGGATGGGTTTTCCCACTTTGATCAGAGTCGTGATCTAGTCCTGCTATATTGAGATACTTGACAGAGATACTTGTTTCTGAGATACTTTACTCGTGTGGGTCGCTCCCCTCGAGTGCCACTTCGGAGGTAGGCTTGACCGAGCCGTGTGCCGGTCTGTTACTTATATTTTGACCGAGCCGTGTGCCGGTCCGTTACTTATATTGAGATGGAGCCGCATGCCGATCAGTTACTGAGTTCGACAGCAGAGCAGGCAGTACTGGGTTCCATACCGGTCCATCTGATTTGGGTTTATATCAGGCATGTACCTTTATTGTTACACTCGCGCCGGGGGGCTGAGTGAAGTCTAGTAGCTGTGTTTAGATCAGTTCTAGTGTTGTTGGGAACCGTTTGGGGTTAACGGTGGTCCCGTGGTCGTTGTGTGTTTTCGACCGTTGTGCGAGAGGTTGAGCATCTTGAGTCTATCCGTTCTGAGAGAGAGCGTGGATTTCGACTATAGCCTGCATGAGCCAGCCACTATTCGATAGCGAGTTAGTCCGTTTGGACACCCTACGTAATTCCTGCCCAGCAGTGGGAGGTGGTTGTAGGTGGGCGCAGGCTTGACTGGACCAGATGTGGCAGTCAGCTCGATTGGGTCGATTGTGCACTTCATGTGCTAGTGGTTGCATACCTTTCTTTGGTTCTCCCCTTTTGAGCATTTAGATAGAGGCATGGTAACTGTTGAGTACCTCCAGCTTTCTTGTTCAGTTTTTACTGCATGGTTATCTTATGCCTCTAGTAGACTTAGTGGGCAGATCGTCGGGCCTGGCGGTAGTACCCACTGAGAACTCCCTTTTTGGTATAGTTCTCACACCCATTGGGGGTTTTCCCCCTCCCCTTTCTTTCTCTCCTTTGTTTTGCAGAGTCTTAGCGGGTGTTGCTGATTCTGCGGTTGCTGTGCGAGGCGAGGGAGTCGTGTGCTAGATCCCTACCCGTCTGTGGAGAGTAGCGGTACCCCTACATTGGAGATCCTGAGTACAGTCAGTAGATCAGTTTATTTCTGCTTTTGAGAGATTATTGTAGTGAGGTTATTACTTGTATTGAGAGCATGTATACTGATGTTTTATTTGAGATACCTCCCTGTTGAGTTTTGGGTTTTGTAGTTGAGGATATTGTATGATTATGTCGGCGCTCGCCGAGAATGCACAATGCTAGATATCCCGATGCAATCCCCTCTCAACCATGATCAACCTTCTGGGCCTCATCCTGGGCGACATGGGGTACGCTGCTCAACAATCGTAGAAACTTGCTCCAAGTCTTCAACTACGCTCTCGGTGGTCCATCAGGACGAACACGACGCCATCAACTCTCGGCGTCCATATCCAAAAGTGCGCAACCATGTGCACCTAATGCTTCCTGGACGAACAAGTCCTCAAACAACTTTTCCATATCCGCAATCCAGTTCCCGGCCTCCCAAGGCTCCAAACTCTGCCCCGAAAGCTGCGGGGAAAGGAACTGGTGGATGTACAACAACCGATCCGCAAGCTCTCGCTGCTCCTGCACTGCTCACAGTGCGAACTGGGTCGAAATCGACGATGTCGCGGCCGGAGGTACTACTGGCGATACCCCGGGAGATGCTCTCTGCTCACACCTGCGCATCACGCGCTCCATGTTCTCTTTCTGGCGCCGCATCGCGTAAACATCTGGCTATCTGGGCCCGTAACTCTCAGACCTTACTCTGCTCTGTCCATTCAGCCTCCCGCTGTTTGGGCTCCTCATCCAAGGTCAAACACGTCCTCGCCGCTGCACGGCGTCTCGGAGGCAACAAGGACAACTGCCACAACCAAACAACAAGACCACAAACACTCTCGACCCAATCAAGCGAAAGTCTAATACATGTTAACCATTCTAAAGCATTATGTTGTCTGCAGCCAACATAATCACTTTAGAGAATAAACATGTAAAATCACTCGCCCCAATCCCTCGGGGGAGGTACAACTCAATCAGGACTCTCGCTAAAGTCACGTCTCTCACGACAGTCATCCTACTGTCCAATCAATAGCCTAGGGTTACTAAGTCCTCAACGACCTATATTCCTAGGCTCTGATACCACCCTAATCTGTCACGCCCCGGGGTCGAAACTGCGGCCCGGGCTCGCCAACAGATCCGCCATCTGTACGGAAACTGCCGCACAGACGAAGCATCTACCCTGCAAGAGATCTAAAGCTAAAACATGTATCAGAGCTGAAACTAAAAACCAAAAGCTATAGAACAACCACTGAACATCTGATATAAAATAATCCCAATACAATGTCTCCCAACATGAAAAGATACAAATACAACCTCACAACTCATTCAGACTGTCCAGTACAAAAGTAGAAACATAAAATATACAGGGTACGGTACATCTACCACTGACTCACAATGCTGGTAAGGAACTAATCGGCCACGTCCTCACCTCGATCAGCTGTCTCTGCGCGAGCTAAGCTGGAACAGCAACCTCAGGAAACCTGTCACCGCAGCGGGTGTGAGAACTACTGCAGAAGGTAGTTCCCAGTGGGTACCGTCACCAATATCCACGGTATGCCCACTAAGTCTACTGGAGGCAAACAGATAGGTATGCAGATAGATATGTAGGAAAGCAGGAAATGAGCTACAGCTAATATGTCTCAACATCATGCTCGAGGAAATCTCTACTATGACCCTGCTATGCATACACTCGTCACTACCAAAATGCCTCAAGTATCATGCTCAAAGGAATACTCATCTAAGAACATGCTATACATACCCCACTCGCACACGAGGTGCTCACAAAACTCAAATCTCAATGACTGCCAAAACTGGCTCAGTCAAGCTTGCGCCTGTCGTCTAGGAACGCACCTGCCCACTACCACATGGGGCGTCCTACTGACTACTAGGAATGCACCTGCCCAATCCACGTGGGGCGTCCTACTGACTACTAGGAACGCACCTGCCCACTCCACGTGGGGCGTCCTACTGACTACTAGGAACGCACCTGCCCACCCCCGTGGGGCGTCCTAGTCTGTCTATCTCAATCATCTATCTCAATCATCATCATGCATCCGGAGCGTAACTCGAGGGGAGCGACCCCACCGAGCTCAAGTATCTCAGCAGTCTCAACTGTCTCATAAGCGGCACATGCAGGCTATGATCCACGATCAAACAAATCGGATACTCAATACCCAGATAACACAACTCAGTCGGGAACCCTCCACGACTCGATCAGGGAATGCCCAAACACTCTCACAGCTATGTCGGAGAACCCTCCACGACTCAATCTGATAATGCACATCCCATGGCTAAGTCGGGAAACCTCCACGACTCAATCTGCCAGAGCCCAAACTCTCAAAGCCAAGTCGGAGAACCATCTCCACTACCAAATCAGAAATACAAACCCATGATCTAGAATAATCCCACAAGGGATCTCAACTCACATGACACTAGAAACTCATCCCACAGAGCTCTAAAAATCCACTCGGCCCCCCGGCATGAGAACATATGCATCCTGAACCTACTCAATCTCTCTGGAAGCCCACAATATTTTAAAACCATTTTCAAATCTCAGTTTTCATTAAAACCGGTCCGACGATTTTTAAAACGGTTCAGATGCCAATCTAATGCCAACTAATCATGCAGTCTAGTGTCAAGTCATCCCTAGATTATGCTAAAAATATCTGGGGCTCATAGATGTCTTTCTATAGTTTTCTAGGCAACTATCAGATTTACCAGCTATACAAATAATAAGCTAAACATGATCAACATGCATACAATAGCTTTAGAAGGCATTCCATACATCTTGAAGAAATTCCAACCCACCTCAAAAGCATTCCGCAGGCAAACGTTGAAGTCGGTGTTGCGCCGAACCGCTCACTGTCAAAACTCTGCCGGAACGCCCAAAACCGCGCCGCACGCGCGCGCACTGTCGCGATCCTCGGAAATATTCCCAGAAGCTTGAACAACCCTCTCGAGTCCTCTAATAAAATCTGCGCGCACTCCGGCCCTCGCTGTCCACTCACAGCACATGCGCAAGCATGCCTCGGCTCCGTGCAGTGAAAATCCAAAGCTCACAGCATCAAAGCAAAAGATGGAAGGAATAATCCAATTAAGCTCAAAGCTTCATCAAAAAATCCATCATCAAATCCATCTAATGAAATCCAAAAACCAAACAACAAAAGTCTGCCAACTTACCTAACGTGCGGCTCGACGCGCGCGCGACTCCGCTCAAGACCAAGCAGCAGAAAACCACCAACAGCACAATCCTCAAACCTCTTCTTCTCCTTCTATTCTTTGCTTTCTCTCTTTTCTTATTTCTTTTCTCTCTTTCCTTTCTTTCTTTCTGTCGTGGAGAAGAAGGCAGGGGGCTCATATATAGAGGGTCGCATGCTTGGGGAGGGAAAAGACCAAAGTGCCCTTACTCAAAAATATCCAAATCAGCTTAATTCTGGCTCCCAGAGACACTGGGTACTGGTACCCATAGTGGTGTACCGGTACTAACTTCATTGGTTCCGGAACTAAGGCTTGAGTTCCGGAACACAATGCTCAGTTCCGGAACTCAAGCCCCAGTTCCGGAACTGAAGCACCCAAATCCTAAATCCGAAGTCTGAAGCTTCTAAATCCTCGCCAACAACTCACATATTGCCCCGGGAGCTTCCGCACCACTCTGAAATCTCCCGAACCCCACTGTAAACATAAAGTACACATGCTCCAAGCTTTTCCCACTCGAAAAGCTCAACTGTGGAGTCGGTGTGCTCAGTCCAGAAATCCGGTATTCCTACAACAAAATCCTCACTTGCATTCTCCTCTCAATCTCCAAAGCGGGTTACAATTAATAAATCAATCCTTTAATTGCCAACTCCAAATCACTTTTTGCCTTCGAGGCCTCTGCGTCAGTCCGAATCAACCCGAACCCCGCTGAAAACTGAAAATACACATGTACCCACACTTTCCAATTTCCCCGTGCACCACGGTGGGGTCGGTACTCTAACCAAGCCAATACTCTACAGGTACACAATGCCCCGAAGTCACTGATTCAAACTGGGCTTCCAAGTTCGACGCCGCTAACTCACTTTTCTTCCCAAAGGATTCCGCGTCGATCCGCTACACGCCGAACTCATCGGTAAACACAAATGGAACGCGCCCAAGGTGATTTTTCCCCGCACCACGCCATCTTGCGAGGTCGGTACACTCTACAAAGTCCTGGTACTCTACACAGAAACTCAGTGCTCTGTGGGCAATTGACTACTCTTGTGGTGGTAGTATAGCGACAGGAGGAACAAATCAGGGCGCTCCAGCAAACTGTGGCCCAACAGGCGACCACGGCTCAGGTAAGTCAAGCACCCACCAAGCCCCCGTGTGCCGGACTGTATGTTGCCGAAGGAGTCGGCGTTGCGACGTGCTATGTGCAGCTGAGAGTCCTGACGGAGGCCGTTTTGACTGGGTCGAGCGATCTGGCCTCTGGATACGCAGAAGCGGAGGCAGAGCGAGAGCGAGCTCTAACAGCTCTCATGACCTTCAAGAAGTTCAACCCGCCAACCTTCGACGGGAAGGCGATGGGTCCGTGGGAGGTGAAGACTTGGATCGACTCAATGGAGTCACTCTTAGAGGACTTATACACCTTGGAGAGGGACAATGTAGAGTACCAGAACTTTGTAGAGTTCACGGACCTCGCAAGATGGCGTGGTGCGGAGAAATCACCTTGGGCGTGTTCCATTTGTGGTTACTGATGAGTTCGGAGTGTTTCGGATCGACGCGGAAGCCTTTGGGGTGAAAAGTGAGTTAGCGGCGTCGAAACTTGGAAGCCCAGTTGAATCAGTGATTTCGGGGCATTGTGCGCTTGTAGAGTACTTGTAGAGTACTGGTTTGGATAGAGAACCGACTCTGCGGTTGTGCACGGAAAATCAGAAGGTGTGGAACATGTGTATTTTTAGATTACAGCGGAGTTCGGGTTGACTCGGACTGATGCGGAGGCCCCGAAGACAAAAAGTGAGTTGGACTTGGCAAGTGAAGGATTACTTAATTGATTAACCGCTGTGGAACAAAGAAATGAATAAAGGATTTTGTTGTAGGAATGCCGATTTTCTGGATCGAGTACACCGACTCCTTGGTTGAGCTTTCTGAGTGGGAAAAGCTTTGGTCAAGTGTACTTTTTGTTTACAGAGGGGTTCGGGAGATTTCAGAGTGGCGCGGAAGCTCCCGGGGGCAATAAGCAAGTTGACGGCAAAGAAATGGAAGCTGCAGACTTCGGATTTGAGTTTTGGGGGCTTCAATTCCGGAACTGGGACTTGAGTTCCGGAACTGAGCACTGTGTTCCGGAACTCAAGCTCTAGTTCCGGAACCAATGTGGTTAGTACCGGTACCCCACTATGGGTACCGGTACTCAATGTCCAGGATGCCCAAACCGAGCTGGGGTAGATATTTTTGGTGGAGGGCTTTTTGTAATTTCACCTTCCTTCTGTTTTGCACCCATCCACCCTCTATTTAGAGCCCAGCCCCTGCCTTCTTCTCCACGATAGAAAGAAAGGAAGAGAGAAAGCAAGGAAATGAGAGATGAAGGAGAAGGAAGAAATGGAGTGTGGTACTTCCTGGTACATTTTCCGGGCGCCCGAAACTTTCGGGCCCCCACAGTGTACCCAGAACTCCCCCCTGCGGTGCGCCCGAAATGCTCCGGGTGCGCCACGTCACCCACACAACAGGGAACAGCCGGCGCAGCCACTAGCCGTGCGCCATGTGGCGTGGACCATGCCTGCGGGTGTATGGCACGCGCCAACCACGCGATGCCACGTGGACCGCACTCAGAGGCGGCCCACGTGCGCTCGCGTGCTTCCCGCACAGCCGCCTGCCACCCTGCCAGGCACGCTGCCCGAGGCAGCCCCCCGCCTGCTCCGTGAACCAGGTCCACGGCATCGACCTATCAAAACCCGCCACGTGTCCGCCCCTCCCGTGCACGCCGGCCCGTGGCCCGCGCGCCCGCGCGCCTGCCCGCGGTTGCTCCGCCGCCTGCCCGAGCCCGCGCCGCCGCGCTCCGCCGCTGCCCGCCGGCGCCGGAACAGTGCCCCCTGCCTCGAAATCCGTGCACGGTATCCGGGCTCCGAAAAATACAAGTGAATAGTCCATTTTCATCGTTTTCGCGCGCTGAATCCAAATCCGAAGTCCGTTTTGCCAAATTCCAACTCTAAAAATTGCCGAAGGCATCCGGGAAGGTGTTCTTTTGTCCAAACTTCACGCTGAGCCCAATTTTAATATCCATTGCGCGCGAAATCACTTCTAAACATTCGACGGGGTCATCTGACTACTCTCATGATCCATTAAACACACTGAGTCCATCACTAGTGTCCAATTGGTGCACCAACACCACCGACACGCCACATTAGGCCTCCAGAAGCTGCTGGTCAACCAGTAATCTCATCGTGGGGATCCAGGTCCTCACACTTTGATTGAGGCAACGCCAGTGGACAAAGTTATTGGAGCGGTAGGATTGATATCCTATAGTTTTATCCCGGCATGGACATTATGGTCAGGTACGCCTGGTCTAGGCGAGCAATGCAACCTTGGAATGAGGTGTTCGACTAGTAGTCGCCACTTTTGGAACTTGGAATTGAGAGCTAAGGGTTGAGCGTGGCTTCCATTGTTGAACTCCTTTCCCTAAGGATGGATGTGAGTGATGTATTTGTGGTACTTAAAGCTTTTAGTTGCTAAGGAGCAACGGAGGTTATATGCCAATTGGAGGCATAGAGTTTTGGATTCGAAGACCATGATCTGTGGAGGCCACTATCCGTAGGGATACGTGGATTTGAGTTTACGCGGGGAGCTTGGTCCATGAGTTTTATCTGGCTGGAAAAGGTAGTTATAATCACCCGCATGTTTTGGATTTCATTTCTCTGGCTTTTGACGGGGATCTGAGTTATCAGGAGCTGCCGATGCAATTCTTGCTGGTGAGGGAGAAGAATTATGCAGTTGGGTTTTACTTTGAGTGAAGGTTCAGTGGAGCCATCTTGATGAGTGAGTTGGGCCATTCGACAGCCTGAGGATGAGTTCAGTATTCCGATCCCCATTTGATTGAGACACCTTCCTGAGTTATGGATTTATTCTGGTTTCGAGGACGAAACCTTTTTAAGGAGGGGAGAGTGTAGAGTACCGGAACTTTGTAGAGTTCACCGACCTCGCAAGATGGCGTGGTGCGGAGAAATCACCTTGGGCGTGTTCCATTTGTGGTTACTGATGAGTTCGGAGTGTTTCGGATCGACGCGGAAGCCTTTGGGGTGAAAAGTGAGTTAGCGGCGTCGAAACTTGGAAGCCCAGTTGAATCAATGATTTCGGGGCATTGTGCGCTTGTAGAGTACTTGTAGAGTACTAGTTTGGATAGAGAATCGACTCCGCGGTTGTGCACGGAAAATCAGAAGGTGTGGAACATGTGTATTTTCAGATTACAACGGAGTTCGGGTTGACTCGGACTGATGCGGAGGCCCCGAAGACAAAAGTGAGTTGGACTTGGCAAGTAAAGGATTACTTAATTGATTAACCGCTGTGGAATAAAGAAATGAATAAAGGATTTTGTTGTAGGAATGCCGGTTTTCTGGATCGAGTACACCGACTCCTTGGTTGAGCTTTCTGAGTGGGAAAAGCTTTGGTCATGTGTACTTTTTGTTTACAGAGGGGTTCAGGAGATTTCAGAGTGGCGCGGAAGCTCCCGGGGCAATAAGCGAGTTGACGGCAAAGAAATGGAAGCTGCAGACTTCGGATTTGAGTTTTGGGGGCTTCAGTTCCGGAACTGGGACTTGAGTTCCGGAACTGAGCACTGTGTTCCGGAACTCAAGCTCTAGTTCCGGAACCAATGTGGTTAGTACCGGTACCCCACTATGGGTACCGGTACTCAATGTCCAGGATGCCCAAACTGAGCTGGGGTAGATATTTTTGGTGGAGGGCCTTTTTGTAATTTCACCTTCCTTCTGTTTTGCACCCATCCACCCTCTATTTAGAGCCCAGCCCCTGCCTTCTTCTCCACGATAGAAAGAAAGAAAGAGAGAAAGCAAGGAAATGAGAGATGAAGGAGAAGGAAGAAATGGAGTGTGGTGGTGTTGTGGTCTGTTGCTTGGAGCTGGACGGAACCGCGCGCGCGTCGGCTGTGCATGAGGTAAGTGGGCAGATTTTTGTAGTTTGGTTTTGGTTTCCATTAGATGGTTTTGATGATGGTTTTGATGAAGCTTTGTGCTTAATTGGGTTTTCCTTCCATCTTTTGCTCTGTTGCTGTGAGCTTTGGATTTTCATTGCGCGGAGTCGAGGCGTACATGCGTGCGTGCGAGAGTGTGTGTGCGTGCTGTGGGTTGGCCGTGGAGAGGATTGGAGCGCACGGAGATTGTGCTGAGGTACTTGTGAGGCTGCTGTGAGCTTCGGCAGAGTTTTTGGGACGCTCGACAGTGTGCGCGCGCGCGAGGGCATTTTCGACACATTGTGAGTTCGGCGCTACATCGACTTCAGCGTTTGCCTGCGGAAAGCGTTCCAGGTGGGTTGGAATTTCTTCAAGATGTATGGGATGCCTTCTAAAGCTATTGTATGCATGTTGATCATGTTTAGCTTAATATTTATATAGCTGGTAAATCTGATAATTGCCTAGAAAACTATAGGAAGACATTTATGAGCCCCAGGTATTTTTAGCATGATCTAGGGATGATTTGACACTAGACTGCATGGTTAGTTGGCATTAGATTGGCTTCTGAACCATTTTAAAAATCGGCGGATCGATTTTAAATGAAAACTGAGATTCAAAAATAGTTTGGAATTATTGTGAGCTTCCAGAGAGATTGGGTAGGTTCAGGATGCTTATGTTCTCGTGCCGGGGGGGCGAGTGGATTTTTAGAGCTCTGTGGGATGAGTTTCTAGTGTCAGGTGAGTTGAGATCCCTGGTGGGATTATTCTAGATCATGGGTTGGTATATTCTAAGACTTGGTTTTGAGAGGTTGGGCTCTGGCAGATTGAGTCATGGAGGTTTTCCGACTTAGCCATGGGATGTGCATTATCAGATTGAGTCGTCGAGGGTTCTCCGACATAGCTATGAGAGGGTTTGGCATTCCCTGATCCAGTCGTGGAGGGTTCCCGACTGTGATGTGCTATCTGGGTTTTGGGTATCCGATCTGTTTGATCGTGGATCATAGCCTGCATGTGCCATTTATGAGACAGTTGAGACTGACGAGATACTAGAGCTCGGTGGGGTCGCTCCCCTCGAGTACGCTCCGGATGCGTGATGATGATTGAGATAGACAGACTAGGACGTCCCACGGGGGTGGGCAGGTGCGTTCCTAGTGGTCAGTTTAGGATGCCCCACGCGGAGTGGGCAGGTGCGTTCATAGTAGTCAGTAGGACGCCCCACGTGGAGTGGGCAGGTGCGTTCCTAGACGACAGGCGCGGGCTTGACTGTGCCAGTTTTGGACAGTCATTGAGATTTGGGTTTTGGGAGCACCTCGCGTGCGAGTGGTGCATAGCTTGCTCTTAGATGAGTTTTCCTTTGAGCATGATACTTGAGGCATTTGGTAGAGAGAGTGTATGCATAGCAGGTTCATAGTAGAGATTTCCTTGGGCATGAGGTTGTGACATTTTAGCTGTAGCTCTTTTCCTGCTTTCATTTATATATCTATCTGCATACCTATCTTTTGTGTCTCCAGTAGACTTAGTGTAGAGTACCGGGTCTTCGGGTGGCGCGCCGACCCCGCAAGATGTCTTGGAGCAGAGAGTTGCCTTGGGCATGTTGCATTTGTGTTTTCAGTTGATGCCGTGTTAATCCGGGTCGACGCAGAGGCTCCAGCTCGTTTCGAGGTTTTTCCGGGCTTGTATGCCGATTGAGGATGAGATTTGGAAATTACCGTGGGGTGCCGGAAACTCAGAAACACTTGGAACAGGTATATTTTCAGATTACAGCGAGGTTCGGGAGGTTCCGGACTGACGCGGGAGATCCGGAGGCAAAAAGTGAGTCGGAACTGGCAATTTTGGAGCCGGTATTTGATTTGAGCACCCCGACTCAACGGATGAGCTTTTTGAAGAGAAAAAGCTGTGGACACGTGTACTTTCGATTTACAGCGAAGTTCGGGAGGTTCCGAACTGACGCGGAGGATCCGGAGGCAAAAAGTGAGTCGGAACTGGCAGTTTCGGAGCCGGTTTTTGATTTGAGCACCCCGACTCAACGGATTAGCTTTTTGGAGAGAAAAAGCTGTGAGCGCGTGTACTTTCCATTTACAGTGGAGTTCGGGTGGTTCCGAACAGCGGCGGAGAGCCCGAAGGCAAAAAGTGAGTTGGAGTTGGGCTTTTGTATTATTTTTATTAATTAATTATTAGTTTTGCTTTATAAAAGGGAGCCCTCTGTTGCTTTCGGGGTGAAGCAGAGAAGGAAGGAAAGAAAGGAAAAGAGAAAGAAAGAGAGAAAGATAGAAGAAAAGAGAGGAAAGGGAAGAAGAAGAAGAAGAAGAAGAAGAAGAAGGTTTTTTGAGGAGCTCGTGGGCGTGCGACGTGCGACGGCGAGGTAAGCGTTTTGCGGTTTTTGTGGTTTTTGAAGCTTGGATTTTTGGGATTTTTCGAGGTTTGGAATTTATTTGTTTTTCCTTTCCTTTCTTCTTCGCGGGGGATCGTTGCCGTGGGAGCCGCGCGCGCGCGCAATGGCGTACGCGCGGCCGGCGCGACTGCGGCGTGGGCGCACAAGGGCGGCACACGCAGCAGCCGCCAGGGTGCTGCAGAGCTGGCAGCACCCTGCGGCACACCCGCGTGCGCGGGCAGCACCAGGGCGCTGCGCCCTGGTGCAGCGCCGCGCGGGCGCTGCTGGCCGCGCGCAAGTGCGCGCGGCGGGCCGCGCGCAAGTGCGCGCGGCGGGCCGCGCGCAGCCCTGAGGACCGGGGGCGATGCGCGCGCGGTGCCGCAGGCAGCGCGCAGGGCGCGCACCGCCGCGGGCCTCTGCTGGCCGCGCGCGGTGCCGCGCGCCCTGCGTGGGCCGCGCGCAGCTTCGCGAGCAGTTTTGCGCGGTTTTCGCCAGCATTTTTGTGCTTTTTCCGCAAGTGGTTTAGGCGATTGAGGCTGTTTTCCTTCGCCGCTAAATGCTTCGATTTTAGCCGTTTCTTGATATTTTGGCTATGTTCTTTTCTTGGGTTGGTGCTGCAGCTGCGGTACTTGCGAACTCCGTGTTGCGCGCGAATTTCGGCAGCGTGCTCCGATTTGCGTGCGGATTCCGACACCGTGCTTCGTTTTGTGTGCGGACCCCGTGGAGGTAAGGTATTTTTCCCGCTGAGCCCAATTGCAAGTGTCGACAAGCAATTCGTGGCGAGCAGAGGTGGGTTGGTTTTATCTCCAAGTCTACGGACTTCCTTCTAATTCTATTGTGATAGGATTTGCATGCTAGTAAGTGTTTCCTTGGAACTTGACTAGCACCCCCGTCATATGTTGCATGTGTATAACCAGACCAATAGAGAACCTTAATCTGGGCTAGGTTCTTTTATGCTTTAGACATCCCACACAGTGCATATCCTTCTGGACATAGAGTTCCTCGCCCGGGTAGTGGGCCGAGTGGTCAGAGTGTTGTGGGACGGGTGTTGCACTCGGGCCGGGGGGCCGAGTGGGGTCTGGTGGCTGGGTTAGGCCAGTGTTAGTCTGTTGGGAACCGTTTCAGATAAACGGTGGTCCCGGGGTTTTACCTTTCGCTGTTCTTCTCGTCGTCACCAGGTTGTGATCGTGGTGCACGTGTGTTAGCAGGACCTTGAACCCAGAACCTTTTTGGACGAATACATGATTTTAGTCAACCGATGTTTTCTTCCAAGCCTCGCAGGGTCGCCTGAGTCCGTTCTTGTTTGATAGGACGAGGGCATTAACTCTTCGAGGATTGGGCATAAAACTTGTTTTCAAAGGGTTTTCCTAAAAAGACTAAAAATCATTGAAAAGATGGATTTCTCTCAGATCAAATGGTTTTCTGTAATAAACGTCACGGTTTCTTATTAAACTTATCCACCCGAGATGATTCGAGTGATCTGGGTTCAAGGGCTGTTTTCTTTCTTGAGGACGTAGGTATTAGTCTCCCGGGGGTTTTCGGACCCCTTCGTGGATCTGGCTGTGGAGCATCTCCAGCCGTGTGTTCTGTGTGTCGAGACTGTTCCCACTTTAACCGAGAGGGGCCGAATCCCTGAACGACAAAGAATCGAGAACTTCGATAGGCGGAGCCTAGAGCCTGTTCTTGTTTGATTGGGGTTCTAGGCACGGGTCTATGGGGATCTTCGAATCTTCGCCGCGTCAGTCGGTTCTTCTCGCTTATGAGTGGGGTGTTGTTGTGGGAGCCGTTGAGAGAGACGGTGGTCCCAGCTCTGTAGTACCTTCTTGGAGTGGGTCAGTGTTGTGAGTTGAGTCGTGGAGGGTTCTCCGACTGAGTTGTGCCTTGAGCATCGTGATACCGATCTGTTTGATTGTGGACTATAGCCTGCAGGAGCCACTTATGAGACAGTGATACAGATGAGATACTTGAGTTCGGTGGGGTCGCTCCCCTCGAGCTACGCCCCGGGTGCGATGATGATACCGAGCCTGACGAGGCTGCGATGATGCGCCTAGTTCATATACTAGAGGTCGCTTGATACCCCTGGCCGAGCTACCATGGGGTCACTTTGTGTGAGATCGAGATAGTCCGATTGGACACCCTGGTTGATACACTGGGGGGGGCGCAGGCTTGACTCGACTGGACCCTATGTGGCAGTCGCTGAGATTTGGGTTACACTGAGAGAGTGTTGGCATAGCATGTGTCATAGTAGAGTTTTCTTGAGCATAGTACTTATGACATATGGTCAGTAGTGAGTGGTTGCATACCATCATCTGCGTTTGTTTCTTTTGAGCATAGTAGATAGAGGCATGATAGCTGTAGATCCCTTTTTCCAGCTTATTCTCATTATCACAGTCTTTCTGTTATCTTATGCCTCTAGTAGACTTAGTGGGCAGACCGTGGTTCTTGGAGACGGTACCCACTGAGAACTACTGTAGGATGTAGTTCTCACACCCTCTGTCGGTGACAGGTTGCTGAGGCTTTTCTTCCGTTCCTGCCGAGCTGACTGGACGGACCGAGGACAGGGAGTCACGCGATAGTTCCCTACCAGCATTTGTTACTGTAGTGTGAGGTAGATGTACCATCCCGGACTGTGGGACTCGATTGTATTTTAGTTTTAGTTATCTCCCTTTTGGATTTGTAGATGATGTATAGGTGGATTCTTTGTGTATCACCTTGTATTTTGGGAGATAGACTTGCTTTTGTTTTCAGCTTTTTAGTAGTGAGATTTTATATTACAGCTTTCTTACCCGCTCTGATATCTGTGTAGCTGTAGTTCTGTCTTTGCAGGTTAGACGCTTCGTCTGTACGGCAGTTTCCGTACAGATGGCGGATCTGTTAGCGAGCCCGGGTCGCAGTTTCGACCCCGGGGCGTGACACTTAGTGGGCATACCGTGGATATTGGTGACGGTACCCACTGAGATCTACCTTCTGCAGTAGATCTCACACCCGCTGCGGTGACAGGTTCCGGAGGCAGCTGTTCCGCCTTGGTTCGCGCGGAGACAGCTGATCGAGGTGAGGACGTGGCTGAGTAGTTCCTTACCAGTATTGAGAGTTAGAGGTAGATGCACCTTGTATTTTATGTTTTCACTTTTGTACTGGACAGTCTGAGTGTTTGGTGAGGCTTTTGTATTTATTTTTGCAGCTGAGGGATGTTGTATTGAGGATCTTTATTTATATATATCAGATGTTCAGTCGATTTCTATAGCTTTTGGTTTTAGTTTTATTTCATCTCTGATACATGTTAGCTATAGATCTGACTTGCAGGGTAGACGCTTCATCTGTGCGGCAGTTTCCGTACAGATGGCGGATCTGTTGGAGAGCCCGGGTCGCAGTTTCGACCTCGGGGCGTGACAGACAAGGTCCACTTCGCTGCACAATGCCTGCAAAGGTCAGTGAAGGTGTGGTGGAAAGGAGTTAGGCGAAATCGACTATCTGGTCTTCATCCGATCACTTGGGATGAGTTTCGGGTGTTGGGATTCTCTGCCTACTTCCCCGATAGTGAAAAGAGAAAGCTTCAGAAAAGATTCTGGAAGCTGAATCTTGGAGATCGCTCGGTACGGGAATACGAGCGGGAATTCTCGCACATAATCAACTGCATTCCGTATGTAGTGCGAGACGACAAAGACAAGGGCAACTGCTTCGAGCGGGGACTTCAGTCTGAAATTTTTGAGGTTGTGTATGCCTTTAAGTTGCAAACCTTTACCGAGATACTGGATCGATTCTTGTGGGTAGAGCAAGGAAATGTGGTCTTGTAGGAGAAGCACGAGTCTGATGCACTGAACCGAGGAGTGAGCTGACTGTCAGGTGGAGCGGGAGGTCAACCTAGCTCCAGGCAACCTCCTACGCATTCGTACTTGCGAGCCCCAGGGACATGTCATACTTGATCCTTGGCAAGTTGTGTCATTTGCGGAGGCCCTCACCACCCACAATAGTGTGAGCAATGGGAGGGCAAAAGCTTTCGATGTGGGCAACCGCCACCGGCGGGATGAGTGCCCGTAGGGGGATAGCCGGGCCCTATCACTTGCAATGACGGTCTATTCTCCGGTACAATTTGTGGGTGTGCCGCTATTGGGGCCAAAAAGTGGTTGCTAGCGATCAACCCCTGGGAGTGACCCTCAGAGATGTCGAATGCGTCGCGTGCCAACAGATCAAGCGATCAGGCCGAGGAGGGATCCACTTGGCCGGGTTCTCCTCTGGTAACTCTCCCGACTTTTCGGCTTAGAATAGCTGAATCGGGTTTACGGAGGTAGAGAGGAATTGCTGGGTTCGACTTAGGATAGCCGAACCTGGTACAAAGATAATGACATGGCTAAGGAGTCGATTATAACTTTATAATGCAAGAAATATAAATAATAACACGGCTGATGAGCCGATTAAATCTTTGTATTGTTTGGGAAGGGGATACAAGGAAGAAGGAAAGCGGTAAAGGAAAGCAGTAAAATTAAATTAACCTACTCCTAAGATATGAAGAAGCTGGGGTGGTACCGGGCTTACGAGGTTGTCGGACTCCTTTTCCTTCGTTGGTTCGCTTATTTATACAGTTTCGAACTAAGGTGTATAACCGCCGATTGAGAAATCTGCGTAATTGAAGGGGAATCACCGTGAATTCCTCAACCACCTCCTTTTGAGTCGATTATCCTCAAAGGGATAGTGGTCGTTTTCCCGTCTAGGTTTATCCCCTGATTGTCATACCGGAATGTAATCCTCAGGGCTTTCCAATGCTGGATGCTGCTTGCCGTTCCGGGTCAACTGCAAGATTCGCGCCCAAATCTCGCACTATTTCGTTCAAGATCTTTCCTTCTGCAGCTTCGAGCAGCAGAGGATTGACCTTGACTTCGCCTTTTCCGTTGCTCGACTGAGGTGGTCTTGTATTGTCTTCGACTGAGAGGCGGACTTGGATGAGACGATAATCCTCCCATTGACCGCTTCTCTTGTCGGCTGACTCCTTTATCGGCTAGCCCCTTCAGCCGATGACATTCGTCGCGTCTTGTGCCTTTACGTGACCGAAATCGGTCCGGATCGGGATGCAGAACCTTCTTCGGTTGACCCGTCCTTCCGTCAGCTGGTGTCTTCGTCAGATGACGTGCGCCTCGTATTGTACTGTTACGCACCTAAATCCGGTCTGAAACAAGACGTGGGTCCTTCCTTCTTCGGCTTGATCAACCAAGGGTTGATTCCGACTCCGCCTGCTTCGTCGTCTGATTGGGGCAGTTCGATGCTTAGTGGTAGCCGAAGTTAGTTTGGACGAGGCATTGGTCCTGTTCGTCGGCTACTCCTCCTATCGGCTGATGCTCTTAGCTGATAGCCTATGTCGCATGCCGCCTTCTTGCGTGATTGAGACCAGTCTCAATCGAGACGCGAGTCCCTCTTTGCTGACTCAATCCCCTATCGGCCGATACCTTTAGCCGATGATAGACGCCATGTGCCACTCCCTCAAGTGGCGAAAATTCTGGTCTCAACAGCCGCCTATGGCAAGGTCCACGAGATATCCGCGTAGGTCGCGACAACCAAAGGGTTTACACTGGGCGTTTGACGGCCATGAGTTCGCAACCCAGGCGGGGGAGCCATCCGCGGCCAATGATGCCACAACAGGTATGATTTAAATTGTGCAATCATACATGCAGAGCATGGTTGATGCTGGAGCATTGCACTCATTATTAATTGGTCTCATGCTACAATTAAGAGATAGTAGGGGTCGACCATAGAAGTTAAATGAGCATTGGTGCTCGGGCAGGTTCATGTCACGCGTAGGGTTCACGCCACCTGTCGGTGGGCATAAGTGATTGAAAGGTGTCGGCAAATTGCTGGTGTGGAGCCGAGGTTAGGGCTCCACGTAGTGATGAGAGACGGTGTGACTCCTGCCTTGCGTGACAATTGATTGCGAAAGCCGAGTCGTGTCGTCCCAAGGATTAGGACGAGAGGGAATTTGTGTATCGAGGGCGTAAGAGTTTGCTCTTGATAGTTGTAGTGTCTGTGTCGCGTGCGATAATACCGAATGTGGTGGTTGTGATGTCTCCTAGCGACGATGATGGTAGTTCGAGACGGGGTTTCGATGATCGAGAGTCTCTCGATAGTTCAAGAATCTCCGGACGTGGTTTTGGTATGTCGGTAATAAAAGTGGAGCTACTGTCGTGGGAGTAGTGCAATGGTCGCCGAGTTTCGATGTGTGGGGCTCTTGTAGTGTCTCAACTAAGGAGGGAGTGTGCTAGGACGCTGTGGTCGAGCTTAGGCGAAGTTGCTTAATGCTCATCATTAGTGAGGATAAATTTAGGAGCGTAGGACTCTCGAGTATGGGAGCTCATGGGGTATTGATTCTACTTAGTTGGGAGGGTTTGTTGGCAATAGCACTGGGACGTACGCGAGTGTGAAGCGTGCCAAGAACTAATCAAGGGACTGATGGTTCATACCGTGGGCTTAAGAATTGTTAGAGTTGTGCGCTGCTCAGAGGAGCGTATGGTCGTAGGACGACGGTTAGCGAGTACAATCAACTGGACGACGGTTAGCGAGTATGGTCGTAGCACTGGGAATGTTCCGTGCCTAGACCATGTATCGGCTGTGGAGCATGTGCCCTTGGTGCCAAGTACAATCAACTGTATGACAGTGGCCCGAGACCTGAGGGTTGGGCAGGATAGAGTTTGTGGTTGGGGCGATAGTCCGAGCAATGACCCGAAAACGTGATGTGCTGCGTGCTGAGTGATGGGGCGCCAAAGGGCGTGGTACCATCTAGTTGTGAGATCAGATCCAACTGGGATTCACTAACTCCTGATCCGGAGTAAGGATTCTATTGTGTGGTGATTGGGTTCGCGCATACAAACATAATGCGTTGGATTATAGGTATGTGGACCTCTTGTAATGATCTTGGATAGCCGTGGGTTCTAAAAATGAGAGCGTTAGTAAGGTGTGTTTCGGGTTGAGAGTGGTGACCCTGGGAGCGAAGGCTTGGTCACATTGCTCGCTGATTTGGCAGTGAAGTTCATTATGGTCACGAGAGCGAAATGAGTTACGAACTGGGTGTTTGTGTAGGCTCGTCGTAAGGACGACGTGGTGCTAGCTTGTGGCGTGTGGAAGCCGGGCAACGTGCCTTTCATGAGACGTTGGGGTTAGCATGAGACACGAGTAGAATCTGGTTGTGCCTTGAGTAATAAACGTTCATGGTGTGCCGGGGAGGGCCATCACAAAATATGGATAAAGTTTCCTTTTGGAATAATCCACATGTGATTGAAGGAAGGTACTTAGGGCGTAACCTTTACGCGGTGCTGAGGAGTGAGCTGTTTGACTTCGAAGCGGGTAACTACCAGTGGATGTATCGATGTGAGCCGTCCCAAAATGTGAATAGGAGTTTTCTTATGGGGCGACCCACATGTGATTGGAGAAAGGTACTGATAGGGTGGTGGCCTTCGAACCATTCAAGTGAACACAACAGCTGGGCGAAGTGAATTCGAGGTTTGGGGCAGGTTAAGTCCTTGAGACCATGCGAAGCCCAACGCACTGGTTGTGTGGCTACCGAAGCTGGTAGAAGTTCCTTATGTGGCTCTGATGTCCACACTCGGGAGTGATATGTGTGGTTGACCTTTGCCCTCCGTGTCGAGCAATTGGAGCGGCGAAGGAATGTTATTAGTAAGGTATGCTTGGGATGTAGCCTTATAATGAAAAAAGGACTGTGGAACTGTATGTATCTCTGTAAGTCGAGATTAAGGTGGTAATCTCATGGATCGTGAGTTACCTAGCAAGTTGTGTCACGCCCCAGGCCACAGCGGAAGCCTACTCGGCACGTGCACAGACCCGCCGTGTGCACAAGGTACCCCCGGTACACACAAGGCGTCTACAACAACAAAGCGGAAAGGAAGCAATATACACATCCTACTAGTAATCAGAGCACAACACAACTAAACTATACATAAAAGAGGAAAGTAGATAACAACTATCATACAAAAAGTTAAAATCCAATATACAAATGTGGTCCTCTCAAATACAACCTATCAAAATACACGGGTGGTTTCTATGCCAAAATACACCAACACCTCTCCAACAAAAACAAAAGAAAAGGTGCCCTGTAACCACCTCGAGTGGTGCGACGGGGATTAGCTAGCTATGCGATAACCCCTTGCCACGGTCCCGAGCCCCTCCCGCTGCGGATGGCTCTGAAAAACAACAACCCAAATGGGGTGAGAACTATTAAACAATAGTTCCCAGTGGGTAAGCCGCCGAGAGAAGCGAAATACACCACTAGGTTAGCTGAGGCATATGATAGTATTACTGCTGAAATAAAATGCAGGTAATAAACAACTGAAGTAAAGTAAAGTACTCTACTACTATCATGCCTCTATGCTCATGTACAAAGTAATGATGATATGAATCTATCATGTTATCATAACGTCCGACTACAATGAGTAGTATGATTTATGTGGTGTCCAATGTCAAGTTTGCTATCATGTATGCCCACTACCATGAATGTATCATCTATGTGATATTTCAATGTCAAGTTTAGTTAACTTAATCCTTTTCTCTTCAAGACTTTCTTTGAGTCTAAGCTTGAGCCACGCCTCATGGTCCCGTGGTGGCACACCCCAAGGAGCTATGCCAATCCAACGGCGTCCCAATCGGCACCCAATCCCGCACGGCGATCATGATGTCGCAAATGGCCAACTCCGGAGTGCCGGCTTGGAGGGAGCGACCCTACCAAGCATGTGCGAATGAGCACAAACGGCAAGCAAGCAAGTCTCGATCATCGTGTCTAAAACACGGAATAGCAATCATCGCGTCTAAAACACGGAATAGCATCATCGACCTTTAGGTCGGGGTATAGTATCTCAAGTGTCAATGTTTCATATACAATATTAACATTCTCTTGCATAATGAAAATGTAAAACATTTACAAGTTGTCCTCATCATGTCTCAAACATGGAATCTAACTATTTCATCTTGATTGTACAAGTTTAGGAATTTTCTACTTGTATCTCACTACACTAGATGGCACTAATGTCATAATGTCCATTTTCTTCATGATCATATGCATAACATATCTCAATAATTCTATAACATGTATAGTTATTCTCTATTCGTATCCAAAAGCTTAAATTCACGAAAATTCCTATTCAATCCCCCCTCAAAGTGCCCATGCATCTACAATGTTTACCTCTACTACATAGAGTATGAAATTTTCTACAGATGAAGGGGTTCACATGCATGATCATAAATCATGATAAATCAAACGATGCATGTTTAATATAACGATGATGCCCTAAAAGTCTATAGAAGACATAGGGGGAGTTCACCCATTTCGGTGAGGTCAGACCCACCGGATAGTTGCCAAATCCTTGTGAAGGATCCCTACCAAGAAGCCCACACTTCCTCTTATGCCATAAGAGAAGTTTCCAAAGGGTTAAAACATCACAAAACCCTAATCACAAAATCCCTTAAAATTATAAGGAAAATAGGTGGAAAATACCTTAGGTTGAGGGATTTTGCCAAATCTTGCAATCCAAACAAGAAAAGCTTCAAAACCAACCTACAAGAGTGTTCTACACCCATCAATTCCACCCCAAAAGCTAGGAATCAAAAAAAGCCCCAAAATAAACCCTAGTTTTCCAAAAACTAGGTTTTCCCTCAAAAATCCCAAAAGAAAGGGCAAGGAAGTGTTCCAAACCTCTTTGAGCTTGAATCCCACCTTGGAAAAGCAAAGGATTGGAACTAGAGCTCCAAACTTCCTTCTTCTTCGAGTTCTAGCCTTCCTCCAAGCTCTTGCAGCAAGCTTCAATGGTGGAGAAGAGGAGGTTGAAGAAGAATCCAAGTAGTGAGATGTGTTGGAGAAGGAAATCCAAGATTTCTCTCTCCCTCTCTCTCTCTCTCTAACACTTTCTCTTGCTCTCTCCAAATGAGAGGAAAAGAGGAGGTGAAGAGGGTTAAAACCCTAATGTAACAAAATACCAAAAGCCCCCTGCAAGAAACGTTATTACATTTCTTACTGTACTGTCCAGACCCGAACGGTCCGGACTGCCCCCAATACGGTTCGGACCCCGAACGTGGAATTTCCAGTTTCGCGCGGACAGTCCGGACTGTCCCCCGGACGGTCCGGACCCCGAAGCCAAAAACCTCAAATTTTCAAATTTTTCGAAAATTTCTGATTTGCGCCCACACTCTCCGAAAACCTTCTAGAACCTTCTGGAAGCTTACTAAAACATCCGAAGGGTATCATTTAACCCTTCACACACTAGAACTTTGCAATTTGCTAAAGTTTAGTGTACTACATTTACCCCTCCTAAAAAGGAGTTTCGTCCGCGAAACTAGAAGTTAAGTACCTCAAGTCTCCAGCTGAAAAAGATGAGGGAAACGCTCCTGAAGCGCGCTAGGCTCCCAAGTAGCCTCGCGATCCTCGTGATTGCTCCAAAGTACCTTCACATAAGGTATCTCGCGATTCCGAAGTTTCTTCACCTCACGAGCCAAAATCTTCACCGGTTGCTCCTCAAAGCTTAAGTCCTCGTGTAGTTCCAACGGGGCGAAGTCCACCACATGAGATGGATCAAAAACATACTTCCGGAGTGTCGAATCATGGAACACATTGTGCACTCCCGATAGGTTAGGCGGTAGAGCAAGCCGATAAGCCACCGGGCCGATACGCTCCAAAATCTCAAAAGGTCCAATAAATCGGGGACTTAGCTTCCCTCGGATGCCAAATCTCTTGACTCCTCTAGTCGGCGATACCCTTAGGAAGACATGGTCTCCAACTTGAAATTCCAAATCGCGCCGAGGCTTATCCGCGTAACTCTTTTGTCGACTTTGAGCTGAAATCAAACGTTCCCGAGCTAGTCGAACCTTGTCTTCGGCCTCTTGAAGTACATCGGGTTCTAAAATCAATCGTTCTCCCAACTCGCTCCAATGAAGAGGTGATCGGCACTTTCTTCCATAAAGTGCCTCGAATGGCGCCATCTTGATACTTGCTTGATAACTATTGTTATAGGCAAACTCGGCCATCGGTAGATATTGATGCCAACCACTCTGATAATCCAAAACACATGCTCTGAGAATGTCCTCCAAGATTTGTATGGTTCGCTCGGATTGCCCATCACTCCGGGGGTGGAAAGTTGTACTGAAATCCAACTGCGTGCCTAGGGCCTCGTGAAGGCTCCTCCAAAAATGGGATGCAAATCTTGGATCTCGATCGGAAACTATGGAAACAGGCACTCCATGCAATCGCACAATCTCATCAAGGTAAATTTGTGCAAGCTTCTCTCTAGACCAAGTAGTATGGATAGGGATAAAATGAGCAGATTTGGTTAACCTATCCACGATCACCCAAATAGCATCATGCCCAGCCTGAGAGCGAGGCAATCCAACAACAAAATCCATGGTGATCCTCTCCCACTTCCACACGGGGATGGGTAAACTCTGCAACTTACCTGCGGGAAGTCGGTGCTCGGCTTTCACTTGTTGGCATGTCAAGCATTGAGCCACAAACTTTCCAACATCTTTCTTCATGCCGGGCCACCAATAAAGCAACCTTAAGTCCTTGTACATCTTGGTGCCACCAGGGTGAAGAGAATAAGGTGCTCGGTGTGCTTCCTTCAGGATCTCTTCTTTGATCTCCAAATCCGCCGGTACATAAAGTCGACTTCGAAAACGAAGTACACCAAGATCGTCCACATGAAACTCACCTGCTCGGCCATCCACAAGTGTAGCCCGAATCTTTTCCAAACTAGGATCTTGGACTTGTTTCATCTTGATCCTTTCCATAAGAGTCGGTTGCAACACCAATGCCATCAATCTCTTGGGTGTCTCGGGTGCCACAACCTCCAACTCCAACCGTCTCATATCTCGAAGTAATGGTTGTTGGTAAGTGATCATCATCGCTAAGTTCTCCATCGATTTGCGACTTAGAGCATCTGCCACTACATTTGCTTTCCCAGGATGGTAGAGAATAGTCAAATCATAATCCTTAAGCAGCTCCAACCATCTGCGCTGCCTAAGATTCAACTCCTTCTGAGTAAAGAGGTACTTTAGACTCTTATGATCAGTATATACCTCACAATGCTAACCGTATAAGTGGTGTCGCCACAGCTTCAATGCAAATACCACGGCAGCTAATTCCAAATCATGAGTGGGATAGTTTTTCTCGTAGTCCTTTAATTGACGAGAGGCATAAGCAATAACCTTCTCGTTTTGCATCAAAACACACCCTAACCCACTCAAGGAAGCATCACTGTAGATCACGTATCCCGCTCCTGCAGTAGGCAAAGCCAAGATCGGGGCGGTTGTCAACCGTTCCTTCAATTCCCTGAAGCTTCCCTCACACGCAGCATTCCAAATAAACTTGGTGCCTTTATGTGTTAGTCGCGTGAGGGGAGTAGATAACCTTGCGAATCCCTCAACAAAACGCCGATAGTAGCCGGCTAGACCGATAAAGCTCTAGATCTCGGTAATGTTCGTCGGTCTAGGCCAATCCTTGATTGCCTCAATTTTCTTGGGGTCCACAGCTATTCCTTTATCCGATATTACATGACCCAAGAACGCTACCTCTCGTAGCCAAAACTCACATTTCTTCAACTTGGCGTAGAGCTCTTTCTCCCGAAGTAATTGCAACACTTGCCGCAAGTGATCCTCATGCTCTTCATCACTTCGAGAGTACACCAAAATGTTGTCGATGAACACCACGACGAATCTATCCAAAAAGGGCTTGAAGACACGGTTCATCAAATCCATAAAAGCTGCCGGGGCATTAGTGAGCCCAAACGGCATAACAGTAAACTCATAGTGTCCATACCGTGTCCTAAAAGCCGTCCTAGGAACATCCTCGCGCTTGATCTTGAGTTGGTGGTATCCGGACTGAAGGTCAATCTTCGAATACACTCTTGATCCTTGGAGTTGATCAAACAAATCATCAATCTTCGGCAATGGATACTTATTCTTAATTGTGACCTTGTTAAGCTCACGATAGTCAACGACGCAAAGACGAAGAGATCCATCCTTTTTCCTGACGAATAAAACTGGTGCTCCCCAAGGTGAAACGCTCGGTCGGATGAAGCCTTTTTCCAACAAGTCTTGAAGCTGTGCCTTGAGCTCTTTTTTAACTCTGCCGGTGCCATCCTATATGGTGCTTTCGAGATTGGGGTAGTTCCAGGGATCAGATCCACCACAAACTCGATCTCTCTATCCGGAGGCATCCCCGGTAGCTCTGTCGGGAACACATCAGCAAACTCTCGCAAAACTGGGATATCCTCCACTCTCGGAGTCTCACTGCTCCTATCCACAACAGTAGCCAAGTAGGCGACACATCCATTCCTAATCAACTGTTTTGCTCTGGTGGAAGAGATAGTCATCGCAAACAGCGAACTTTTGCAGCCTCTGAACACAATTTCCTCTTGTCCCGGTTCTCGAAACGTCACGAGTCGATTCTCACAATCAATGGTAGCATGATATCTTGTGAGCCAATCCATGCCCAAAACCACATCGAATTCTCCAAGTCGATGGAGGGCCAACAAATCTGCCGGCAAAATCCAATCCCCAATCCTAATAGGGCAACTAGGAGAAAACTCCCGAATCTCCAAAGTATGATCGGGAACTAAGACCCGTCCCGGATGCAAAGTAGGAACTAATTCAATGCCATGCAACTCGGCAAACAGCCGGTCAATGAGTGAATGAGATGCACCGGTGTCAAATAAAGCTCGAACTCGAATGCTATGAATCAAGATAATACCTGCAACGACGTCCTATGCCGCTGAAGCCTCCTCAGTTTGGGCCGCATACATGCGCCCGCTCGGAGCATGCCGTGGCCCCTCGTACTACTGCGACGCCGGTGGTCGCCCAGACTAAGAGTAGGTGGGCGGTGTCACTTGTCCTTGAATAACTGGTGCCGATGCTGATGAAGGTGTCGGTGTCGAGCCTCGCGGGCATTCTGATCGAAAGTGGCCCTCCTGGCCACAAAGATAGCACTTGCCTCCACGCTGCGGGCATTGCGGCGGCACATGGGGTCCACCACAAAGCACGCAACGCGGCGGCCGCCGACGGTCAGGTCCTCCCGGTGTGAAGATGAGCCGCGTCCTCCAGACTGGCTCCTCGGGTGCTTCGGCGGTTTCTTCGAATAGGGCTTATGACTTGCGCCCTCGGTCGCCGACCTCTTGCCTCGCGTCCTATCAAGAGCTTCTCTCTCTTCCTTAGCAATCTCCGCGCCTTTCTCCACTATCAAGGCACGGTCCACAACCACCCGGTAGGTTTGGAGGTTTAGGGTCTAAACCAATCTGAAAATGGACGGTCTAAGGCCGTTCTCGAACATACGGGCCTAGTCCTCATCGTCCCTCACAACGTGCGGAATACAGTTAAGTAGTCGAGTAAATTCCCTCTCGTACTCGGCCACGGTTTTGTCTCCTTGCCTCAAGTTGCGGAGATCTCTTTCCATTTGCCTTTTTGCGCTCGCCGGAAAATACTTCATTGCAAGCATCTTCTTGAACCGCGGCCATGTGATTGCCGCCAAATCGGTCGTGGGGTCATCCCGAATGTCCGTCCACCACTGGTAAGCATCGCCCTCAAGATGGTGTGTTGCCAACCACACCCGGTCTCCCTCCGCTACGAAGGTATCGTGGAAAAGTTTCTCCATGTGTAGAATCCACTTCTCAAAAACCCAATAGTTGGGTTTCTCTCCATCATATGTCCGAGGCTTGGATTCCCGGAATTCCCTCAAACGAGCGATGAGTCGGTCCCGCTCTTCTCCTGCAACCATCATCGGTAAAACCGTCCTCGCCGGTGGAGTCTGAACTGGCGGTGACATCACAACCTCTTCCCGGCGCCCAGCACTCGGAGTGTGATGTGAAGACTCGGGCACCTCAGGACGAAGTGCATCGGTCTCTCCACCCATGTGCTCCCGTTGTTGCACGGGTGGGTGCGAAGGGTCTTGAGTTCCCCTTGCTGCCAACTACTGGGTCAAAAGAGCTTCCAACCTCTGCATCCTTGCATCCTGCCGACGCGAAGCCTCAGCCTGGTCTCGCGCCGCAGCCGACTGCCGCTCCACTACATCAGCTAGCATAGCCAGCTGCTCTCTCAAATCTAGGACCTCACTGGACCCGGAAGTAGCGGATGTCTCCGCATCGGCCTCCTCGACCGTAATGGAGCGAGTCGTAGGCATCACAAACTGTAACAGGCATAAAATGCGTAGGTTAGGATAACCAACGCTAAACGCATTCCCACTCAAAACAAATCCCAATCATGCGAAAGCAAATGAAGCATGCCACAATTATTTCCCGATGTCAGGTTGTCGGCCGCCAACCAGACCTTCCAAGGAAATAGAAGGTGCAATCACTTCGATCAACTCCAACTCTTATGAAGTTATCGTATTGACCCAATCATGTTACTTTCGCCAAGTAATCATATAAGACCCCGTCTCACACGTTCTTAATCCTTATGGTCCAACCAGCCTAAGGTTTGCTAGGTCCTCTAAGACTCAACCCTAGGCTCTGATACCAAAATAATTTGTCACGCCCCAGGCCCCAGCGGAAGCCTACTCGGCACGTGCACAGACCCGCCGTGTGCACAAGGTACCCCCTGGAACACACAAGGCGTCTACAACAACAAAGCGGAAAGGAAGCAATATACACATCCTACTAGTAATCAGAGCACAATACAACTAAACTATACAAAAAAGAGGAAAGTAGATAACAACTATCATACAAAAAGTTAAAATCCAATATACAAATGTGGTCCTCTCAAATACAACCTATCAAAATACACGGGTGGTTTCTATGCCAAAATACACCAACACCTCTCCAACAAAAACAAAAGAAAAGGTGCCCTGTAACCACCTCGAGTGGTGCGACGGGGATTAGCTAGCTATGCGATAACCCCTTGCCACGGTCCCGAGCCCCTCCCGCTACGGATGGCTCTGAAAAACAACAACCCAAATGGGGTGAGAACTATTAAACAATAGTTCCTAGTGGGTAAGCCGCCGAGAGAAGCGAAATACACCACTAGGTCAACTGAGGCAAAAGATAGTATAACTGCTGAAACAAAATGCAGGTAATAAACAACTGAAGTAAAGTACTCTACTACTATCATGCCTCTATACTCATGTACAAAAGTAATGATGATATAAATCTATCATGTTATCATAATGTCCAACTACAATGAGTAGTATGATTTATGTGGTGTCCAATGTCAAGTTTGCAATCATGTATGCCCACTACCAAGAATGCATCATCTATGTGATATTTCAATGTCAAGTTTAGTTAACTTAATCCTTTTCCCTTGAAGACTTTCTTTGAGTCTAAGCTTGAGCCACGCCTCATGGTCCCGTGGTGGCACCCCCCAAGGAGCTATGCCAATCCAACGGCGTCCCAATCGGCACCCAATCCCGCACGGCGATCATGATGTCGAAAATGGCCAACTCCGGAGTGCCGGCTTGGAGGGAGCGACCCTACCAAGCATGTGCGAATGAGCACAAACGGCAAGCAAGCAAGTCTCGATCATCATGTCTAAAACATGGAATAGCAATCATCGTGTCTAAAACACGGAATAGCATCATCGACCTTTAGGTCGGGGTATAGTATCTCAAGTGTCAATGTTTCATATACAATATTAACATTATCTTGCATAATGAAAATGTAAAACAATTACAAGTTGTCCTCATCATGTCTCAAACATGGAATCTTACTATTTCATCTTGATTGTACAAGTTTAGGAATTTTCTACTTGTATCTCACTACACTAGATGGCACTAATGTCATAATGTCCATTTTCTTCATGATCATATGCATAACATATCTCAATAATTCTATAACATGTATAGTTATTCTCTATTCGTATCCAAAAGCTTATGTTCACGAAAATTCCTATTCAATCCCCCCCTCAAAGTGCCCACGCATCTACAATGTTTACCTCTACTACATAGAGTATGAAATTTTCTACACATGAAGGGGTTCAAATGCATGATCATAAATCATGATAAATCAAACGATGCATGTTTAATATAACGATGATGCCCTAAAAGACTATAGAAGACATACGGGGAGTTCACCCATTTCGGTGAGGTCAGACCCACTAGATAGTTGCCAAATCTTTGTGAAGGATCCCTACCAAGAAGCCCACACTTCCTCTTATGCCCTAAGAGAAGTTTCCAAAGGATTAAAACATCACAAAACCCTAATCACAAAATCCCTTAAAATTATAAGGAAAATAGGTGGAAAATACCTTAGGTTGAGGGATTTTGCTAAATCGTGCAATCCAAACAAGAAAAGCTTCAAAACCAACCTACAAGAGTGTTCTACACCCATCAATTCCACCCCAAAAGCTAGGAATCAAAAAAAGCCCCAAAATAAACCCTAGTTTTCCAAAAACTAGGTTTTCCCTCAAAAATCCCAAAAGAAAGGGAAAGGAAGTGTTCCAAACCTCTTTGAGCTTGAATCCCACCTTGGAAAAGCAAAGGATAGGAACTAGAGCTCCAAGCTTCCTTCTTCTTCGAGTTCTAGCCTTCCTCCAAGCTCTTGCAGCAAGCTTCAATGGTGGAGAAGAGGAGGTTGAAGAAGAATCCAAGTAGTGAGATGTGTTGGAGAAGGAAATCCAAGATTTCTCTCTCCCTCTCTCTCTCTCTAACACTTTCTCTTGCTCTCTCCAAATGAGAGGAAAAGAGGAGGTGCAGAGGGTAAAAACCCTAATATAACAAAATCCCAAAAGTCCCTACAAGGAATCTTATTACATTTCTTACTGTGCTGTCCAGACCCGAATGGTCCGGACTGCCCCGAATACGGTCCGGACCCCGAACGTGGAATTTCCAGTTTCGCGCGAGCAGTCCGGACTGTCCCCCGGACGGTCCGGACCCCGAAGCCAAAAACCTCAAATTTTTGAATTTTTCGAAAATTTCCGATTTGCGCCCAAACTCTCCGGAAACCTTCTAGAACCTTTCGGAAGCTTACTAAAACATCCGAAGGGTATCATTTAACCCTTCACACACTAGAACTTTGCAATTTGCTAATGTTTAGTGTACTACAAGTTGGAAGCCCATTAATGGAGGTTTTGCCTTGTGGACTAGAGAAATTGAGTCAGGGTATGATTTGAGTTTCGCGGACGAAACTCTTTTAAGGGGGGAAGAATGTAGTGACCTAAACTTTTGCAATTAGTAAAGTCCTAGTGAAAATTGGCTTGAAGGTCTATTCCTATGGTCTTGATGAAGTTTCAAGCTAGTTGAAGTGTTTTCGGCGGGGGTTTGGCGCGGAAATCGAATTATAGGAATATTGGACCTCATTCAATAGACAGAAAACTATTAAGAGGTGACTGTGGACAAATCCAAGTTGGGCTTCAAAGGTTTCGAAAAAATTAGAAGAGTGTTGGAATCCCAAGGAGCAAAATTGAAAATTTTCTGGTGAAGAAAATCTAGGCTAAGAGGGGTTCAGGGTCCAGACCTTGATGGTGAGGACCGGACCTTGACGGCAAGGTTCAGTCCTCCTTTGTGAAATCCTGAAGGGGTGACCTTCGGGGTATGGACCCTATGGCAGGGTCTGAACCGTCAGTGAGGTGTCCATGACGAAGTGTTCGGGGATCGGGCCCTGGAGAAGTGTTCGTACCCTCGGGACAAAAATGCCCTGTGAGGGGCATTTCTGTTATTTCATTTGGATGGGCTTTTAAAGGGGACCCCTCCTCACCCCTTTTCCCTCTATGCACACACATAACCCACACACACACCCACACGCACATAGTGAGGGAAAGAGAGAGGGATCTTCTCTTCCTCTCCCTCTCGTTTCTCTATCTCTCTCCCTAAAACTCGAGGCCTCAGCGGAGTTCGACCTCGGGAGTCGCGTGGGAGTACTGAATCAAGCTTTCAGTGTGCGTGGGAGCTCGTGGAGCTCACGGTTTAGGTTAGGATTTTCGAAAAACGGTAAGAATTCTTGTTAAATCCTTTAAAATTGATATCATCGTGTTCCCTAGAGGCTTCTATGCCTATTTCCACGAAGATCCTTTGAAAATATCGTAATAATTTCTTAAAAAAAAAAAAGGAAAACTATGGCACGCTTAGGGTTTTGGGGGTTCTTGGAACTTTAGACCCAAATTGATTTATTTATTCTCTAATTGAAGGTTAGAGAGGAGCCCCAGGAAACTTTGATTTGAGAAGTGATGAGCGTCGGCGAGCAATTTCGCGTAACAATGAAAATTGGCGAAAAATTGGTCGTTTTGACCGTATGATCTCTGCAGGTGAGTCGTAGGTCGTGATATTTCGATTGTAGGTGTCTACAAACAATTAAGAATACAATAGGTGGGTTAGTGCTCTATCGAAGCGATTTGGTCGCCTCTCATGTCTCGAGAGTGGAGTTGGTAAATTTAATATTATTTTATTGATGCATCTAATAGTAGGTTAATTTAGTAAATTAAGTAGGCATAAACTAGTGGACATGGAACATATAATTCCACTACAAGAAAAGATAACATTAGTGGCAAAAATAAGGTGGCGACAAAATTTATCGCCACTGTTTGGTTATCAACTACCACTAATTTATTAGCGTAAGGTGACAATTACTACTTTCGGCACTAAATGACTATTTTGTCACCACTGTATGGTTATCTATGATGGCGATAAAAATAATTGCCTTTAATTTATTAACTTAAAGTAGCAATTACTACTTTTGCCACTAAATGATTATTTTCTCGCCGTCATTAATTTATTAACTTAAAGTGGCAATATTATTTCCGCCACTAAATGACTATTTTGTCGCCAATGATTACTTGTGATAAAAAAGACTACCTATGGTGGTGATAAAAATAACTACTACTAAATAATTAATTTAAAATGACGATACTACTAAATGACTATTTTGTTGCCATCATAGGTAACACCAAATAATTAACTTAAAATGACGATTATATTTTCGCCAAAAAATGACTATTTTGTCGTCATTGTATGGTTACCTTTGGTGGCGATAAAAATAACTGCCACCAAATAATTAATTTAATATGACAATTTATTTTCGTCACTAAATGACTATTTTGTTACTGCTGAAATAACCACAAATTAATTTTCTTTTTTTATTTACACCTCCTAATTTTTATTTTTAGTTATTTTATTTTAGTTAACTTAAATAAATTTTTTTTTTTACTTTTGGACCTTCATTCGTTCTTAGCTATCAGCATGGGACACTAGTTCTCTAGGTAGCCCTTGGCTCCTATCATACACCATAATTTCTTAGGTGTTACCTTTAGCCAGCCCTCTTGGTTGAAAACAATTAGCGCTCCGCACGCACCTATATTGTCGAGCGTTCTACGCCCCTATGCCTTTTCACACAACCCACAAGCATTAAGCGATTTGCTTGGGCGCACTCACTGCTGAGATGCACTCCCCACTTTGGGCTGAGGCATCACGAACTCAAATCACCTAACTCGGTGATCAACACGCGAACTCTATGGTAGTTACTCCGCTCCACTTCCCATTCCACCGGAACGGCGTCTGAATCTCTCGGACTACCGAGAGGTTCAAATATCAAAACCTTACTCTGGATTTCCATTACCATTTCTAGGTAGCAACGTAGTCATAGTCAACCCACTATACTCACCGGGAGCAAATTTTCGCGCCCCAGGTATACAAGTTCTCCTCGCCCTGATTCTACGGATGACATGACTTGGCGACTCTAAACTGCTAGGTCGCTAAGCTACTATGCCCTTGCCACTGTCATGCGCCTCGTTCGATGTACCTGGTCCTGTAGATGGTCACCCAAGGGTGTGAGAACTACTTAAAGTTCCCAGTGGGTTCAACCACCGAGAGAGAATGTTCTACACCGCTTGGTCCCAATGGAAGCAAAATAATAGATACTAAAATGATATGGAAAGCTGAAATTGCTATCTATCATGCTCATGTAATAAACTACCATTTGCCATGACACGACAACTATGCCGCTACCCAAGGTTCCACACTAGCTCAAACCGCTAGACCACTTTACTCATTCTCTTTATCATGCTTTAGTTCAAGTTGCTTATCCCTTTGGAAATCACGCCCAACGGGCCCGAACCCGGTAGTCATGCTACTATAAGGCGCGATGATCGAAAGGCGCTAATAGCACTCGTGTGCTATGTCAACCAACGGAAGTACCTCGCATAAAATTGGCGACAGCCCGGGGAGGAGAGCCTTGCCTCCGCACGAGTCCCAGCTTCCGTTGGTGCTATTTTCTTTCCATTTTTTTTTTTCATTCACTTAAGCTTTCAGCTTTCTTTGCTCTTTAGCAATTTCCTTTCATTCATTATTCCTTTACCCTAGGTCCTTGCCTCAAGGGTAGCTAGAAAGTCCCTTGGACTCTTTATACTTTCCTCTTTCATTCATTTAATTCAAATTGAAGTTAAAGTTATTGTGCATTTACCCACACACACACCCTAAGACCCAACTCTAGGGTTAACATTTGTTATCCTCAATAACCTTACCCATTGCACATAAACCTTAGAGTAATGACTCTAAGTTCAATACTCTATTACATAACCTTAGTTTAACTCTTAAACATATGCCACATGTCCATTCCTAAGGTTAATGCCACTCATTCCAAACTTTACACTAGGTTTAATCCTAGGTCAATATAACCATTCTCCATTGTAAATCATTAACATGAAGCTCTTAACATTCATTAACACTCAACTCTAATCGCATTCATTACGTTCATTACAGCCATTCTTATTCAAATAAAGCTCTTATAGTCCCATTGCTACACATAATGCTCTAATGGCCTATTAACATACTTCTAATCATGAAAAGCAAAGGAAAAGGGGAGAGATCACCCTTTTTCGGAAAGTATCCCCCACCTCTTGTTGTTCTTGGAAGAAGAAAATGGGTTGATCTTTAGACTCCAAGAAAAAAAGCCCCTTTTTGAGTGTTCCTTGACCAAAAGAGGAAGAAGAAAGGCTTAGAAGTCTTCTTAGACGGCTCTTTGGATGTCTCCTTTGAAATCTCCAAGCTCCAAGGAGATCAATGGCTTGTTGTTCCTTTTCTCTAACCTCCTTCCAAGCTTGATCTCCCCCGAACAAGCCTCAACCTCCTTCCAAGCTTGATCTCCCCCGAACAAGCCTTTCTCCAAAGCTCTTATTGTTGGAGAAAGGTTCCTACAGAGAGAGAAAGAGAGAGAGAGAGAGAGAGAGAGAGAGAGAGAGAGAGAGAGAGAAGTGCATGTGCGTGGAGAGGAGAGGGAAAAAAATATTCTTACTTCCATCAATGTCCTTTCAAGGTCCCATCGATGTCCTTTCAAAGTCCCATCGATGCCATTTCAAGTCCCATCAATGTCCTTTCAAGTCCCAGCAATGTCCTTTCAACAGTGCCAAGCACTATTCCTCTCACAAAAATTCCAAGAGGGAAAAAGGAAAAGAAGTATTCTCAGCCTCTTTTAAGCTCAAATCCCACCTTGGAAGTACATGGGATGGGAACTAGGATGCTAAATTCTTCGAAGACCTTTACACACTAGAACTTCACAACTTGCTAAAGTTCAGTGTACTACATATCATCTATGTGATATTCAATGTCAATGTCCAACTACGTTGAATGAATCATCTATGTGATGATATTCAATGTCAATGTGCAACTACCATGAATGAATCATCTATGTGATATTCAATGACAAGTTTAGTTAACATTAATCATTTTCTCTCGTTCTTTGAGTCTAAGCTTGAGCCACGCCTCATGGTCCCGTGGTGGGACCCCCCCACAGAGCTATGCCAAATCCAACGGCGTCCCAATCGGCACCCAATCCCGCACGGCGATCATGATGTCGCAAATGGTCAACTCCGGAGTGCCGGCTTGGAGGGAGCGACCCTACCAAGCATGTGCGAATGAGCACAAACGGCAAGCAAGCAAGTCTCGATCATCATGTCTAAAACAAGGAATAGCAATCATCGTGTCTAAAACATGGAATAGCAATCATCGACCTTTAGGTCGGGGTATAGTATCTCACGTGTCATTGTTTCATATACAATATTAGCATTATCTTGCATAATGAAAGAGTAAAGCATTTACAAGTTGTCTTCGTGTATCAAACATGGAATCTCACAATTTCATCTTGATTGTACAAGTTTAGAAGTTTTCTACTTGTATCTCACTACACTAGATGGCACTAACGTCATAATGTCCATTTATACAAGATCGATCATATGCATAACATGTCCCAATAATTCTATAACTTGTATAGTTATTCTCTATTCATATCCAAAAGCTTAAGTTTACGAAAATTCCTATTCAATCCCCCTTAAAGTGCCCATGCACATACAATATTTATCTCTACTACATAGAGTATGAAATTTTCTACACATGAAGGGGTTCAAATTCATGATCATAAAACATGATAAATCAAACGATGCATGTTTAATATAACAATGATGCCCTAAAATTCTATAGGAGACATAGGGGGAGTTCACCCATTTCGGTGAGGTCAAACCCACCGGATACTTGTCAAATCCTTGTGAAAGATCCCAACCAAAATGCCCACACTTCCTCTTATGACCTAGGAGAAGTTTTCAAAGGGTTCAAACATCTGCAAAATCCAATCACGAAATTCCTTAAAAATTAATAGGTGGAAAATACCATAGGTTGAGAAATCTTGCTAGTTCTTGAAATCCAAATAAGAAAAGCTTCAAAACCAACCTACAAGAGTGTTCTACACTCATCAATTCCACCCGAAAAGCTAGAAATCAAAAAGCCCCAAATAAACCCTAGTTTTCCAAAAACTAAGTTTTCCTACAAAAGATCCCAAAAGAAGGGGAAAAGAAGTGTTCCTAACCTCTTTAAGCTCAAATCCCACCTTGGAAATACAAAGGATAGGAACTAGGGCTCCAAACTTCCTTCTTCTTCAAGCTCTTGCCTTCCTTCAAGCTCTTGTAGCAAGCTTCAATGGTGGAGAAGAGAAGGTTGATGAAGAACCCAAGTAGAGAGATGTGTTGGAGAAGGGAATCCAAGAAGAGCTCTTCCTCTCTCTCTCTCTCTCTCTCTCTCTCTCTCTCTCTCTCTCTCTCTCTAACACTCCCTCTTGCTCTTTCCAAATGAGAGGAAAAGAGAGGATAAAGAGGGTTAAAACCCCTATAGCAACAAAATCCCCAAAAACCCCATGCAAGAAATGTAATTATATTTCTTACTGGGCTGTCCAAACCAAAACGGTCTGGACCCCAAGGTGGAATTTCCATATTCGCGCGGACAGTCCGGACTGTCTCCAGATGGTCCGGACCCCGAAGCCAAAAATCTCAAATTTTTAGATTTTTTTTAAATTTCCGATTTTCACCCAAACTCTCCGAAAACCTTCTAGAACCTTCCGGAAGCTAACTAAAACATCCGAAGGGTATCATTCAACCCTTCACACACTAGAACTTCGCAATTTGCTAAAGTTCATTGTACTACAACTAGAGTTGGGAGTCGTTTGGGTAGACGGTGGTCCCGAGCCGTTGATTGTTTTCGGCTGATGTTGTTAGTGTTGGGTTATTGTTTCCGATCTGATTGATCGTGGATTTGGATTATAGCCTGCATGAGCAGTATGCAGCTCGACAAAGATGCGCGGATACTTCCTCCATGGGGTTGCTCCCCTCGAGTGCCGCTCCGGAGCTGGGCCTGTTACTTTTGGAATCGCGACTTGTCGACGCAGTCCGAGTGGGACCCCCTACGTAAATCCCGTCCTTGTGGGGATGTGTGGTAGTAGGCAGGCGCAGGTTTGAGTGGACCCTATGTGGCAGTCAATGTGATTGGGTTGATTGAGCATATCGAGTAGATGCATTTTATCATCTGTATCACTCTTTGAGCATGATAGATAGAGGCATGATAGTTGTAGAGTTATTTCCAACTTTTCATCACCACTTATACTGCATTGTTATCTTATGCCTCTAGTAGTCTAACTGGGCAGAGCATAGTCTTGGAGACGGTACCCACTGAGAACTGTTGTTTGATGTAGTTTTCACACCCTCTGTGGTGACTTTTTCCAGAGGCATCTACTGGAGTTCCTACCCTTATTATTGTTGCTTCTACTGACCGAGGTAAGGGAGTTGCGAGCTAGATCTGTCACGCCCCAGGGATAAACCAAAACTCGGGCCCGTCTACAGATCAGCCGTGCACACGGAATTTCTCGCGTACACGAAGCGCCAAAACCTGCTCAGATATAAGATAAGCTAATAAAATAGCACAAGTACAGAGCTGAAAGTAAAACTATATCATCTCAGACTGAAACTGACAGCGAAAGTGTAAGACAATTGTAATAAATACCATAATCTCTCCCAGCTCACCAAAATAATACAACCAGCTGGCTAAAGCTAGTCCCAAAATAAAATAAGTACAACAGTCTGAGTAAAATGGGCACACCAAAAGTCTAGCTAAACTCTCTCAGTCGAGTAGAAGATCTATCTACTCAGCGATCCCCTTACCTCGATCAGCCGCCTAAGGCCCAGTAGCTCCCGCAGAAGACTCTACAAAACAAAGGGAAGAAAAAAGGGGAAACAACAATGGGTGTGAGAACCACTAGTAAAACCAGTAGCCCCCAGTGGGTAAATCCTCAAACTTCGACGTACCCACTAAGTCTACCAGAGGCTAAAAAAAAGGGTAAAATGGTATACTGAAATCACATACTGATAAGGAAAACTACCACTACTATGCCCCTAATGCAGAACTGAATAAAACGACTGTATGCTTGCATCAGTGAACAATATCTATCAACATAAACCCAATCAAATGGATCGATATGAAACCGGGTACTGCCTGCTCTGTCGTCGAACTCAAGAACCCCGCAACTGATCGGCACACGGCTCGATCTCAAAGTAACCAACTGACCGGCACATGGCTCGGTCATAACGCCTACTCCGGAGTGGCACTCGAAGGGAGCGACCCACACGAGTAAAGTAATCATGTCGAAAGTACCTTAATCAACAGGGCTTAATCACGACTATGCTCAAAGTGGGAAACTCCATCCACTAAGGAAACCCCGATCGCTAATCCGATACAAAAGTCAATCTCCGGTCAACCGCCCAATATCCGCGGTTACCGCGACACCCCACAGTCCAAAATCTGGTGAAAACCCTCCCAGACTCAATAATCTCGACAACACTATCCCAAGTCCCTACTCGCGGCCCGAGCAATATAAATCCTATGTCTAAAAGCGAGAAAGAGAAGAAAAAGAAACAAACATGTTTTCTCCTAAGTCCCAATATGATAGTGTAGCGATAAAAGATGGCCTATCTAGATGTCCATTCAAGCATGCAATTGTTCTGGAGTAAATATGGAATGAACAGAGAATCATGTAGCAATTTCATATAGGCTAGATCATAAGTTGTGACAAGTACCAACTACACATGGATGGCTACGTGCTAACAATACAAGGTAAAAATTAATCAGGATAATTATTCATGCAAGATTTCCAATGGGGTGGCGAAAAGATAAATAGGAAGTCGGGGGTCACTCTAATAGTCCTAGTGATTATGCCGTAGAAAGAGGTGCTCAACATCCCACCTAAAACACGCAGATCCAGAATCCGATCGAGCTAAAATTCGGCGTGCGCGTTCCCTCAGCGTCTACGGTCCCAACGAATCCAATATATCTCAAAAACTCCCCCCGGATCAGCGGTGGCGAGCAAAACGGTGAAGTGCTGTCCAACAATGTAGTGCAAAAACAGCAGGCGCGTCATAATGGTATAGATGTGACTTTGAGCACAATTTTTGTCTGGGGCCAAAAAGGAAAATGCTCACCTTAATCGTGACGAAAAGTTCCAACATCCCTTTTCCTCGCGAAACTCCAAAATCTTAGTGATAACTATAACAAGAGTCGAACACTGTGTAAATTTTAGTCCCAGAAATTCTGCATTTGCTGTTTGCGTAACAGTTCAAGAAATTGCAATTTTTCACCTACGAAAAGTCCTCCAAAAATTCCAAAAAAATCACTGCTGTGATTCTTACGAAGTGTAGATGCAAATCTAGTCCTTGAACTCCCAGTTCCGTCACCCATAGGCCGAGAAATGGCAAGATCTCTCCTCCGCTGTCCAGAAATTGCCACAAAAAAAGGGTGATGCTCTGAAAAACCCAATAAAAACTCGAAATGAAGGGAAACGGTAAACACGGAAAACGAAAGCCTACCTCTCGTGGACACGCTGCCGTAAAAAATCAGCTAAAAACTCCTTTGGGTCAGCTCAGGGGATCCGGCGGACGGAACTGCGACGGAGAAAGCCACCAAAAGAGGAATGTCGAAGCGCACCGAGTCGCTGAATTCGTCGATGTTGCGGCCTCCAAAAATTCCGAAGATCCTTCAAAAGATGGTGGACAAGGTGAGTATCAGCTCTGCAAAAGGGGGTCCCCAGAAAAAATCTCCAAAGGGAGAAATGGGCTACACAAGAGCCTATTTATCGGCAAAAAAAAATCTGAAAAACACAGTTTTGGGGACATTTTCGGGTGCCCGAAAATTTCGGGCGCCGAACAGGGGACAGGGATCCCCAATCCGCGCAGCGCCTGGATCTTTCAGGGCGCGCCGCGTGTCGCGCACACGGGACAGCGGGGGCCCGGCCAATCGGGCCACGCCGCGTTGCCCGACCGCCCGGGCAGAGTGGGTGGCGCCAGCCAACCGAGGGGCGCCACGTGGCGCCCCACCGTGCACCCCACTCCGCCTGACCGCCTGCCCCAACTACCCCCGCCTGCCCCGCTTGCCCCCGCACGTCCCGCACAGTGCTCCGCCCAATCCGCAGCTGCCACGCGTCCGCCGCCTCCGCTCGCTGCGCCCGGTGCACGCGCCCGGGCAGTGGATCGGCCCGCATAGGAATTGGGCCCGTTGAGCCCAAATATCCTATTTTCAGTATTTTTCCGCGCTGAGTCCATTTTTCGCGTCTGTTTGGCGTGTTACGGACTCGATACACCAATAATAGTTGTTTTCTCGCCGCGGACCGCGTGGCAAGTTACACGGGGATTTGGGCCATTACAAGATCCCTGCCCCTTCTTAGAGATTAGCTGTACCCTTTTGGAGATTTCCAGTACTGTCAGTGGATTATTGTATATTTACTTTTTAGAGTTTTATTTTGAGTGACTTATGTATTGTGAGGACCTGACATGTACTATTTGGAGTTGTATTTATTTTTCAGTAGTTTACTTTGCTCGCTTTGATATCTGTATAGCTGTAGTATTTTCTTTTGCATGTTAGACGCTTCCCCTATGCGAGGCTTCATGTATGGGCAGCAGATCTATTGGCGAGCCCGGGTTGCAGTTTCGACCCCAGGGCGTGACACCCGCAAATAGGTATGGTTTCCGGGTGCCGACATGTTTAGGGCGTCTGAAATCTCTGGAACTCTAGTTCCTTCGCTATTTGTTTTCCGGATTTCATTTTCGCGTCTATTTTGCGCTAAACGGCTCACCCTCAACCTGACCATTTCTAGATGCGTCGGTCAGCACGGGAAAGACGCACCCAAATAGTTACTAACCCTCCGATACTCTACATGTTTATCCCGAAGTGTTATGAAACTCTTCAAAAATCGCCCAACATCCCTCTCTGTCCCAAACAATCACTTTTGGGTGTTGGGACAGCCACACACCATATAGCACACACATTTATTAAATCCAAATTTCAGCTATTTCCACGCTTCCGGAAAGCTTCAATTTTGGCTAATCGCTCTGCCCAACCTCCGGAGTTACACTCGAGGGACGCGACCCCACTGTGTATAGCGTATGATGAATCATTGTCAAGCTCAATCCGACTCTGCAAGCTATAGTCATATGCAATGATCATATAGATCATAAAATGCTAATCATGAGTCTACTTGGACATACACCTCAGTATCACACTGCTCACTGACCCAGCAGGAAATAATACACAATCAGATGAATTGACATCATAAATATACCAAATAGATACTACAGTCACATACCAGTAATGTCACAAGTGACACTCGACCGACTAACTCTTGGCACCAAATCGGGAACATAACTAACTGCCCACATGACCAACAATGCCCGCACAACAGGTAAGCTCTATTGTCACGCCCTGAGACCGCCAATTTGATTAGTTCGGGCATGTCAACAACCCCACCAAACGGGCATGACCTCTTCATGCCCGCAAGGAACGGTCGATAACTCAACGGCAATAAGCGCAATGAGGATACAAGCATATCAGAGTAAAACTTACTGCTAATTTAAACATTCAACTTTAAACGTAATACAACTGTGTAAAACTGAACTAATAACTCGAATGAACATTTGTACATATAACAAATAGTTACAATTTTTCTTTCCTCACTATACAATGTTTACTCGAAATAAAACCAAAAGATGGGTGGACCACTAGACCCTCTGGGTCCACTACTCTGCTGGGCTCTTCACTGGCTGTACCTGGTCCTGTAAGGTGGTCACCAAAACGTGGTGTGAGAACTATGAATAGTTCCCAGTGGGTTCATCCACCGAGAAACATGCTCTACACCTCTTGGTCCAATGGAAGCATTAGTAGCAAGATATATAAATACAAATATGGAAAGCTGCAAAAGCTACACTAGCATGCTGATATAAAATCACTACACTACTAGTACCATGCAAGCTACTATGCCATGCCACACTAGGCCACTATGCTACTAAGTGGGGTTACATCTAACTCGGCCACTCTTGGTCATTTTACTTGTTCTCTTTTGTCTTTATGCCTTTTGGAAGTACCTCATCTGCCGGGCCCTGCACAAGGAGCTGCACTCCTAATTGACGAGTCTCAAATCCGAAGGTGCCATTTACATTTGCTTTTATTTCCTTTCGGAAATACCTCGTCCGACGGGTCTCTACCTAAGGAGTCGCACTCCTTATTGACTATTCTCAAATTCGAAGGTGTATTCACATTCCTTTCACTCTTTCCCCTATGGCCTCAATCATGCCACTTGTGTGCCAATTTGTATTTTAGTTGCTTTTAATCCTTTCGGAAGTACCTCGTCCGATGGGTCTCTACCCAAGGAGTCTCGCTCCCAATTGACGAGTCTCAATTCCGAAGGTGCCATTTCCCATTACTCTTTTACCCACATTATTTACTCTAGGATAGCTTGGGTGCACCTAGGGCACCGATTTAGGTTAGAGATTTCTTGTTACTCACATTTCACATTAAACCCTAAGTTCTTACTCTAGGGTTGCCAAATGTCCCTTGGACATCAACTCTTCACTCTAACCTTAGAGTTCTTTGACACTACGTTTAACTCTACATTTATCCCTTAGGTTTTCCCCTATCCCCCGGCCCAAACATGGGCCAAAAACCTTGTTTTTACGCTCATCAGGGATCAAGCTTGTGGAGAAAGTTTTCATTGTCCGGCAAGCCCTAGATCTTAATAAATTGACTTGGTAGGGACAAAGCCCTTTGAGGTAGAGTGAGAGGATGAAACTTCTTCACACCTAGATCAAGTCTAAGGAAATGATCCCTCTTTAGTTTAGGAGGTAGTATATACTTCTGGACCCATTGGTAAAGGAAGATAGCTCTAAGTTAAATGCCACTCATTCTTAACCTAGTTTCTCCTAGGTTTCATGCCACACTAATCACTTGACCTAGGTTTTCTCCTAAGTCCAAATCCATAAGAGCAACCTACTATTAGGTTCCTTATTCTCTCTTGCGAGGCTAAACCTTGAATTCCTTTTACACCACTTAGGGCTAAACACTATCATGCTCAATACATGTGTCTCTACACGTCTACTCTTACTATCATGCTTCTAAATCATAGAAAGCAAAGGAAAAGAGTATAGTTTACACATTTCGGTTAAATCCCCCACCTTTGTGTGTCTTCTTGCAAAGAGAGAGCTTGATCTCTTGTTCTTCAAGAAAAACCCATAAAACATGGGTTAGAAGTCAAAAGAGGTCATTAGAAACCCCTTTGGAGCTCAAAAATCCAAAAAACCCCAAATTTCACAAAAACCCTAAAAACTCACCTCTTGATTTCTTGCTCAAGAGTGGTTGAGAGAGGTTCTTCTTCCTCCCAAAGGGCTCTCCTAACGATCCTCTTCCATTTCATAGCTTCGAAAGAGATCAAAACCCACCAAAAACTTCCTGTCCAAGCTAGGGCTCTTGTTCTTCTTGAGAGAGAAAGTGAGGAGCGAGAGAGAGTGAGAGAGAGTGAAGGGTGGCCTGAGGTTGGGGGGGAAGTCCCCCAGCCTTATATACCAAGGGCCCACTGTTATTTACAGGTTTGCCACTCTTCCTCACGTTTCAGCCCGTAAAGGTCCGGACTTTTTCAAAAAGTTCGGGAAAAAGTCCGGAACATTACCCTGCACTGTGCATGAAGGTCCGGACTTTTTTCCCGAAAAAGTTCGAACCCCGAACGTTGGGTCCATTTTCTTAACCGGAACGTCTGGTACGTTTTTCTCACAGTGGGGACTTTTCTGCCAAGGTCTGGACTTTTTCAAAAAGGTCCGGACCCCGAAGGTCTAAATCCCATTTTTCACTTTGCCTCGAAAAATGTGTTTTAACACTACGAGGCCCTAAACCAATCCCGGACTGCCTCAATCTTCGCCGGGTCCACTGCCACACCTGCTGTCACGCCCCAGGCCCCAGCGGAAGCCTACCCGGCACGTGCACAGACCCGCCGTGTGCACAAGGTACCCCCCGGTACACACAAAGCGTCTACAACAACAAGCGGAAGGAAGGCAATAAACACATCCTACTAGTAATCAGAGCACAACACAACTAACTATACATAAAAGAGGAAAGCAGATAACAACTAACATACAAGAAGTTAAAATCCAATATACACATGTAGTTCCCTTAGATACAACTTATCAAAATACATGGGTGGTTTCTATGCCAAAATACACCAACACCTCTCTATCAAAACAAAAGAAAAGGTGTCCTGTAACCACCTCGAGTGGTGCAACGGGGATTAGCTAGCTATGCGATAACCCCTCGCCACGGTCCCGAGCCCCTCCCGCTGCGGACGGCTCTGAAAAACAACATCCCAAATGGGGTGAGAACTATTAAACAATAGTTCCCAGTGGGTAAGCCGCCGAGAGAAGCGAAATACACCACTAGGTCAACTGAGGCATAAGATAGTAAACTGCTGAAATGAAATGCAGAAAATAAACAACTGAAGTAAAGTAAAGTACTCTACTACTATCATGCCTCTATGCTCATGTACAAGTTGATGATGATATGAATCTATCATGCTATCATAATGTCCAACTACAATGAGTAGTATTACTTATGTGGTGTCCAATTATCAAGTTTGCTATCATGTATGTCCAGCTACCCTTAATGTATCATCTATGTGATATTCAATGTCAAGTTTGGTTAACTTAATCCTTTTCTCTTGAAGACTTTCTTTGAGTCTAAGCTTGAGCCACGCCTCATGGTCCCGTGGTGGCACCCCCCAAGGAGCTATGCCAATCCAACGGCGTCCCAATCGGCACCCAATCCCGCACGGCGAACATAATGTCGCAAATGGCCAACTCCGGAGTGCCGGCTTGGAGGGAGCGACCCTACCAAGCATGTGCGAATGAGCACAAACGGCAAGCAAGCAAGTCTCGATCATCGTGTCTGAAACACGGAATAGCAAGTCATCGTGTCTAAAACACGGAAAAGCATCATCGACCTTTAGGTCGGGGTCTAGTATCTCAAGTGTCAATGTTTCATATACAATATTAACATTATTTTGCATAATAAAAGAGTAAAACATTTACAAGTTATGCTCATGTCTCAAACATGGAATCTAACTATTTCATCTTGATTGTACAAGTTTAGAAGTTTTCTACTTGTATCTCACTACACTAGATGGCACTAATGTCATAATGTCCATTTTCTTCATGATCATATGCATAACATATCTCAATAATTCTATAACATGTATAGTTATTCTCTATTCATATCCAAAAGCTTAAGTTCACGAAAATTCCTATTCAATCCCCCCTCAAAGTGCCCATGCACCTACAATGTTTACCTCTACTAAATAGAGTATGAATTTTTCTACACATGAAGGGGTTCAAATGCATGATCATAAATCATGATAAATCAAACGATGCATGTTTAATATAACAATGATGCCCTAAAAGTCTATAGAAGACATAGGGGGAGTTCACCCATTTCGGTGAGGTCAGACCCACCGGATAGTTGCCAAATCCTTATGAAGGATTCCAACCAAGAAGCCCACACTTCCTCTTATGCCCTAAGAGAGGTTTTCAATGGGTTAAAACATCACAAAACCCTAATCACAAAATCCCTTAAAATCATAGGGAAAAGTGGGTGGAAAATACCTTAGGTTGAGAAATCTTGCTAAATCTTGAAATCCAAACAAGAAAAGCTTCAAAACCAACCTACAAGAGTGTTCTACACCCATCAATTCCACCCCAAAAGCTATAAATCAAAAAGCCCCAAAATCAACCCTAGTTTTCCAAAACCTAGGTTTTCCTTCAAAAATCCCAAAAGAAAGGAAAAAGAAGTGTTCCAAACCTCTTTTAGCTCAAATCCCACCTTGGAAAAGCAAAGGATAGGCACAAGAGCTCCAAACTTCCTTCTTCTCCAAGTTCAAGCCTTCCTCCAAGCTCTTGTAGCAAGCTTCAATGGTGGAGAAGAGGAGGTTGAAGAAGAATCCAAAACGTGAGATGTGTTGGAGAAGGAAATCCAAGATTTCTCTCCCCCACTCTCTCTCTCTAACACTTTCTCTTACTCTCTCCAAATGAGAGGAAAAGAGGAGTGAAGGGGGTTAAAAACCCTAATGTAACAAAATCCCAAAAGAACCCTGCAAGAAATGTTATTACATTTCTTACTGTGCTGTCCAGACCCGAACGATCCGGACTGCACCCAATCCGATCCGGATCCCGAACGCGGAATGTCCAGTTTCGCGCGGACGATCCGGATCGCCTCTATCCGATCCGGATCCCGAACGTGGAATTTCCAGTTTCGCGCGGACGATCCGGATCGCCTCTATCCGATCCGGATCCCGAAGCCAAAAACCCCAAAATTCCAAGATTTTTGAAAATTTCCGATTTGCGCCCAAACTCTCCGGGAACCTTCTAGAACCTTCCGGAAGCTTACTAACACATTCTAAGGGTATCATTCAACCCTCCACACACTCGAACTTCGCAATTTGATAAAGTTCAGTGTACTACATTCACCCCTCCTAAAAAGGAGTTTCGTCCGCGAAACTAGAAGTGAAGTACCTCAAGTCTCCAGCTGAAAAAGATGAGGGAAACGCTCCTGTAGCGCGCTCTCAAGCTCCCACGTGGCCTCGCGATCCTCGTGATTGCTCCAAAGTACCTTCACATAAGGTATCTCACGATTCCGAAGTTTCTTCACCTCACGAGCCAAAATCTTCACCGGTTGCTCCTCAAAGCTCAAGTCCTCGTGTAGTTCCAACGGGGCGAAGTCCACCACATGAGATGGATCAAAAACATACTTCCGGAGCGTCGAAACATGGAACACATTGTGCACTCCCGATAGGTTAGGCGGTAGAGCAAGCCGATAAGCCACCGGGCCGATACGCTCCAAAACCTCAAAAGGTCCAATAAATCAGGGACTTAGCTTCCCTCGGATGCCAAATCTCTTTACTCCTCTAGTCGGCGATACTTTTAGGAAGACATGGTCTCCAACTTGAAATTCCAAATCGCGCCGACGTTTATCCGCGTAACTCTTTTGTCGACTTTGAGCTGAAATCAAACGTTCCCGAGCTAGTCGAACCTTGTCTTCGGCCTCTTGAAGTACATCGGGGCCTAAAATCAATCATTCTCCCACCTCGCTCCAATGAAGAGGTGATCGGCACTTTCTTCCATAAAGAGCCTCGAATGGCGCCATCTTGATACTTGCTTGATAACTATTGTTATAGGCAAACTCGGCCATCGGTAGATATTGATGCCAACCACTCTGATAATCCAAAACGCATGCTCTGAGCATGTCCTCCAAGATTTGTATGGTTCGCTCAGACTGCCCATCGCTCTGAGGGTGGAAAGCTGTACTGAAATCCAGCTGCGTGCCTAGGGCCTCGTGAAGGCTCCTCCAAAAATGAGATGCAAATCTTGGATCTCGATCGGAAACTATAGAAACAGGCACTCCATGCAATCGCACAATCTCATCAAGGTACTTTTGTGCAAGCTTCTCTCTAGACCAAGTAGTATGGATAGGGATAAAATGAGCAGATTTGGTTAACCTATCTACGATCACCCAAATAGCATCATGCCCAGCCTGAGAGCGAGGTAATCCAACAACAAAATCCATGGTGATCCTCTCCCACTTCCACACGGGAATGGGTAAACTCTGCAACTTGCCTGCGGGAAGTCGGTGCTCGGCTTTCACTTGTTGACATGTCAAGCATTGAGCCACAAATTTTCCAACATCTTTCTTCATGCCGGGCCACCAATAACGTAACCTTAAGTCCTTGTACATTTTGGTGCCGCCTGGGTGAAGAGAATAAGGTGCTCGGTGTGCTTCCTTCAGGATCTCTTCTTTGATCTCCAAATCCGCCGGTACACAAAGTCGACTTCGAAAATGAAGTACGCCATGATCGTCCACATGAAACTCACCGGCTCGGCCATCCACAAGTGTAGCCCGAATCTTTTCCAAACTAGGATCTTGGACTTGTTTCTTCTTGATCCTTTCCATAAGAGTCGGTTGCAACACCAATGCCATGAATCTCTTGGGTGTCTCGGGTGCCACAACCTCCAACTCCAACCGTCTCATATCTTGAAGTAATGGTTGTTGGCAAGTGATCATCATCGCTAAGTTTTCCATCGATTTGCGACTTAGAGCATCTGCCACTACATTTGCTTTCCCAGGATGGTAGAGAATAGTCAAATCATAATCCTTAAGCAGCTCCAACCATCTGCGCTGCCTAAGATTCAACTCCTTCTGAGTAAAGAGGTACTTTAGGCTTTTATGATCAGTATATACCTCACAATCTCACCATATAAATAGTGTCGCCACAGCTTCAATGCAAAAACCACGGCGGCTAACTCCAAATCATGAGTGGGGTAGTTTTTCTCGTAGTCCTTTAATTGACGAGAGGCATAAGCAATAACCTTCTCGTTTTGCATCAAAACACACCCTAACCATTCGATAAGGAGCCTTAGAGATTGGCGCAGTTCCTGGGACTACGTCAATCAAAAACTCAATCTCCCTATCCGGCGGCATACTAGTCAACTCCGGGGGAAAAACATCCGGGAACTCATGAGCAACAGGGATATCCCCGAGTCCCGGAGCCGCCGTAGGCTCCTCAACCACACTAGCAAAAAAGGCTACGCATCCACTGGGGATCATCTGCCTCGCTCGAGATGTAGAAACTATAGAGGCGAAGAAGGCACTCTGGCAGCCCTGATACACAAATATCTTCTGGCCTGGCTCGCAAAAGGTGACCGTCCTCGCGGCACAATCAATAGTCGCGAAATACCGAGCCAGCCAATCCATCCCAAGTACCACATCAAAGTCCCGCAGCTGACTCAAGACCATCAGGTCCGCTGGCATAATCCAGGACTCAATCTGCACAGGGCAGGACCAACAACACTCCTCTACATGCAAAGTATGATCAGGAATCTGGACCTCCAATGCATGTGGCAACCGTGTCACGCCCCGGGGTCGAAACTGCGACCCGGGCTTGCCAACAGATTCGCCGTCTGTACGGAAACTGCCGCACAGACGAAGCGTCTACCCTGCAAAAGATCTATATCTAAACATGTATCAGAGCTGAAAAAAGGAACTAAAAACTACAGAAATCAAACTGAACATATGATATAAATAAAAATCCTCAATACATAGTCTCTCACCCAATGTAAAATAAAAACAGCCTCACAGATCTCTCAGAATGTCCAGTACAAAAGTGGAATCATAAAAAAAATACCGGGTACATCTACCTCTGACTCTCAATGCTGGTAAGGAACTACTCGGCCACGTCCTCACCTCGATCAGCTGTCTCCGCGCGTGCTAAGCCGGAACAGCAACCTCAGTAACCTGTCACCGCAGCGGGTGTGAGATCTACTGTAGACGGTAGATCCCAGTGGGTACCGTCACCAATATCCACTGTATGCCCACTAAGTCTACTGGAGGCAAACAGATAGATATGCAAATAGATAGATAGGAAAGCTGAAAGAAACTACAGCTAATATGTCATAAAAATCAAGCCCAAGAAAACTCTACTATAAACATGCTATGCATACCCTCGCTACTGCTAAAATGCCTCAGTAACAATGCTCAAAGGAAAGAAACCCATCTAAGAACATAATGTGTAACCACCCGCTCATATCACCCAATCTCAATGACTGCCTCATAGGGTCCAGTCAAGCCTGCGCCAAACCTACTGCCACCTCATCCACACCGGGACGAGACTTACGTAGGGCGTCCCACACGGACTATCTCAATATCACGCAAAGCGACCTCTAGTGTATCAACTAGGCGCATCATCATCGCATCCGGAGCGTAACTCGAGGGGAGCGACCCCACCGAGCTCAAGCGTGTCAATCTGTCTCAACTATCTCATCTGTCTCAACAAGCGGCACATGCAGGCTATGATCCACGATCAAACAGATCGGAGACTCAAAGCCCAAATAGCACAACTCAGTCGGAAAAAGACTCCACGACTCAATCAGGTAATGCCCAAATCCTCACATAATCTGTCGGAGAACCCTCTACGACTCAATCTGATAATGCACAACCCATGGCTAAGTCGGGAAACCTCCACGACTCGATCTGCCAGAACCCCAACTCTCATAGCTAAGCTGGAAAACCACCTCCACTACCAAATCGGAAAAACCTGACCCAAGATCTAAAATAATCTCATCAATCCACAAGGAAGCTCAAACCCACAAGACACTAGAAACTCAACCCACAGAACTCTAAAAATCCACTCGGCTCCCAGGCGCGAGGTCAAATGCGTATCTAAACCATACCTCTGGCGAACTCATATTTTAAAAACCACATTTAAAAAGCTAATTTTTCCTTAAAACGGGTTTTTCTTGATTTTTAAAATGATTCAGGTGCAATTATAATGCAAACCAAACATGAAACCTAGTGTCATACAATGTCAGGAGTATACTAAAAATAATCTGGGATTCCGATAATTTTGTAGAAAATTCCAGGCGACTATCAGATTTTAAAACAGTAAAAATAACATGGTAAACATGATCAAATTGCGTTCAGAAGCATTAAAGGGCATTCCGTACATTTTGCAGAAATTCCAACCCACCTAGAACGCTTTCCGCAGGCAACGCTGAAGTAGGGGAAGCGCCGAATCCTCAAACTGATGAAACTCTGACAGTCATGCCGCGCGCGCGCACACTGCCGCGAACCATGGAAAAATCCTCGGACGCTCAATTAAATTCCCTCGAGTCCACACAAAATCCTGCGCGCAACCGGCTCGCTCCTCAGCCAACATAAAACACACACCAAGCTCCCACAACACCCCACACACTCACAGCACACACACTTTGTCACGCCTCGGGTGTAAACCAGAACCCGGGCCCGTCTACAGATCCGCCGTGCATGCGGTATTTCCCACATACACGAAGCGTCGGTAACCTGCTCAGATATAAGAGATAATAATAAACGAGCATAAAGTCAGAGCTGAAATAAACTACAGTATCTCAGACAGAAGCTGGAAGTAACATGTACAACTGTGAAACATAAATACAACACCTCTCCCAGCTCACCACAAAAGTACATAAAGCTGGCCACAAGCCAGACCCCAAAAAGAAAATAAACAAAAGCTGTCTGAGAAGACCAGGTACCCAAAATCTCCAGCTACAACCCTCAGGTGGCTCGCTATCTAGTCCGCAATCCGCTTACCTCGATCAGTTGCTGACGGCCCAGCAACTCCCGCAGCGGACTCTGCAAAACAAGGGGGAAAAAGAAACAAGGAAAGACAATTGGGGTAAGTACTACTATAAACAGTAGCCTCCCCTAGTGGGTAAAGCCTCAGCTCAGATGTGCCCACCAGGTCAACCAGAGGCAAAAAGAGGAGAAACAGGGGGAAAAGCTAAGTGTGACAACTGATGAGTACTACCCCTAATATGCCTCTACATGTCATGCTCATAAGGACGGTAAAGTATGCATCAGTATCTAGAAGCCTGCCAAGATAACCCAATCCGACCACCAGTGGACACTGGTACTGCCTGCTCTGCCTGCCGCAACGGGTATGCCAGCCTATGCATAACACCGAAGCAAAGGAGTCTCAAGGACTCAAAGTCTGTCTGACGCACACTCCGGAGTGGCACTCGAGGGGAGCGACCCACACGAGTAAAGTAAGTAACCACAAGTAACCTGATATAGCAGGACTGGATCATGACTCAATCAAGTGGGAAAAACCCTCCACAAAAGATAGCCCGATCCCCATCACCCAATCTGTTGCAATAGAATAACCCGGTCGACCACCCAAGATCCGTGGTCGCCGCAACACCCTGTCAGAAGCCCAACCTGTCCCAAATCCCCAGCACCTGACTACACTATCCAACCCCCGCTCGAACCCGAGCAACTATGTCTCAAGTCTAGAATAAATAGGAGAAAGAAAAGAATAAAAGCATGGTTTCTCCTAAGTCAAGTCCCAAATGATAGTGTAGCAGTAAAAAGATGACCAAGCCAAGTGACCACACTATCCAACCCCCGCTCGAACCCGAGCAACTATGTCTCAAGTCTAGAATAAATAGGAGAAAGAAAAGAATAAAAGCATGGTTTCTCCTAAGTCCCAAATGATAGTGTAGCAGTAAAAAGATGACCAAGCCAAGTGACCAGTTTAAAACATGCATTGTCCCAATATTTTGTCCATTTTCCAAGAATAATCAGTTTAGAGTGACATAAGCTAAGGTGACAGTCTCATATGAATAATCATCAATTTTGCAGTCCTCAATTACTATTCTGCCCCTAAACATGCAGTCCAGAATAATTAAGCGATTAAATAAAGTGATAAATCTAACAACAATTTATCAAAGATCAAACAACCAATAACTAGTTCCCTAGAGCATGCAAGGTTACTAACAATACTTTGGGCCTCAAAAACGAGGGAACACTCTGATGTTCCTAGTGGGCATACCAAAGGAGAGGAGTACAACAACCACCCACCTGAAGCGCTAACTGTCCGGATCCGTACAGCTGAAAATACCAAAAACTCCAATCCTGTGCCCCAACAAGTGCAGTACACCCGTAACACTCCTGGCACAATACAAAGTCCACTAAACTCACTTAAGTTCCCAAATAACGCTCTTATAGATACATACAACAACAGTCCCAAAACTGTTAAATTATCACCTGCAGAAAGTGCCCAGAAAAATCCCAGAAAAATATCACAGCGATCCTCGCGTCGATAGCTTCGCAACGGTACCTTGCACGCCCAAATCTGAGTTCGGTAAGTCAAGTTATAAATTCGGCAAGGTGGTAATCCAAACATCAAACTGTGAAGAAAAACTGCACACTGTACACTGAGAAAACAGTGATTTTCACCTCTAAATAAATCTCACGAAATTCCAAGAAAAATACAAGAGCGTTCCTTGTGAAAAGTAGCCCAAAATCGACTCTTGAATCGTCTCGATCGGATATTCCTACGCCGAGAAACAATTTGTCGAAGGTACCGCTGTCCAAACACCCAAACAGCAAAAGAGGGGGTCAAATCACCTCGGGAACCGTGCCAAACATGCGGAATCCAGAAAAATCACCAACACGAAAAACGAAGCCCTACCTCTCAGGAAAACACCGGCGAAGAAATCGTCGAAAAAGGACTCCTGTACTGCGCAGGGGACTCCTCGGACTGAAATGCGACGAAAACGGGCCAAAATGGGGGAAAACCGAGGCACACTGTAAAATCCGAAACGCCGCAGTCGAGTCTCCGGAAAATCTGGGAACGCACCACGAGGTAGAAAATGAGGAGGGGAACAAGTTTGCTACAGTGCACTCTCTCCCTTTCTCTCTCTATCTCTCGGAAAAGAACAGAAAAGGAGGGGAGGGGAGGCTATTTATAGGCCCAAAGGAACAAATGGAAAAATTCCATCTGTGTCCTAAGATTCGGGCGCCCGATTCGTTTGGGCCCGATTTCAGGCCCGCACAGTAATTCGGCCCACACTCGGCCCATCCCGCACGGGATCCCGGTCGGACCGAATTTTGGTCCGACCCGCTTGGGCGTCCGACACGTGTCCCCCGCACAGGGGACAGCGCGCCCGGCGAACCGGGCGCGGCCACGTGCCCCCTGCGGGGGCGGCGGGGTGGGTGGCGCCCGCCTATGGCGTGGCGCCACGTGTCCCCCCCTTTTCCCGCCCGACACGCCCGCCGGCGGCCGCTGCGCGCCGCCTGCACGCCTGCAGCGCGTGCGCGTACGGTCGCAGGCGCGCGCCTGCGGGTGCGCCGCGCGCACGTACGCCCGCCAACCCGGGGCCGCCACGTGGCGCGCCCCGGTGCACCGTGCGCCGCGTCGCTGCCCCAGCCTGCCCGACCTGCCCGCGCTGCCCGCGCTTGTTCCATGCGCCGCGCGTGCTGCGCCGGTCCAACGGAAGCCCGCCACGGGGCCCGCCGGTCCACCGTGCACCGGCGGCCCATCCCGTGGACCGAGAGTGGCGCGCCGGCCCAATAAGAGGCTGCCACGTGTCCCGGGGTGGTCCACGGCTCCCCCCATGCACCATTTTGCGCAGAAAACTTCGGGGGGTCCGTTTTTGGGCATCCGGACTCCGAAAAATACAAATAAATAGCCGTTTTCAAGCGTTTTTCCGCGCTGAATCCAAATACGGCCTCCGTTTAGCCTGATTCCACTCCTAAAATTCGGCAAAGGCAGCCGAAGGTCAGGCTTGTTCCCAAATCCTCTCTGAGTCCAAACAACACATCACTTTGACATGTTGGGGCCCCACACACCCCTGACAGGTGTTCCACACCCCGAAACAGGGGAAAAACCACAGGGGAACCTGGGACACTACATCCTCCCCCACTAAAAAAAGTTTCGTCCTCGAAACGAAAATCATACCTCAATCCTGAGCCTCGAACAGGTAGGGGTAGGCGTCCATCATCTCTGACTCGAGCTCCCACGTCGCCTCGCGCTCATCATGATGGCTCCAGAGGATCTTCACATAGGGGATGGTCCGATTGCGCAATTCTTTCACCTCCCGATCAAGAATCCGCAGTGGGCGCTCCTCATATCTCAAATCCTCGCTGATCTCGAGGGGCGCAAAGTCGATGACGTGCGACGGGTCGAAGACGTACCTCCTCAGAGTGGAAACATGAAAAACATCATGGACACCAGCAAGTCTCGGGGGAAGTGCAAGTCGATAAGCAACTGGTCCGATACGCTCCAACACCTCAAAGGGTCCAATGTATCGGGGGCTGAGTTTCCCGCGAATGCCGAACCTCCTAATCCCCTTAGACGGCGAGACTTTCAGAAATACATGATCTCCAACCTGAAACTCCAAGTCTCGTCGCCGGACATCAGCATAGCTCCTCTGTCGGTTCTGAGCGGTCTGAAGATGCTGTCGAATCACCCGGACCTTCTCCTCTGCCTCTAGCAGTATATCTGGCCCCAAGGTCCGTCTCTCGCCTACGTCACTCCAATAAAGTGGTGATCGGCACTTGCGTCCATACAACGCTTCAAACGGAGCCATCTGTATGCTCGCTTGAAAGCTGTTGTTGTACGCAAACTCAACCAAGGATAAGTGCCGAATCCAACCTCCGCCGAAATCCAAGACGCAAGCCCTCAGCATGTCCTCCAAGATCTGTATGGTCCGCTCTGACTGCCCATCAGTCTGTGGATGAAAAGCTGTACTGAATCTGAGCTGAGTCCCCATCGCGGTCTGCAAACTCCCCCAGAAACGCGAGGCAAACCTCGGATCTCTATCTGACACAATGGAGGCGGGTACTCCCTGCAATCTCACAATCTCATCAAGGTATAACTGGGCTAGTCGCTCGAGTGGCCAAGTAGTCTGCATGGGCAAGAAGTGCGCTGACTTGGTAAGTCGATCCACAACTACCCAGATAGCATCTGCTCCACCCTGTGCCCTCGGCAATCCGACCACAAAATCCATCGTGATGTGGTCCCATTTCCACTCAGGGATTGGAAGACTTTGTAACTTGCCAGCTGGCACTCGATGCTCAGCTTTTACCTGCTGACAAGTTAAACACTGGGCCACAAATCTCCCGATATCCCTCTTCATGCCATTCCACCAGAAATGTGCCTTGAGGTCCTTATACATCTTAGTCCCCCCAGGATGAAGGGTATAAGGTGTATAATGGGCCTCTCTCAATATCTGCTCTCTGATCTCAGCATCCACTGGCACACATGCTCGGTCCCTGTACCTCAGTACTCCCGCAGCATCAACTGAAAAGTCCCCTGACGGATCACTCGGAAGCTGATCTCGAATCCTGGTCAAGTGGGGGTCCTCACTCTATTTCTCCCTGATCCTGTCCAACAGAGTGGGCTGCACGACTAAGGACGTCAGTCTAGCAGAGACCCCCGGGGACACAACCTCTATCTCAAGCCGTCTCATCTCCTCCAATAGTGGCGCCTGGTCTGTGATCAACATAGACAAACTCTGTACTGCTCTCCTGCTCAATGCATCCGCGACCACATTAGCCTTGCCTGGGTGGTAAAGGATGTCCACATCATAATCCTTTAGTAGCTCTAACCACCTGCGCTGCCTCAAGTTCAGCTCCTTTTGAGTGAATAGATACTTTAAGCTCTTGTGGTCGGTGTAGATCTCACAATGCTCTCCGTACAGGTAATGGCGCCAAAGCTTCAGTGCAAACACCACGGCAGCGAGCTCCAAATCATGGGTAGGGTAATTCTTCTCGTAATCCTTGAGCTGTCTCGATGCATAAGCAATTACCCTCCCATCCTGCATCAACACGCAACCGAGTCCACTGTGTGATGCGTCACTGTAGATCACGTATCCTTTCCCCATAACAGGGAGGGAAAGGATAGGAGCGGTCATCAGTCTATCCTTCAGCTCCTCGAAGCTCCTCTGGCAGTCTTCGCTCCAGATAAACTTAACCCCTTTACGCGTCAATCGAGTGAGGGGTGTGGAAAGCTTCGCAAAGCCTTCCACAAACCGACGATAATAACCAGCTAATCCCATGAAGCTGCGCACCTCTGATACAGTCGTCGGTCGGGGCCAATCTCGAACTGCCTCAATCTTCGCCGGGTCTACAGCTACACCGGCGGCGGAAATCACATGGCCCAAGAAAGCTACCTCCCGAAGCCAAAACTCGCACTTCGCCAGCTTGGCATACAACTTCTTCTCTCGCAGAAGTTGTAGCACAGTCCTCAAGTGCTCCTCATGCTCGGCCTCGCTCTGGGAGTAAACCAGGATATCATCTATGAACACCACCACAAATCGATCCAGGAATGGCCGAAATATCCTGTTCATCAAGTCCATAAAGGCGGCAGGGGCATTAGTCAATCCAAACGGCATAACTGTAAACTCATAATGCCCGTACCGTGATCTGAAAGCAGTCTTAGGAATATCCTCGGCCTTCACCTTCAATTGGTGGTAACCAGACTGAAGATCAATCTTGGAAAATACACAAGACCCTTGCAGCTGATCAAAGAGATCGTCGATGCGCGGCAGAGGGTACTTGTTCTTGATGGTCACTTTATTCAATTCCCTATAATCCACACACAACCGAAGTGACCCATCCTTCTTCTTCACAAACAACACAGGCGCTCCCCACGGAGATACACTGGGTCTGATAAAGCCCCTATCCAAAAGATCCTGAAGCTGGGCTTTCAACTCCCTCAACTCAGCTGGCGCCATCCTATAGGGTGCCTTTGAGATTGGTGCAGTTCCTAGGGACTACATCAATCACGAACTCAATCTCCCTCTCCGGCGGCATCGTCGTCAACTCAGGGGGAAACACATCTGGGAACTCGCGGACAATAGGGATATCCTCGAGTCCCAGTGCCGCCGTAGGCACCTCCACAACAGTGGCCAGAAAGGCAGTGCAACCTCTACTCATCATCCTCCTAGCTCTAGCCGAGGAAATGGTCGCTGCGAACAGCGTGCTCTGACAGCCTCTGAAGATGAACTCCTCCTGTCCTGGCTCGCGAAGAGTCACCGTCCTCTCTCTGCAGTCGATAGTGGCGGAATACCGTGACAGCCAATCCAACCCTAGCACCAGGTCAAAATCCTGGAGCTGCTGCAAGACAAACAAGTCTGCAGGCAAAATCCAAGGCCCCAACTGCACTGGGCATGCCACACAACGCTCCTCGACATGCAAAATGTGATCAGGAATCCGCACCTCTAATGCATGTGACAAAGACTCTATCTCTAAACCATGAAGGGATGCAAATGCTCGACTAATGAAAGAATGAGATGCTCCAGTGTCGAATAAAGTGCGAGTCCTAATACCAGAGAGTAGGATAATACCTGCCACCACCTGATCTGCCGCTGAAGAATCTGCTAACTGGGCGGTATACACCCGCCCACTCGGTGCTGGAGGTCGAGAATCCGCAGGGTAAGAGGTGGACGGCCTGCTCGCTGGAGCATAAGGCCGCTGAGCTGGTGGCCGCTGCTGCTGAGGGGAATATGGAGCCGATGCCGAAGAAGGTGCCGAGGAAGTAATAAGGGGGCAGGTAGATCGCACATGTCCCGGCTGTCCGCACCGTAACATCGCCCCCAACGCAAGTCACAAGTGTCCGCCGGATGCTGACCCCTGCAAAAGATACATCGGTCAGAAGATCGGGGCTGTCTCGGCTGCTGCTGCTGCTGCCTCGAGGACTGCTGCTGAGATCTCTGCTGCCTCGGCTGTGATCTCTGCTGCTGATGCTGCGGCGGTCTCTGGGGTCCACCAGACCCCCTCCTCTCAGAACGCCCACGGCCGTAAGACTGGGACTGCGGCGGCCGTGGCGGTCTCCATGAGCTGGCCTGTCCCCCATCATCTGGGGCTGGTCGCTTCCTGTCGGAACTCTGCGCGACCGCGGCCCTCCGTCTGGCCACCACCTGATCACCCCTCTCCACCCACTGTGCATGCTCTGCGGCTGCCTCAAGGGTCTGAAATCTCTGGGCATGCACAAGTGTGTAAATCTCTGGACGGAGGCCTGCCTCGAACAACTCTACCTGGTGCGGACCGTCACGAGCGACGAAGGGCACACAGTTCAGCAACTCCATGAACTCCTGGAAATAGGTCTGAGCCGATCGCTCGCCCTGCTGCAGATTCTTCAAGTCGTCCTCCAACTTCCTCTTCACACTGGTCGAAAAATAGGTGTCCAACACCATCCGCCGGAACTCCTCCCAAGGCAGCTGTCGGGTAACCCGAAACTCCAGTGGCTCTACCCGCTGCCACCAAGCATCTGCATCTCCGTCCAGACAGTGCACTGCCATGTGCACTCGGTACCTCGGGTCGATGAAAAAGTCCCGGAAAAGCTTCTCCAACGCTGAAAGCCATCTCCCAACCTCCCAAGGCTGTGCATCCCGCCCCGAGAATCTAGGCGGTCCCCGCTGAACAAACTTGGAGAGTTTGTCAGCAATGTCCTGCTCCTCCTCCGCAGTCAAAGGCTGAATAGCTCCAGGAGCCCCGCTACTCGAAGATGGCGCTGACGGCACAGAAGGTGCAACAGGAGGCACAGGGGCCTCAGGAACAGCCGGGGGTGGTGCCTCTCTCTGGGCAAGCAACTGGTCGATCCTCTGCTCCTGGCGGCGCTGTCCCTCCGCCAACTGGGCCACCAAGGCCCTCAACTCAGTAAGCTCAGAGGGTCTGAACTGCTCTGGCTCGTCAGGGGGTGAAGGAGTACCCCGAGCAGGCATCCGGCGTCGAGGAGGCATCCTGCCACAAGAAACCAACATCAGCAACGAAACCCCACACGACCCAATCTAGCGAAAGTCAAAAGACATCCTCCTATTTCTGTAACCTTATGTTGTCTGCAGCCAACATAATGGTCCAACAGAAATAGGTTATGTCGATCCCTCTTCACTCACAGGAAGAGTCCACTATAAAAATCACCGACATTCGCAAAATGTCACGCCACTCACGCCCTATCATCCTAGGGTCTGTCCAAAAGCCTAGGGTTTCCTAAGTCCCAACTGACCTATCCCTAAGCTCTGATACCAACTTAATCTGTCACGCCCCGAGTGTAAACCAGGACCCGGGCCCGTCTACAGATCCGCCGTGCATGCGGTATTTCCCACATACACGAAGCGTCGGTAACCTGCTCAGATATAAGAGATAATAATAAACGAGCATAAAGTCAGAGCTGAAATAAACTACAGTATCTCAGACAGAAGCTGGAAGTAAAATGTACAACTGTGAAAATAAATACAATGTCTCTCCCAGCTCACCACAAAATACAAAAGCTGGCCACAAGCCAGACCCCAAAAAGAAAATAAACAAAAGCTGTCTGAGAAGACCAGGTACCCAAAATCTCTAGCTACAACCCTCAGGTGGCTCGCTATCTAGTCCGCAATCCGCTTACCTCGATCAGTTGCCGACGGCCCAGCAACTCCCGCAGAGGACTCTGCAAAACAAGGGGGAAAAAGAAATAAGGAAAGACAATGGGGGTAAGTACTACTATAAACAGTAGCCTCCCCTAGTGGGTAAAGCCTCAGCTCAGATATGCCCACCAGGTCAACCAGAGGCAAAAAGAGGAGAAACAGGGGGGAAAAGCTAAGTGTGACAACTGATGAGTACTACCCCTAATATGCCTCTACATGTCATGCTCATAAGGACGGTAAAGTATGCATCAGTATCTAGAAGCCTGCCAAGATAACCCAATCCGACCACCAGTGGACACTGGTACTGCCTGCTCTGCCTGCCGCAACGGGTATGCCAGCCTATGCATAACACCGAAGCAAAGGAGTCTCAAGGACTCAAAGTCTGTCTGACGCACACTCCGGAGTGGCACTCGAGGGGAGCGACCCACACGAGTAAAGTAAGTAACCACAAGTAACCTGATATAGCAGGACTGGATCATGACTCAATCAAGTGGGAAAAACCCTGCACAAAAGATAGCCCGATCCCCATCACCCAATCTGATGCAATAGAATAACCCGGTCGACCACCCAAGATCCGTGATCGCCGCAACACCCTGTCAGAAGCCCAACCTGTCGCAAATCCCCAGCACCTGACTACACTATCCAACCCCCGCTCGAACCCGAGCAACTATGTCTCAAGTCTAGAATAAATAGGAGAAAGAAAAGAATAAAAGCATGGTTTCTCCTAAGTCAAGTCCCAAATGATAGTGTAGCAGTAAAAAGATGACCAAGCCAAGTGACCAGTTTAAAACATGCATTGTCCCAATATTTTGTCCATTTTCCAAGAATAATCAGTTTAGAGTGACATAAGCTAAGGTGACAGTCTCATATGAATAATCATCAATTTTGCAGTCCTCAATTACTATTCTGCCCCTAAACATGCAGTCCAGAATAATTAAGCGATTAAATAAAGTGATAAATCTAACAACAATTTATCAAAGATCAAACAACCAATAACTAGTTCCCTAGAGCATGCAAGGTTACTAACAATACTTTGGGCCTCAAAAACGAGGGAACACTCTGATGTTCCTAGTGGGCATACCAAAGGAGAGGAGTACAACAACCACCCACCTGAAGCGCTAACTGTCCGGGTCCGTACAGCTGAAAATACCAAAAACTCCAATCCTGTGCCCCAACAAGTGCAGTACACCCGTAACACTCCTGGCACAATACAAAGTCCACTAAACTCACTTAAGTTCCCAAATAACGCTCTTATAGATACATACAACAACAGTCCCAAAACTGTTAAATTATCACCTGCAGAAAGTGCCCAGAAAAATCCCAGAAAAATATCACAGCGATCCTCGCGTCGATAGCTTCGCAACGGTACCTTGCACGCCCAAATCTGAGTTCGGTAAGTCAAGTTATAAATTCGGCAAGGTGGTAATCCAAACATCAAACTGTGAAGAAAAACTGCACACTGTACACTGAGAAAACAGTGATTTTCACCTCGAAATAAATCTCAGGAAATTCCAAGAAAAATACAAGCGCGTTCCTTGCGAAAAGTAGCCCAAAATCGACTATTGAATCGCCTCGATCCGATATTCCTACGCCGAGAAACAATTCGTCGAAGGTACCGCTGTCCAAACACCCAAACAGCAAAAGAGGGGGTCAAATCACCTCGGGATCCGTGCCAAACTTGCGGAATCCAGAAAAATCACCAACACGAAAAACGAAGCCCTACCTCTCAGGAAAACACCGGCGAAGAAATCGTCGAAAAAGGACTCCTGTACTGCTTAGGGGACTCCTCGGACTGAAATGCGACGAAAATGGGCCAAAATGGTGGAAAACCGAGGCACACTGTAAAATCCGAAACGCCGCAGTCGAGTCTCCGAAAAATCTGGGAACGCACCACGAGGTAGAAAATGAGGAGGGGAACAAGTTTGCTACAGTGCACTCTCTCCCTTTCTCTCTCTATCTCTCGGAAAAGAACAGAAAAGGAGGGGAGGGGAGGCTATTTATAGGCCCAAAGGAACAAATGGAAAAATTCCATCTGTGTCCTAAGATTCGGGCGCCCGATTCTTTTGGGCCCGATTTCGGGCCCGCACAGTAATTCGGCCCACACTCGGCCCATCCCGCACGGGATCCCGGTCGGACCGAATTTTGGTCCGACCCGCTTGGGCGTCCGACACATGTCCCCCGCACAGGGGACAGCGCGCCCGGCGAACCGGGCGCGGCCACGTGCCCCCTGCGGGGGCGGCGGGGTGGGTGGCGCCCGCCTATGGCGTGGCGCCACGTTTCCCCCCCTTTTCCCGCCCGACACGCCCGCCGGCGGCCGCTGCGCGCCGCCTGCACGCCTGCAGCGCGTGCGCGTACGGCCGCAGGCGCGCGCCTGCGAGTGCGCCGCGCGCACGTACGCCCGCCAACCCGGGGCCGCCACGTGGCGCGCCCCGGTGCACCGTGTGCCGCGTCGCTGCCCCAGCCTGCCCGACCTGCCCGACCTGCCCGCGCTGCCCGCGCTTGTTCCATGCACCGCGCGTGCTGCGCCGGTCCAACGGAAGCCCGCCACGCGGCCCGCCGGTCCATCGTGCACCGGCGGCCCATCCCGTGGACCGAGAGTGGCGCGCCGGCCCAATAAGAGGCTGCCACGTGTCCCGGGGTGGTCCACGGCTCCCCCCATGCACCATTTTGCGCAGAAAACTTCGGGGGGTCCGTTTTTGGGCATCCGGACTCCGAAAAATATAAATAAATAGCCGTTTTCAAGCGTTTTTCCGCGCTGAATCCAAATACGGCCTCCGTTTAGCCTGATTCCACTCCTAAAATTCGGCAAAGGCAGCCGAAGGTCAGGCTTGTTCCCAAATCCTCTCTGAGTCCAAACAACACATCACTTTGACATGTTGGGGCCCCGCTCACCCCTGACAGGTGTTCCACACCCCGAAACAGGGGAAAAACCACAGGGGAACCTGGGACACTACACACTTCACACAACCACCCTCAGCACACACCACACACTCGCAGCACACTAAAAAGGATTCCCTCTCTCTTCCTCAAAGCTCCAAAGCCTCAACAAGGCCACCACCAAGGTCTCACAGCTTACAACAGGTCTACCATTAACACCAACAGCTCACAAAACATAATTAACCAAAAAATCCACACACACACTCTACCATAGCACACTCAAAAACTCACCTCTGAAGGTGCTTCCTTGCGCCGTCCACCGCCGTCTCCAATAGCTTGCGCGGCACCAAGCTCCCGCGCGCACCACATCTGCCGATCCAAGCACAGAAAGAGATAAGGAACCACAAGTGTGCCAGTAACAAGTATCCTCGGCTCCGCGCGGTGGAAGCAACCAAAAACCGGCCAAGCGGCGGCACACCAACAACTGCACTACAAGATGCAAGGAGGGAAGGGCAAAATCCATCAAGCTCGGCCACAACGAACAAAACACACGCACACTGGGAAAAACCAGCCCCGGCCGACGAAAACGCAGCGCGCCCACGCGAGAAATTTCCTGCGCACGCGCCACTACGCGTCGCCCAGCCACAGCCTGCACTGCTCCCGCGCCCGCCGCCTGCTGTGCGACGCTCGCGCGCCGCTGCGCGCTGCCTGGGGCGTGCCGCGCGGCACCAGGTGCCAGCCGCGCGGCACCCAGCTGCGCTGCGCGGCACCCAGCTGCGCTGCGCGGCGCCCTTGCGCCCGCAGCGCGGCGCCCGCCTCAGCCGCGCGGCGCCCAGGCGCACCCGCCAGCTGCGCGGCGCCCTGGCTCTCCCGCCATTGCGCCCGACTGCGCTGCGCGGCGCCCTGCTGCGCTGTGCGTCGCCCTGGCCGTAGCGCGGCGCCCTGCTGCGCGCCCGCCCTGCTGCGCGCGTGCAGCAGGCAAGCGCCTGCTGCGCTCGGCGCCCATGTGCGCCCACACAGCAGTCCGCGCCGGCCATGCGCGCGCCCTAGCGAGCCCGCGCGGCCACCTCCTCCTCCGCAGCCACCCAGCAAGGACAACAGTCCTCCAACAACAACATTAAAAAAACCAAACCACAAATTCAAAAATCCAAAACCGAGGTCACTCCAAAAAACACAGCAACATACCTCGTTGAGCTCGACGCGCGCGCGCTCCGCTCGCTCCACACGGCTTCACACGGCTACTAGCAGAGGGTCCACACCAACACCACTCTCATTCCTTCTTTTTCTTCCTATCACTTCTACTCCTTCCTCCTCTTTCTCTTCTTTCCATTCTACCTCTGTTTCTCCCCTTTTCCTCTGTTTTGTAGGTGGAAGGAGATGATGACGTGGCCGTGGCTAATTAAGGATGGCTAATTAGTGGGAAGCAGCTGTAGAGAGTAAAAACTTAATTAAAATCCCTCAACAACAAAATATCCAACCTCACTTAAACCATTTCATTCTCTCTTTTAAATTCTTTCTTCATTCCTTCTCTCAGGCTAATTACCAATTACTTAATTAATTAATTAATTAATCCAATTTAAGCCAACTCCAACTCACTTCTTGCCCTCGGGGCCTCCGCACCAGTCCGAAACCTCCCGAACCCCGCTGTAACATGAAAATACACATCTTCAAAGCTTTCTCCACTCAAAAAGCTCAACCGTAGAGTCGATGTGCTCAATCTAAAAACCGGCTCCCATAATTGCCAACTCCAACTCACTTTTTGCCTCCGGGGCCTCCGCATCAATCCGGAACCTCCCGAACTCCGCTGTAATATGAAAATACACTTGTTCCAACATTTTCCAAATTTTTCTGTGCCCCACGGTGGAGCCGATGCTCTAACAAAACCAGTCCTCTAACGGCGCACAATGCCCGGAAACTCCGATTCAAGCTGGGGCTTCCACGTCGATCCGACTCAACCCGAACTCATCTGTAAACACATAAGGAACTCGCCCAAGGCGATATCTCCGCACCACGCCATCTTGCGAGGTCGGTACACTCAACAAAGTCCCGGTACTCTACACTCTCCCCTCCTTAAAAAGGTTTCGTCCTCGAAACCCAAAATAAATCCATAACTCAGGAGGGTGACTCAATCAAATGGGGATAGGAAACACTCAACTCATCCTCAGGCTCTCAAGTGGCCGTTCTCACTCAACATAAAAGCTCCACTGAACCTTCGCTCAAGGTATGATCCGTCTGCACAATTCCTTAGCTTCACGAGCAAGAATTTGCATCAGCTGCTCCTGATACTCAATCTTCGTCCAATTCCAAGCAAGTGACATCCAAAACATGCGGGTGATCAAATAAACTTCTTCCAGCCATATAAATACTCGCGGATTAAACTCCCCGCGAAAACTCAAATCTATAAATATCCCTACGGCTAGTGGCTTCCGAAAATCATGGTCTCCAATACCAAACTCCAAGCCTCCAATTGGCATACTCCTCCGTTGCTCCCTAGCAACTAAAATGCTCAAGTTCCACCAATACATCTCTCACATCTATCCACAGGGGAAGAAGTTCAACATTGGGAAAATGCTCCACCCCCAGCTCTCAATTTCCAAATTCTAAAATTGGCACCCACAGATCGACCATCTCATTTCCAAGGTTGCACTGCTCGCCTAAACAAGGCGTAACTGACCATAATGTCCTTGCCGGGATAATACCGTGATATGAATCATACATCTTTGAAAACTCTATCCACCGGCGTTACCTCAAACCAAACTCTTCCTGAGTATCCAAGTACTTCAGGTTCGAGGGTCTATGAATAACTCAATTTTCTCTCTGGCACTGGCAAACATCTACATCTATGCTGGTATCCTCCTCAGCTTATCTCCTCAAAGCTACACTGGCCCTGCTTAGTCCAAAAGCTTCTGACCTCTGTACTATCATAGGTCTAGGCTCAACCCGAACGGTATCACTCTTCGTTGGGTCCACTATCACTCTTGCAACTGAAATCACATGGCCTATCCACAGAACCTTTCGAAGTCAAAGGCATACTCTCTCAACTTGACATCCGACTTCTTCTCTCTCAGAAGTTGCAGCACTATCCCCAAGTGCTCCTCATGCTCTATGTCACCTCGGAAATAAATCCAAATATCCACGACGGGTACTACTACTAACCCGTCCAAACACAGCTGGAATATACCCAATTCCTCAACTCATAAAGGCGGCAGGGCATTAGTCAATCCACTTGACCGCGCTGCAACTCATAATGCCCCTACCGGGTCCTGAACACCATCAGGGCACAGCCCTCGGCTGTGCGGTTCCATAAAGCTATCAATCTCACAAAGGGGCATCTGCCGAAAAACAATCCAAACCTATCTGTGCTCGAACCATCATAGAACCCTCATCGTTGTGTACTCACAACGTGGCATCACTGCCGTGTACCAACGGCATGGCATCACCACCGTATATTAACGGTGTGGCATCATACTCAAGTATCAATCTCTCGGATCCTCACTGTTGTATTCCCACGACGTGGTGCTGGGTCACACAGACCTCTCGATCCCTCAGATCCGCAACTGAGAGGTGCTACTGAAGTCGGCGCGGTTTTCCAAAACCCCGTCAATCGCCATCTCGATCTCAGTCTCCCTAAACGGCGGCTTCAATATCAGCTCAAGTATACCCACACCCGGGATCACACGGGCGGTAAGGATATCCTTTAGTCCCGGTGCCGCCGTAGGCACCTCCTCTACAGTCGCTAGCAATGCGATACGATCACGAATCAACCTCTGTCGCGCTCTAGCTTCCTCTATAAGCATACTCCTCCTGACCAGATCCACGGAGGGTCATTGTCCTCTCTCGACAATCCAAGATAGCATAACATTGGGGTGACCAATCCCCATCCAACCTCATATCAACATCTCAGAGCTGATGTAGAACTAACAACTCAATGGATCAAATCCAAGGCCCTAACTGCACTTGGAAGGACTGGCAACACTCCTCCATGTGCTATACGTGATCTGGAACCTGATCCTCATGTGCACAAGCCAACAGTCCCATCTCTGGCCCACGCAAAGCTACCCATGCTCTACCGAAACATGCACAAGCGGTGTCGGCATCAACATGCTCTAAATCCAATGACTATAAGGAAGACCACCCCAGATAAGACACAATCCACTATCCTGGTGCCCTCTGACCAGCTGCACAAACTCATCCACTAGATGCTGGCGGCCATCGCTCTATCCATCTCGGCATCACGGCTCTATCAGCCTACTGGTAGTCGGATGAACCTCTTCATCCTGAAGGGGAGTAGTGGGGATGCCGTCGCAAGCGACAAATCCAAGAACATTACTCTGGGACACTCTGCCTGAAAATGTCCTGACTATCCATATGAAAACATCGCCCCTTCTGAGTTCACACTATGGCGATGGATGCGGCCCACCGCAGATGACACACTCATCCTAACACTGCTGCTAGTGGCTCGATTGTCGAGAAGTTCCTAGTCTCTGTCTCCTCTGAGACTCATGATCCTATGACTGGAATCATGGCAACTTCAATCCACTCGACTGTCCTAAAAATCAGGCGATACTGAACGCCTCTCTCTGGAGATGGTCCCTCGCTCTTCGTCCCTCTCGGACATGATCACTGACCCTCGGTCAATCCATCGAACATGCACAATCGCTGCCTCTGAAGTCGGCGCTCGCCGAGATTACACCAAGTGATGGATACCCCGATGCAGTCCCCTCTCAACCACATCAACCTGCTGGAACTCATTCTGGGCAACATGGGGTACACTGCTCAACAATCGCTGAAACTCGTTCCAGGTCATCAACTGTGCTCCCTGTGGTCCAACAGGACGAACTCGACGCCACCAACTCTCGGCGTCCCTATCCAAAAGTGCACAACCAAGTGCATCCTTCTCCTGGATGAACAAATCTTCCAATAACTTTTCCATAGCAGCTATCCAGTTCTCGGCCTCCCAAGGCTCCAAACTCGGTCCCGAAATCTGCAAAGGATGGAACTGGATGAAGTACAACAACTGGTCAGCAACTCTCGCTGCTCCTGCACTACTCACAGTGCAATCAGGGTCGAAGTCGACGATGTCGCGGCCGGAGGTACTACTGGCGATACCATAGGAGATGCTCTCTACTCCAGCATGCGCGTCACACGCTCCATGTTCTCTTCCTGGCGCCGCATCGCCTCAAACATCTGGGCTAGTTGGGCCCGTAACTCTCAAACCTACTCTACTTAGTCCATTCAGCCTCCCGCTGTTCGGCTCCTCATCCAAGGCCGAGCATGCACTTGCCGCTGCACGGCGTCTCGGAAGCATCGAAAACCACTGAAACAGAACAAACATTAGGACTAATAACTCTCTCGACCCAATCAAGCGAAAGTCTAGAACATGTTACCCATACTAAAGTATTATGTTGTCTGCAGCCAACATAATCATCTTTAGAGAAATAACATGTAAGATCACTCGCCCCAATCCTCTGGGGGAGGTACAGAGTCAATCAGGACTCTCGCTAAAGTCACGTCTCTCACGACAGTCATCCTACTGTCCAACCAATACCCTAGGGTCTCTAAGTCCTCAACGACCTATATTCCTACGCTCTGATACCACCCTAATCTGTCACGCCCCGGGGTCGAAACTGCGACCCGGGCTCGCCAACAGATCCGCCGTCTGTACGGAAACTGCCGCACAGACGAAGCGTCTACCCTGCAAAAGATCTATATCTAAACATGTATCAGAGCTGAAAAAAAGAACTAAAAACTACATAAATCAAACTGAACATCTGATATAAATAAAAATCCTCAATACATAGTCTCTCACCCTATGTAAAATAAAAACAACCTCACAGATCTCTCAGAATGTCCAGTACAAAAGTGGAATCATAAAAAAAATACTGGGTACATCTACCTCTGACTCTCAATGCTGGTAAGGAACTACTCGGCCACGTCCTCACCTCGATCAGCTGTCTCCGTGCGTGCTAAGCCGGAACAGCAACCTCAGTAACCTGTCACCGCAGCGGGTGTGAGATCTACTGCAGACGGTAGATCCCAGTGGGTACCGTCGCCAATATCCACTGTATGCCCACTAAGTCTACTGGAGGCAAACAGATAGATATGCAAATAGATAGATAGGAAAGCTGAAAGAAACTACAGCTAATATGTCATAAACATCAAGCCCAAGGAAACTCTACTATAAACTTGCTATGCATACCCTCGCTACTGCTAAAATGCCTCAGTAACAATGCTCAAAGGAAAGAAACCCATCTAAGAACATAATGTGTAACCGCCCGCTCATATCACCTAATCTCAATGACTGCCTCATAGGGTCCAGTCAAGCCCGACTGCGCTGCGCGGCGCCCTGCTGCGCGCCCGCCCTGCTGCGCGCACGCAGCAGCCAAGCGCATGTTGTGCGCGGCGCCCATGTGCGCCCGCGCAGCAGTCCGCACCGGCCGCGCGCGCGCCCTAGCGAGCCCGCGCGGCCACCTCCTCCTCCGCAGCCACCGAGCAAGGACAACAGTCCTCCAACAACAAAAAAAAAAAACCAAACCACAAATTCAAAAATCCAAAACCGAGGTCACTCCAAAAAACACAGCAACATACCTCGTTGAGCTAGACGCGCGCGCCCTCCGCTCGCTCCACACGGCTCCACACGGCTACTAGCATAGGGTCCACACCAACACCACTCTCATTCCTTCTTTTTCTTCCTATCTCTTCTACTCCTTCCTCCTCTTTCTCTTCTTTCCATTCATCCTCTGTTTCTCCCCTTTTCCTCTGTTTTGTAGGTGGAAGGAGACGATGATGTGGCCGTGGCTAATTAAGGATCGCCAATTAGTGGGAAACAGCTGTAGAGAGTAAAAACTTAATTAAAATCCCTCAACAACAAAATATCCAACCTCACTTAAACCATTTCATTCTCTCTTTTAAATTCTTTCTTCATTCCTTCTCTCAGGCTAATTACTAATTACTTAATTAATTAATTAATTAATCCAATTTAAGCCAACTCCAACTCACTTCTTGCTCTCGGGGCCTCCGCACCAGTCCGAAACCTCCCGAACCCCGCTGTAACATGAAAATACACATGTTCAAAGCTTTCTCCACTCAAAAAGCTCAACCGTAGTGCTCAATCTAAAATTCGGCTCCCATAATTGCCAACTCCAACTCACTTTTTGCCTCCGGGGCCTCCGCATCATTCCGGAACCTCCCGAACTCCGCTGTAATATGTAAATACACTTGTTCCAACATTTTCCAAATTTTTCTGTGCCCCACGGTGGAGCCGACGGTCTAACAAAACCTGTCCTCTAATGGCGCACAATGCCCGAAAACTCCGATTCAAGCTGGGGCTTCCACGCCGATCCGACTCAACCCGAACTCATCTGTAAACACATAAGGAACTCGCCCAAGGCGATATCTCCGCACCACGCCATCTTGCGAGGTCGGTACACTCAACAAAGTCCCGGTACTCTACAACCCGACCTACCTCTAATCCATGTAATGATGCAAATGATCGACTAATAAAAGAATGTGATGCACCGATATCAAATAAAGTGCGAACTCTAATACCAAAACGTAAAGTGATACTTGCCACCACGTGGTCGGCTGCCGAGGAGTCCTCTATCTGGGCGGCGTAGACCCGTCCGCTCTGAGCTGGAGGTCGATAGTCGGTAGGGTGGGAAGAAGGGGATCTGCTCGCTGGAGCATAGGGCTGCTGGGCTGGCGGTCGCTACTGAGGTGAGAAAGGAGCTGATGCCGAAGAAGGTGCCGCTGATGTCGTAAGAGGGCATGAGGCTCGCAAGTGCCCGGCCTGTCCACAGCCATAACAACGTCCCCACCTATGATGACAGGTGCCGGGAAAATGCTGACCTCCACAGAAGATACAACTGCCAGGGACCCGTAACTGCCGCGACTGCTGCTGCTGCTGCCTCTGAGACTGCCGCTGTGGCCTCTGCTGCCTCGACTGGGATCTCTGCTGCTGCTGGTGCTGCTGCTGATGCTGCTGCTGATGTGGTGGCCTCTGGGATCTACCAGGTCCTCGCCGCTCCGAACGCCCACGGCCCGAAAACTGAGGCCGCGGCGGTCGTGGCGGTCTCCATGAACTGGCCTATCCCCCGTCCTCCGGTGCTGGCCGCTTCCTATCGGAACTCTGTGCGACTGCACCGCCTCGCTTGGCGACTACATGGTCTCCTCTCTCTACCCACTGGGCATGCTCCACGGCCTCCTCGAGAGTCTGAAGCCGCTGGGCATGCACCAATGTATAAATCTCAGTGTGGAGACCAGCCTCAAATAACTCCACCTGATGGGGTCCATCACGAGCAACAAATGGCACGCAGTTAAGCAACTGCGTGAACTCCTGGTAGTTGGCCAGTACTAATCAGTCGCCCTGCTGCAGGTTCTTCAGGTCATCTTCAAGTTTCCTCTTCACACTAGTCGAGAAATAGGTGTCCAATATCATACGGCGGAACTCGAACCACTGTAGCTGCCAAGTAACCTGAAACTCCAGTGGCTCTACCCGCTGCCACCAGGCGTCTGCATCTCCGTCCAAACAGTGCACGGCCATGTGCACTTGATACCTCGGATCGATGAAGAAGTCCCTGAACAGCTTCTTCATCGCTGCCAACCACATCCCGATCTCCCACGGCTGTGCATCCCGCCCCGAAAATCTAGGCGGTCCTCGCTGACAAAGCATGGTGAGTTTGTCGGCGATGTCCATCTCCTCAGCCGGGGTCAACGTCTGGATCGCTCCCTGTGCCCCGCTACTCGACGATGGCGCCGTCGGTACAAGTGGTACAACTGGTGGTACCGGGGCCTCAGAAACAGTCGGGGGCGGTGCCTCTCTCTAGGCAAATGGCTCTCTGCCAACTGATCGATCCTCTGCTCCTGCCTGCGATGGCTCTCTGCCAACTGGGCCATCATGGCCCTCAACTCACTGAGCTCAGAAGGTCTCGACTGCTCTGGCTCCTCCGGGGGTATAGGGGTACCCCGGGTAGGGATCTGACGTCGGGGAGGCATCCTGCCACAATAAACCACACGTCAGTAACAAAATCACACTCGACCCAATCTAGCGAAAGTCAAAGGCATCCCCCTATTTCTGTAACTTTATGTCGTTTGCAGCAAACATAATTGTCCACCAGAAATAGGGTATGCCAATCCCTCTTCCCTCACAGGAAGAGTCCAATTAATAAATCGCCGACTTTCGCAAAATATCACATCACTCACGCCCAGCCATCCTAGGGTCTGCCAAAAGCCTAGGATTTCCTAAGTCCCAACTGACCTATCCCTAAGCTCTGATACCAACCTAATCTGTCACGCCCCGGGTGTAAACCAGAACCCAGGCCAGTCCACAGATCCGCCGTGCACACGAATTTTTTCGTGTACACGAAGCGCTGGTAACCTGCTCAGATATACAAGATATAATAAAAGAGCATAAAAATATAGCTGAACTAAAACTAATACATCTCAGACCGCAGCTGGAAAGTAAAAGTACAATAAAACTCTCAAATAAATACATATGTCTCTCCCAGCTCTCCAAATAAATACAACCAGCTGGCTAAAGCCAGACCCAAAATAAAAGAAAATACAATTGTCTGAGTGTATGGGAGGGGGGGGGGGGGGGGTACAACCAAAATACAGCTATGCTCGCAGACGGGGTAGACGACTATCTAGTCCGCTATCCTCTTACCTCGATCCGCTGAAGATGGCCCAGCTACTCCCGCAGAAGACTCTGCAAAACAGGGGAGAACAAAAAGAAGAAGGACAATGGGGTTGAGAACTACCATAAAAACAGTAGCCTCCCCTAGTGGGTTAAGCCTCAAACTCTGACATGCCCACTAGGTCTACCAGCGGCGAAAAGGAAAGAGAGATGGTATGCTAGAAGTATAACAGCTGATGAAATGAAACTACCACTACTATGCCTCTAAATGCAGAGCCAGAAAGAGCAACTACAGAATGCATCAGTAAATGAGTCTACCCATAAAACCCAATCAGATGAACCGGTATAACCCCGGTACTACCTGCTCTGTCATCAATCTCACGAACTCAGTATCTCCAACTAATCCAACTGACCGGCACCCGTCACGATCTAAAGCCTACTCCGGAGTGGCACTCGAGGGGAGCGACCCACACGAGTAAAGTATCACTGTCACAGGTATCACAATATAGTAGGACTGGATCATGACTCTGATCAAAGTGGGAAAACCTATCCACAAAAGGGGAACCCGATCCCCAATCTGATACAACAGTAACAATAAGTGGGAAACTCCATCCACTAAAGGAAATCTGATACCCAATCTGATGCACAAGTACAACATCCGGTCAACCGCCCAATGTCCGTGGTCGTCGCCACACCCCACATACCCACAATCTGGTATAACCAATCCAAATCAACAATCTCGGCTACACTATCCTATAACCCTGCTCGAACCCGAGCTGCTAATACCCCGAGTCTAACAATAAAAGGAGAAAGAAATAACAATCATGGTTTCTCCTAAGTCGAATTCCAGCATAATAGTGTAGCAGAAAAAGATGGCCTATCTAGATGTCCATACAAGCATGCAAATGTCTCAAAGTGATAAGAAATACAGTTAACAATTTTCTAGCGTTTAATATAACATGATATTCCAACCCCTAATAAACAACCTCTCATGAAGACTCATTACTAATAGGATGCCCTTTGAACTCAGGTAAGCATGAAATATTTATTAAAAGGGTGCAATTAATATTTTATCACAAGGGGGTTACTCCAATATGCCTAGTGGGTAGTCAAAAATAGGAGGTTTACAACAACACCCACCTCGATCGCTAACTCCAAATCCAGGAATCACTCTCGCCCAAGAAAAACGTCGCCCGCCGCGATAACTGCAAAAGTGTCCAAACGGCCCCAATTAAACATACAATTCCACACTTAACCGTTGTCCAAAAATACATTCTTGAAGATGCTCATTTTTCACCTGTAGGATGGACTCCGAAAATTCCGACAAAAATACCGCTGCGATCGTCGCGTCGAGCCATTCGAAACGAGTACATTCACGTCCCAAACCTATCATGAAGCCAACGGGAATTTATACCACCGGAAAGCCTCAAAAAATTCCCAGAAAAATACAATGATGATCCTTGCGATGCGTAGATGCGAAACGAGTATAGGGATGCCTCAATCCGATGCTCGAGCGCGTAGAAATCCTCGAAACACTGCTGTCCAAAAACTCCGCAGCAGAAAAGAGGTCACAAGAAGCTCGGAAAACTCCAAGAAAAACTCGAAATGAGGGGGAGATAAAAATATGAAAAACATAGCCCTACCTATCATGAAGCCAACGGCGCAAGAATCGTCCAAAAAGATGGTCGGAGTAGGCTAGGGAAGCCCGCGCACCGAAATGCGACGGAAAAGATCACCGGTGAAGGAACGTCGCAATACGCCGAAGAACTGAAAACCTCGAAGTGTGTGCCTCCTAAAATCCCAGGAATCCTCCAGGTGATGCAGCACAGGTGGGGGAGCAACTTTGCTAAAGGTACCTCAGTGAGAAATGGTTCGAAGAGGAAGAAAAAAGAGAGAGGAAGGTGGCTCGGGCCTATTTATAGGCCAAAGAAACCATTTAGAAAAATGCCGGATATGTCCCCAGATTCGGGAGCTCGGACCAGATTCGGGCGCCGGAATCCGCGGGAATATTCCCTCTACAGTGTGCGCCCGAATCTTCCTGGGCTTGACACGTGTCCCGAACACGGCCCAGCCGTGCAAGCCCAGCCGGGCGCTGCCACGCGTCACGGCGGTCAACGGGGGTTGGTGGCGCCCGCGAATAGCGGGGCGCCACGTGCCCCCCCCGAGTCACGGGCCGCACGTGCGGGCAGGCGCCGTCTGACCGCCCTGCCACGCACGCGCCCCGAGGCGGTCACCCGCCACTCCGTGCACTGCAGCCGGTAAGCCCGCCAACCAGAAGCCGCCACCTATCCTCTGCGCCCGGTCCACGCACCCACTTTTGGGTTCTGTGGACCGCGGCCCGTGCGCCGACCAACCGGGGACTGACACGTGTTCCCCGCCCTGGTTGTAGAATACCGGGATTTCGCAAGATGGCGTGGTGCGGAGGAAATTGCCTCGGGCGTGTTCCATATGTGTTTACATATGAGTTCGGGTTGACTCAGATCGACGCAGAAGCCCCAGCTTGAGTCGGAGTTTTCCGGGCATTGTGCGCCAATAGAGAACTGGTTTTGTTAGAACCACGACCCCACTGTTGTGCGCAGAAAAATTGGGAAAATATTTGGAGCAGGTGTATTTTCAGATTACAGCGGAGTTCGGGAGGTTCCGAACTGATGCGGGGGACCCGAAGGCAAAAAGTGAGTTGGAGTTGGCAGTTAATGGGTCGGATTTTCGATTGATCACACCGACTCCACAGTTGAGCTTTTTGAGTGGGAAAAGTTTTAGACATGTGTATTTTCAGATTACAGAGAGTTCGGGAGGTTTCGGATTGCTGCGGGAGCCCAGAAGACGAAAAGTAGTTGGAGTTGGCAATTAATAGATTAATTAATTAAATTAATTAATTTAATTGATTTAGCTGCTTGTTGCTTTTAGTCTGTGATGTAAAGGATGAAAGAAAGCAATAGAAGAGAAAAGAAAGGATTATAAGGGGTATGAGATATTTTTTTTATAGAGGGCAAATTGGTCTTTTCCCATCCCTTAATTAAGGCCTCACTTAATTAGCTCTTGCCACATCACCTTCTTCCTTCTTCCCTGCAAGCAGAGTAAATAAGAGAAAACAGAGGAAGAGTGGAGAAGAGAGAAAGAATGAGGAAGAAGAAGAAGAAGAAGGAAAAGAGAAGAAGAATAGTGTGGATGATGGCGGTGCTGGAGGTTGGGGGTTTTCACCTGCTGCTAGGAGCCATGGGGCCGAGCGGAGAGCGCGGTGGGCGGCGCGCACGCGACGATTTGATCGAGGTATGTACTGTTTTTTTTTTAGATAGAGAGAGTGAGAGAGAGGGAGAGTGTGCTCGGTTGTTTTTGGTTGTGCTTGGAGTGCGCAGCGCGCAGCAAGCTGCGCGCGCGCGCTGCACGCAGCGGGCGAGCGTTGCGGGCGCCGCGCAGGGGCGGGCGCCGCGCGGGCGCGTGCGCAGGCGTCGCGCGGGCGCGCAGCACGCAGCGGGGCGCGCTGCACGCAGCGGGCGCGCGTTGCGGGCGCCGCACAGCGCGGGCGCGCGCTGCCGGCGCGCGCAGGGCTCGCGTAGCGGGCCTGGGCCGCCGCGCGGCAGGCCCTGGTGCCGCGCGGCTGGAGGCTGGCGGCTGGCGGCTGGCGGCAGCAGCAGCGGCGCGGCCAGCGGCAGCGCGGCCAGCAGCAGCGCGGCCAGCGGCAGCGGCTGTTCGGGCGCCGCGCGGGCGGCAGCAGCGCAGCGCGCGGTTGGCGCGGCTGCTGCACGCGGTCAGCGAGCGAGCGGGGAGCCGGCGCCAGTGGGCTGTGCGGCGCGGCATGGGCTGGTGGTTGCCCGGGGTGTCGCGAGAGTTTTTGTGGACCGTTTTTGACGTGGTTTTTTTCCCATTTTTGCTCTCACAGGACGTCGTCGGGATGCGCGGATTTCGGCGAGGTGCCGTGCGGAGCCCGGATCGATTGCGCTGTGCTGTTTGGCAGGTGTGTGTGGGCTGTGTGTGCTGTGAGTTTATTTAATTATTCTGGAGCTTTCGTGTGTGAATGTTGTGGGGGCTGCAGGGTGTTGGTCTGTGTGTGTTTTTCCTTGTGTGTTCAATTGGAGCAGGTTGTGTTTTGAAGGTGCTGTGGACTTATGGGTGTGTTCATTTGGAGCTGGTAGTGTGTAAGGTGGAATTATGTAACTTGCTTAATTGGAGCTTGTATCTTATATGTAAGTTATTGAAGTTGTGGGCAGATGCTTGATGCTGGAGTTTTTGTGTGGATTTAAGTGATTTGTGTATAAGTGAGCATTTATTTTATGAGTGTGCAGATGTTATGGTGGACTTGCATTATGCTGTGGGTGTGTGGTGTGCATTGTGGGAGCTTATGGGGTGTAAATGAATTATATAATTTTGTTATGTGAGCTGTTGGTGACTTGGGGTGACAGTGGCATTGATGTTGGACATGTAGTAGGCTGGAGACCTTGGCGATGGTGTTGTGGTGTGCTTGAGTTTCTTTTTTGTGCTGCTTGTTGGCTGTGGGTGAGCAGGAAGTGTGCTTTGGACTTGTGCGTGTGTGGGTGGACTTAGGTATTTGGTGTTTATGAGAGCAGGTGTTTTGTGGTGGACTTGGAGTGGGCTTTAGACTCCTGTTTAGTGCTGTGAGCTTGTAGCAGAGGTAGAAGCAGCCACGCGCCGTTGAGGCAACTTCAGCAGATCTGCGTTAGTGAGCTAGCCGCGCTTCACCAACTTTAGCGATTGCCTGCGGAAAGCGTTCCAGGTAGGTTGGAATTTCTCCAAAATGTATGGAATGCCCTTTAATGCTCCTGAATGCAGTTTGATCATGTTTTCCATGTTATTTTCACTGTTTTTAAATCTGATAATTGCCTGGAATTTTCTATAAAATTTATTGGAACCCCGGATTATTTTTAGTAGACTCCTGACACTATAGGACACTAGACTGCATGTTCTGTTGGCATCATTTTAGCTCCCTGATCGTTTTAAAAATCGAGAAAGCCGTTTTAAGGAAAAATCAGCATTTTTAAAGGTGGTTTTTAAAACATAAGTTTGCCAGAGGTATGGCATAGGTTCAGGGTCCTTCTGACCTCGTGCCTGGGGGCCGAGGGGTCTCTTTTTGAGTTTTTGGGATTAGTCATAGTGTCATTTGAGTTTGAGCTTCTGATGAGATTATTCTAGATCGGGGGTTATATATCTCTGATTTGATAGTGGAGGTGGTTCTCCCACTTAGTTATGAGAGTTTTCGGTTTCTGGCAGATCGAGTCGTGGAGGTTTCCCGACTTAGTCATGGGTCGTGCATCATCAGATTGAGTCGTTGAGGGTTCTCCGACAGACCATGTGAGGATTTGGGCTTTTCCTGTTTGAGTCGAGGAATCTTTTCCGACTGAGTTGTTCTATTTGAGCATTGAGTTTCCGATCTGTTTGATCGTGGATCATAGCCTGCATGTGCCGCTTATTGAGACAGTTGAGATTGATGAGATACTTGAGCTCGTTGGGGTCGCTCCCCTCGAGTTACGCCCCGGGTGCGTGTTGATGATGAGATGATGATGCGCCTAGTTGATATACTAGTGGTCGCTTGATACCCCTGGCCGAGTTACCATGGGGTCACTTTGCGTGAGATTGAGATAGTCAGTTTAGGACGCCCCACATAAATCCCATCCTCATGTGGATGCGTGGTAGTGGGCAGGTGCGTACCTAGACGACAGGCGCAGGCTGGACTGAGCCAGTTTTGGCAGTCATTGAGATTAGGTGATATGAGTGGGTGGTTACATATTATGTTCTTAGATGGGTTTCTTTCCTTTGAGCATTGACACTGAGGCATCTTAGTAGTAGAGGGTGTATGCATATCATGTTATCGGTAGAGTTTCTTGAGCTTTATGATTGAGACTTTTTAGCTGTAGTTTTCTTTCAGCTTACCACTATCTATCTATCTGCATACCTATCTGTTTTGCCTCCAGTAGACTTAGTGGGCATACCGTGGATATTGGGACGGTACCCACTGAGATCTGCCTTCTGCAGTAGATCTCACACCCGCTGCGGTGACAGGTTACTGAGGTTGCTGTTCCGGCTTAGCTCACGCGGAGACAGCTGATCGAGGTGAGGACGTGGCCGAGTAGTTCCTTACCAGCATTGAGAGTCAGAGGTAGATGTACCCGGTATTTTTATGATTCCACTTTTGTACTGGACATTCTGAGAGACTTATGAGGATTGTATTTATTTTCATAGCTAGACAGACTTTGTACTGAGGATTTTTATTTATCCAGTTGTTCAATTGATTTTAGTAGCTATTAGTTCTTTTTCAGCTCTGATACATGTTTAGCTATAGATCTTTTTCAGGGTAGACGCTTCGTCTGTGCGGCAGTTTCCGTACGGACGGCGGATCTGTTGGCGAGCCCGGGTCGCAGTTCGACCCGGGGCCTGACAGGTTAGGGTGGTATCAGAGCCTAGGTATATAGGTCGTTGAGGACTTAGGGACCCTAGGCTATTGGTTGGACTGTAGGATGACTGTCGTGAGAGTGCGAGAGTCCTGATTGAGTTTGTACCTCCCCCAGAGGATTGGGGCGAGTGATCGTACATGTTATTTCTCTTAAGATGATTATGTTGGCTGCAGACAACATAATGCTTTAGTATGGGTAACATGTTCTAGACTTTCGTTTGATTGGGTCGAGAGAGTTTTTGGTCCTAATGTTTGTTCTGTTGCAGTGGTTTTCGATGCTTCCAAGATGCCGTGGAGCGGCGAGGGCGTGTTCGACCTTGGATGAGGAGCCCGAACAGCGGGAGGCTGAATGGACAGAGCAGAGTAAGGTCTGAGAGTTACGGGCCCAGGCAGCCCAGATGTTTGAGGCGATGCGGCGCCAGGAAGAGAACATGGAGCGCGTGATGCGCATGCTCGAGCAGAGAGCATCTCCTATGGTATCGCCAGTAGTACCTCCGGCCGCGACATCGTTGACTTCGACCCAGATCGCACCGGGAGTGGTGCAGCTGTAGCGAGAGTTTGCTGACCGGTGGTTGTACTTCATCCAATTCCATCCCCTGTAGATTTCGGGATAGAGTTTGGAGCCTTGGTAGGCCGAGAACGGGATTGCTGTTAGGGAAAAGCTGTTCGGGAATTTGTTCGTCCAGAAGAAGCATCAGGTGCACTTGGTTGCGCACTTTTGGTTAAGGATGCCGAAAGTTGCTGGCGTCGAGTTCGTCCTGTTGGACCACCGAGAGCGCAGTTGATGACCTGTAGCGAGTTTCTGCGATTGTTAAGCAGTGTACCCCATGTCGCCTAGGATGAGGCCCAGAAAGTTGATTATGTTTGAGAGGAGACAAAGACCAGGAGGTTCTCGACAGTTGAGGCACCAGCAGCAGTGTCAGGACGAGTGTGTCTTTGCGGTGGGCCGCATTCATCGCCATAGAGTGACCTCAGGAAGGGGCGATGCTTTCTTATGGATAGTCAGGACATATTCAGGCAGAGTGTCCATGAGTAGTGCTCAGGGTTGTCGCTTGCGGCAGCACCCCTCTACCCCTTCAGGATGAAGAGGTTCATCCGACTACCAGTAGGCTGATAAAGCCGTGATACCGAGGCAGATAGAGCGATGGCTGCCAGCATCTAGTGGATGAGTTTGTGCCGCTGGTTAGAGGGCACCAGGATAGTGGATTGTATCTTACCTGATGTGGCTTTCCTTATAGTCATCAGAGATAGAGCATGCTGATGCCGACACAGCTTGTGCATGCTTCAGTAGAGCAGGGGTAGCTCCGTGTGGGCCAGAGATGTGACTGTTGGCTTGTGCACGTGAGGATCAGGTTCTAGTACACGTTTAGCACATGGATGAGTGTTGCCAGTCCTGCCCAGTGCAGTTAGGACCTTGGATGTGATCCGTCGAGTTTCTAGTCCTACATTAGTTCCGAGATGTTGATATGTGGTTGGATAGGGTTTGGTTATCCCGATGTTATGCTTATGGATTGTCGAGAGAGGACAATGGCCCTCCGTGGACATGGTCAGGAGGAGTCTGCTTATAGAGGAAGCTAGAGCACGACAGAGGTTGAGTTGTGGTCGTATCGCCTTGTTAGCGACTGTAGAGGAGGTGCCTACGGCAGCACCGGGACTAAAGAAATTTCTGATCGCCCGTGTGAGCCGGGGGAGAGTCTACCTGAGCTAATATTGAAGCCGCCGTTTAGTGGGTTTTGGATCGAGATGGTGACTAACGTGGTTTTGGAAACCGCACTGACTTCGGCAGCACCCCTTGGAGTATCACCCGTGAGGCAGAGAAAGAGAGCTGATAGCGCAGTTGCGGGATCTGATGGATCGAGAGGTCTGTGTGACCTAGTACCACGTCGTGGGAATACGACAGTGAGGATCCGAGAGATTGATACTTGAGTATGATGCCACACCGTTGATACACGGTGGTGATGCCATGCCGTTGGTACACGGCAGTGATGCCACGTTGTGAGTACACAACGGTGAGGGTTCTTTGATGGTTCGAGCACAGACAGGTTTAGATTGTATTTCGGCAGATGCCTTGCATGAGTTTGATAGCTTTATGGAACCATACAGCCGAGGACTACGCCCAAATGGCGTTCTGGGTACGGCGGGGGCATTATAAGTTCACAGTGAGGTCAATTGGATGGACCTATGCCCTGCCGTCTTTTTGATTTGAGGAATTAGGTATATTCCAGCTGTGTTGGGACGGGTCGGTAGTAGTAACCGTCGTGGGTATTTGGCTTCATTTTCGAGGTGACTTAGAGCATGAGGAGCACTTGAAGATAGTGCTACAGCTTCTAAGAGAGAAGAAGTTATTGCCAAGTTGAGAGAGTATGCACGTTAACTTCGGACGGTTCTGTTGTTAGGCTATGCGATTTCAGTTGCAAGTAGTGACAGTGTAGCTTCGAGGGGATAAAGCTGAGGAGGATGCCAGCATTGATTTAGATGTATGATTGATATAGTATAGCATTATCCCGGCAAGGACATTATGGTCTGTACGCCTTGGCAAGGCGAGCAGTGCAACCTTGGAATGAGGTGTTCGATCAGTGGTCGCCGCTTTTGGAACTTGGAATTGAGAGCTAAGGGTTGAGCGTTGTTCCCGATATTGAACTCCTTTCCCCGGTTGCTGGATGTGAGAGTGTATTGTGGAGCTTTGAGCATTTTAGTTGCTAAGGAACAACGAGGGAGTTATGCCTATTGGAGGCCTAGAGTTTGGATTTGGAGATTTTGATTTGTGGAAGCTACTATCCAAAGGGATTTGTAGATTTGAGGTTATGCAGGGAGTTGGGACCGCGTTTAATTACCTGGCAGGAAGAGGTGTATTTGATCCCCCACAAGTTTTGGGTTCTGCTTCTTTGGAGTTGGATAAGGATTTGGGCTATCAGAAGCAACCGATGCAAATTCTTGATCCCCCACAAGTTTTGGGTTCTGCTTCTTTGGAGTTGGATAAGGATTTGGGCTATCAGAAGCAACCGATGCAAATTCTTGCTCGTGAAGCTAAGGAATTGTGCAGTCGAGTTTTACCTTTGGTGAAGGTTCAGTGGAGTCATCGTGATGAGTGAGAGCGACCACCTGAGAGCCTGAGGATGAGTTGAGGAACTCCTATTTCCCTTTTGATCGAGACCCTCTCTCTTGAGTTATGGATTTATTCTGGTTTCGAGGACGAAACCCTTTTTAAGGAGGGGAGAGTGTAGAATACCGGGATTTCGGATGGCGCACCGACCTCGCAAGATGGCGTGGTGCGGAGGAAATTGCCTCGGGCGTGTTCCATATGTGTTTACAGAAGAGTTCGGGTTGAGTCAGATCGACGCGGAAGCCCCAGCTTGAGTCGGAGTTTTCCGGGCATTGTGCGCCGATAGAGGATTGGTTTTGTTAGAACCTCGACCCCACTGTTGTGCGCAGAAAAATTGGGAAAATACTTGGAACAGGTGTATTTTCAGATTACAGCGGAGTTCGGGAGGTTCCGGACTGATGCGGGGGACCCGAAGGCAAAAAGTGAGTTGGAGTTGGCAGTTAATGGGTCGGATTTTGGATTGATCACACCGACTCCACAGTTGAGCTTTTTGAGTGGGAAAAGTTTTGGACATGTGTATTTTCAGATTACAGCGGAGTTCGGGAGGTTTCGGATTGCTGCGGGAGCCCAGAAGGCGAAAAGAGAGTTGGAGTTGGCAATTAATGGATTAATTAATTGAATTAATTAATTTAATTGATTTAGCTGCTTGTTGCTTTTAGTCTGTGATGTAAAGGATTAAAGAAAGCAAGAGAAGAGAAAAGAAAGGATTATAAGGGGTATGAGATATTTTTTTTATATAGGGCAAATTGGTCTTTTCCCATCCCTTAATTAAGGCCTCACTTAATTAGCTCTTGCCACATCACCTTCTTCCTTCTTCCCTACAAGCAGAGTAAATAAGAGAAACAAGAGAAAACAGAGGAAGAGTGGAGAAGAGAGAAAGAATGAGGAAGAAGAAGAAGAAGAAGGAAAAGAGAAGAAGAATAGTGTGACGCCCCACTTCCCAGGGGGGTCACCCATCCTAGAACTACTCTAGCTCTAGCACGCTTAACTCTCATGTTCCTCTTGGATCTTGCTACCATCCAAAATGCTATAGCCGGGTTAGAGATTTAGTCCTATTATATCATTTATATAGAGCACTAATCCAAATTCCGGGGGTGTCACATTCTTGCCCCCTTTAAGCCCTGACGTCCACGTCAGGCTCAAGCACACTCACAAGCACCAGGCGATGTGAGACTCGTCTCGCTAGCCTTAGCCGACCTTGTGAGGAGAGTCACGCCCCGGGGACGAAACTGCGACCCGGGCTCGCTAACAGATCCGCCATCTGTACGGAAACTGCCGTACAGACGAAGCGTCTAACCTGCAGAAAGAATCAACTACAGTATACAGATATCAGAGCTGAAAGTAAACTACTAAAAACTGAAATCCAAACCCTGTACAACTCGAAAATAATACCATATCCATCTTCCAAATACGATCGTATACAAAGTCCTCTGATACAAAACTCAAAAGGGAGATATCTCCAATGAATACATCAGTGTACAAACTCTCGATACAAGAAAATATCCTCACTACATCAGTCTCTCAAACTGTAAAATAAAGTACAACTCTATACCTCTCTACAAAGGTCTCTCAACAGAGGAAGAAGAAGTAAACTATCAACCGAAGCTCTCCTCTGAAGGGGGTACCGCTACACTCCAACGACGGGTAGGGAACTAGCTCGCGACTCCCTCGCCTCGGTCCGAAGGATCAGCAACAGGAGCACAGGAACAGAAGAAGAAGTCCCTGGGGAAAAGACACCACGACGGGTGTGAGAACTACTTCCCACAGTAGTTCTCAGTGGGTGCCGTCAACAAGTCCAACGGTCTGCCCACCAAGTCTACTAGAGGTAAAAGATAACAGTGCAATGAAAACTGAACAAGAAAAGCTGGAGCTACTCTACAGCTACCATGCCTCTATCTAGACACTCAAAAGTGGAACAGATGAAAGTAAATGAGACCACTCGCACCCAAGGTGCTCAATCGACCCAAACGAACTGACTGCCTCAAAGGTCCAGTCAAGCCTGCGCCTGTCGACTAGGAACGCACCTGCCCACTACCACACATCCACATGAGGACGGGATTTACGTGGGGCGTCCTGTCCGACTAACTCATCCCTCGCGCAAAACTGCCTCAACAGGCCAACCATCGTATCCATAGCGGCATCTCAGGGGGCGCGGCTCCAACTGAGGAAAACGGCGCGGCATAGAGTAATCAAACATTGGCATATGCAGGCTAGTCAAAATCCACGCTCACTCACAGAACGGTAGGACTCAAGATCCCCAAATATCTCGCACAACAGTCGGAGCACTCTCGACGACTCAGCTGATCGGCTAACTCGAAACACGAGACACTAGCCTCCCCAACAGCTCGCAGCACAAAGCACACTGGCTGGAGATACTCCACAGCCAGGAACGACCCACAACTCGGGGTAACAGAACAGGTCGGACAACACTCAACGACCTGGGACCACCGTCAACCCCAACAGTTCCCAACAACACCGACCGGAAGATACTCGACGGCTCGGGACTGCCGTCTACTCAACGGCTCCCCGCACAGATAAGCAACCCGCTACAACTATCAGACTCCACTCTGCTCCCAAGCAAGAGTGCAAAAGCATCCCACACTAAAAGCAAGTCTCGACCTCTCGGCCCACTACCCGGGCGAGAAAACACTATGTCCAGGAATAAAAGAACAGTGTGGATGTCTAAGCATAAATAACCCTAGCCCAAGTGAGGGTTTTCTACTGGTCTGGTTACACATGCAACATATGACGGGGGTGCTAGGTCAAGTTCCAAGATAACTATATTAACAGATAATAAAAGGAATAACAATTCCTACAATCTAGCATGCTACACAATGAAATAAACTATCATGCACAGTCCTACATCAGTAGAAATACCGTACAGTCCATAAAACTTGGAGATAAGGTCACCCACCTCGATTTGCCACCAATTGCTCGTAGACACTTGCAATTGGCCTCCACGGAGTCCGCACGCAAAACGGGGCACGGTGCCGGAGTCCGCACGCAAAACGGTGCACGGTGCCGGAATCCGCACGCCAACAGAGTCCGCACGCAAAACGGTGCACGATGCTGGAATCTGCACGCCAAACGAGGTTCGCACGCAAAACGATGCACGGTGCCGGAGTCCGCACGCAAAACGGTGCACGGTGCCAGGATCCGCACGCAACACGGAGTCCGCACGCAAAACGGTGCACGGTGCCGGAGTCCGCACGCAAAACGGTGCACGGTGCCAGGATCCGCACGCAAAACGGAGTCCACACGCAAAACGGTGCACGGTGCCGGAGTCCGCACGCAAAACGGTGCACGGTGCCAGGATCCGCACGCAAAACGGAGTCCGCACGCAAAACGGTGCACGGTGCCGGAGTCCGCACGCAAAACGGTGCACGGTGCCCAACACAGAAAAGAGCAAGAGGGTCAATTACAGTCTAAAAGAACACTCCAAAAACTGTACAAAAATACAGAAAAACCAACACACGGGACCTACCCGATTGCGCCGCCGTCGCCGAAACGCTCCCAACGGAAAAATCTCGCGCGCTTCACGAGGCCCATGACGCCACGCCGCACCTCCCACCATCTCCCTCACTCTCCCTCTCGCTCGGTCGAAGAAGAAAGGAAGAGAAGAGGAGGGAAAATGGCGTGTGCGGGGAGGAAGAAGAAGAAGAAAAGAGGGAGAGAGAGAGAAGGTGGTCCACGGTCCCGGTCCACGGGCCTGGTCCACGGCGCCAACCAACCGGGGGCTCCAACCGGCCGGTCCACAAGGCTGGGCGCGTGCGCCGGGTCCACGCACGCGCCCAGCGCGCCACGTGGCGCGCGGCAACGCGCCCGCCACACGGGCGCGTTGCACCGCACCACGCGCAGGCGCGGGACACGCGCCCGTTACACGGGCGCGCGTGCCCCCGCGCCCGCGCGGGCGCCAACGGGGGGCCGCCAGCTGGCGCGCATTGCGCAGCGCGCCGCCGCCCACCTCGGGATCCGTGCCGCGCCACGCCTCGGTTTGCGTGCCGCGTCGTCTCGAAAAACGCGCACGCCTACCGGACTCCAAAACCAACAAATAAATAGTCCATTCATAGCGATTTTCGCGCGCTGAATCCAAAAACGATGTCCGTTTCTTCAAATTCTCACCCGAAAATTTGCCGAATGCCCACTCGATCCGATTTTCGCGCCGGGTCCATTTTTAAAGTCCGATTTGCCAAATTCCAACTCTAAAAAAATTCCCGAAGGCAACCGGAGAGGTATCTTTTATCCAAACTTCGCCCGGAGTCCAAATTTGACATCTGAATCGCGCGAAACCACCTCTAAACACCCAACGGGTCATCCAAATTCCCAACGGCCACTAAAAGCTGCCCAACAACCGGCAACCCTACGCGGGGGATTCCGGGACCTCACATCCTCCCCCACTAAAAGAAAGTTTCGTCCTCGAAACTAGATCAAGCACATCAGGAGTCAAGAATACCACGGCTAGGTATCTAACAATACGCCTCCAGCTCCCTAAACCCCACTCGTCCCTCGTGATTACTCCGCAACAACAACAACAAGTACGGTATGACCCGATGTGCAATTCTCTCATCTCTCGAGCCAGAAATTGCAACGGGCGTCCCTCGTACTCCAATAATCACAGATCTCAAAGGGGCATGTAAATCACGGGCGAGGAAAAACACATCACTACTGAGCTGAGGCGTGAAAAACCAAAGGGCTCCACTAAAAGGCTGGGGGAAACTGAAATAACCACAAGTGTAACACGCACCAAACCACAACATGGTGCCAACCTCAACAAGACGACCCGAAGCATACCCGCACATTCATCCAATAAGGAAGGGAATCCAATAAGCTGGGGTCTTCACTCGGCTACTTCCCGATCCGAAACCACTCGAGTGGACTACACAACTGCAGGCTACCCTCAAAAGGGATCCTCAAAAGGCACAATCTCGTGCCACAGTTGGTCGCTCAACATGCTATCATAACCCCAACGGACCCACGGGTCGAAGTAGATCCCTCAACTAATAAAGAACACCCTGACGGGAACCAAACCGTCGGTGAACGGGACTGAAAACTGGCTCACAAGGCGATCATAAAGCTGATGCCCAAACTCGCGGTCAAAAGTCCGAACCATCCAAAAACTCTCACCGTTGTGTACCTACAACGTGGCATCACTGCCGTGCACCAACGGCGTGGCATCACTGCCGTGCACCAACGGCGTGGCATCACCACCGTATATCAACGGTGTGGCATCACCACCGTGTATCAACGGTGTGGCATCATCACCGTGTATCAACGGTGTGGCATCACCACCGTATATCAACGGTGTGGCATCACCACCGTGTATCAACGGTGTGGCATCATCATCGTGTATCAACGGTGTGGCATCACCACCGTGTATCAACGGCGGGGCATCACTGCCGTGCACCAACGGCGTGGCATCACCACCGTGTATCAACGGTGTGGCATCACCACCGTGTATCAACGGTGTGGTATCACTCAAGCATCAAGGCCTCAGATCCTCACAGTCCTATACCCAACACTACCTCGAAATCCCGGAGCTGAGGAAGAGCCAAAAGATCAACAGGCAAAAACCAGGGCCCCAACTGCACTGGGCAGGACCAATAACACCCATCTATGTGCAACACGTGATCAGGTATCTGAACCTCACGAGCACAAGCCAAGGGTCCTATCTCCAGCCCATACAACAATGCAAATGCCCTAGCACTCTCACAGCTATGTCGGAGAACCCTCAACGACTCAACTCACAACAACACCCCACTCATAGGCGAGAAGGACCGACTGACGCGGCAAAGATCCGAAAATCCCGATAGACCGGTGCCTAGAACCCCAATCAAACAAGAACAGACTCTAGGCTCAGTCTATCGAGGTTTTCGCTCCTTTATCGTTCAGGGATTCAGTCCCTCTCGTTTAAAGTGGGAAACTATCTCAACACGCAACTCACGGCTGGAGACGCTCCACAGCCGGATCCGCGAAGGGTCCGAAAACCCCGGGAGACTAAAACCTGTGTCCCCACGCAAGAAGAAACAGCCCTTAGAACCCAGATCACTCGAATCATCTCGGGTGAATAAGTTTATAAGAATCAGTGACGTTTATTACAGAAAAACCATTTGATCTGAGGAAAATCCGTCTTTTTAATGATTTTTAGTCTTTTAGGAAAACAATTGCAAACAAGTTTTATGTCCAGACCTCGAAGAGCTACTGCCCTCGTCCTATCAAACAAGAACAGAATCAGGCAACCCTGCGGGGCTTGGAAGAAAGCATTGGCTGACTAAAATCATGTGTTCGTCCAAAAAGGTTCTGGGTTCAAGGTCCTGCTAACACGCGTACACCACGATCACAACATGGTGGTGACGAGAGGGACAACGAAACTAAAAACCCGCTAAGCACGCTCAATCGCTGCATCTAACGTCGGCACCCGCCGAGAATACACCAAGTGTTAGATATTCCGATGCAGTCCTTTCTCAACTAGCTCAACCTCCTGGGCCTCAACCAGGCGACATGGGGTACAGCGCTCAACAAATCGCAAAACTCGCGAACGTACTCCAGAAGAGGTCGACTCCCCTGCTGCAGGAGTCTAAGATCCCCATCTAGTTTCTGCTTACACTGTCAGGAAAGAAGGCCCTGAGCAGCAAAGCACGAAACTGGTTCCAAGTCAACAACTGCGCTCCTGGTAGTCCAACAGGACGAACTCGACGCCACCAAATCTCGGCGTCCTGTCAGACCAACTCAATCTCACTAAAGCAACCGCCTGGTAACTCGGCCAGGGCATGTGCCCACCTGGTAACTCGGCCAGGGCATGTGCCCACCTGGTAACTCGGCCAGGGGCAACACCCTCCTGGTAACTCAGCCAGGGAAAAACACCCTCCTGGTAACTCAGCCAGGGAAAATGCCCTCCTGGTAACTCAGCAAGGGAAAAATGCCCTCCTGATAACTCAGCCAGGGAAAAATGCCCTCCTGGTAACTCAGCAAGGGAAAAATGCCCTCCTGGTAACTCAGCCAGGGAAAAATGCCCTCCTGGTAACTCAGCCAGGGAAAATGCCTTCCTGGTAACTCAGCCAGGGAAAAAGCCCTCCTGGTAACTCAGCAAGGGAAAAATGCCCTCCTGGTAACTCAGCCAGGGAAAAAGCCCTCCTGGTAACTCAGCCAGGGAAAAAATGCCCTCCTGGTAACTCAGCCAGGGAAAATGCCCTCCTGGTAACTCAGCCAGGGAAAACACCCTCCTGGTAACTCAGCCAGGGAAAAATGCCCTCCTGGTAACTCAGCCTGGGGAAACGCCCTCCTGGTAACTCAGCCAGGAAAAACGCCCTCCTGGTAACTCAGCCAGGGAAAAACGCCCTCCTGGTAACTCAGCCAGGGAAAACGCCCTCCTGGTAACTCAGCCAGGGAAAACGCCCTCCTGGTAACTCAGCCAGGGAAAAATGCCCTCTTGGTAACTCAGCCAGGGAAAACGCCCTCCTGGTAACTCAGCCAGGGAAAAATGCTCTCCTGGTAACTCGGCCAGGGAAAATATCCTCCTGGTAACTCAGCCAGGGAAAATGTCCTCCTGGTAACTCGGCCAGGGAAAATGTCCTCCTGGTAACTCGGCCAGGGAAAATATCCGCACAACTGGGACTGCCGTCAATCCAAACGGCCCCCACGACAACACCCCACTCATAGGCACGCGGTCCGCGAGCGAGCGGGGAGCCGGCGCCGGTGGGCTGTGCGCGCGCGGCATGGACTGGTGGTTGCCCGGGGTGTCGCGAGAGTTTTTGTGGACCGTTTTTGACGTGGTTTTTTTCCCCTTTTTGCTCTCACAGGACGTCGTCGGGATACGCGGATTTCGGCGAGGTGCCGTGCGGAGCCCGGATCGATTGCGCGGCACGCGGTTTTACCTTTGCTGTTTGGCAGGCGTGTGTGGGCTGTGTGTGCTGTGAGTGTATTTAATTATTCTGGAGCTTTGGTGTGTGAGTGTTGTGGGGGCTGCAGGGTGTTGGTGTGTGTGTGTTTTTCCTTGTGTGTACAATTGGAGCAGGTTGTGTTTTGAAGGTGCTGTGGACTTATGGGTGTGTTCATTTGGAGCTGGTAGTGTGTAAGGTGGAATTATGTAACTTGCTTAATTGGAGCTTGTATCTTATATGTAAGTTATTGAGGTTGTGGGCAGATGCTTGATGCTGGAGTTTTTGTGTGGATTTAAGTGATTTGTGTATAAGTGAGCATTTATTGTATGAGTGTGCAGATGTTATGGTGGACTTACATTATGCTGTGGGTGTGTGGTGTGCATTGTGGGAGCTTATGGGGTGTAAATGAATTATATAATTTTGTTATGTGAGCTGTTGGTGACTTGGGGTGACAGTGGCATTGATGTTGGACATGTAGTAGGCTGGAGACCTTGGCGATGGTGTTGTGGTGTGCTTGACTCTTTTTTTTTGTGCTGCTTGTTGGCTGTGGGTGAGCAGGAAGTGTGCTTTGGACTTGTGTGTGTGTGGGCGCACTTAGGTATTTGGTGTTTATGAGAGCAGGTGTTTTGTGGTGGACTTGGAGTGGGCTTTAAGACTCCTGTTTAGTGCTGTGAGCTTGTAGCAGAGGTAGAAGCAGCCACGCGCCGTTGAGGCAACTTCAGCAGATCTGCGATAGTGAGCTAGCCGCGCTTCACCAACTTTAGCGATTGCCTGCGGAAAGCGTTCCAGGTAGGTTGGAATTTCTCCAAAATGTATGGAATGCCCTTTAATGCTCCTGAATGCAATTTGATCATGTTTTCCATGTTATTTTCACTGTTTTTAAATCTGATAATTGCCTGGAATTTTCTGTAAAATTTATTGGAACCCCGGATTATTTTTAGTAGACTCCTGACACTATAGGACACTAGACTGCATGTTCTGTTGGCATTATTTTAGCTCCCTGATCGTTTTAAAAATCGAGAAAGCCGTTTTAAGGAAAAATCAGCATTTTTAAAGGTGGTTTTTAAAACATAAGTTTGCCAGAGGTATGGCATAGGTTCAGGGTCCTTCTGACCTCGTGCCTGGGGGCCGAGGGGTCTCTTTTTGAGTTTTTGGGATTAGTCATAGTGTCATTTGAGTTTGAGCTTCTGATGAGATTATTCTAGATCGGGGGTTATATATCTCTGATTTGATAGTTGAGGTGGTTCTCCCACTTAGTTATGAGAGTTTTGGGTTTCTGGCAGATCGAATCGTGGAGGTTTCCCGACTTAGCCATGGGTCGTGCATCATCAGATTGAGTCGTTGAGGGTTCTCCGACAGACCATGTGAGGATTTGGGCTTTTCCTGTTTGAGTCGAGGAGTCTTTTCCGACTGTGTTGTTCTATTTGAGCATTGAGTTTTCGATCTGTTTGATCGTGGATCATAGCCTGCATGTGCCGCCTTTTGAGACAGTTGAGATTGATGAGATACTTGAGCTCGTTGGGGTCGCTCCCCTCGAGTTACGCCCCGGGTGCGTGTTGATGATGAGATGATGATGCGCCTAGTTGATATACTAGTGGTCGCTTGATACCCCTGGCCGAGTTACCATGGGGTCACTTTGCGTGAGATTGAGATAGTCAGTTTAGGACGCCCCACATAAATCCCATCCTCATGTGGATGCGTGGTAGTGGGCAGGTGCGTACCTAGACGACAGGCGCAGGCTGGACTGAGCCAGTTTTGGCAGTCATTGAGATTGGGTGATATGAGTGGGTGGTTACATATTATGTTCTTAGATGGGTTTCTTTCCTTTGAGCATTGACACTGAGGCATCTTAGTAGTAGAGGGTGTATGCATATCATGTTATCGGTAGAGTTTCTTGAGCTTTATGATTGAGACTTTTTAGCTGTAGTTTTCTTTCAGCTTACCACTATCTATCTATCTGCATACCTATCTGTTTTGCCTCCAGTAGACTTAGTGGGCATACCGTGGATATTGGGACGGTACCCACTGAGATCTGCCTTCTGCAGTAGATCTCACACCCGCTGCGGTGACAGGTCACTGAGGTTGCTGTTCCGGCTTAGCTCGCGCAGAGACAGCTGATCGAGATGAGGACGTGGCCGAGTAGTTCCTTACCAGCATTGATAGTCAGAGGTAGATGTTCCCAGTATTTTTATGATTCCACTTTTGTACTGGACATTCTGAGAGACTTATGAGGATTGTATTTATTTTCATAGGTAGTCAGACTTTGTACTAAGGATTTTTATTTATCCAGTTGTTCAATTGATTTCAGTAGCTATTAGTTCTTTTTCAGCTCTGATACATGTTTAGCTATAGATCTTTTTCAGGGTAGACGCTTCGTCTGTGCGGCAGTTTCCGTACAGACGGCGGATCTGTTGGCGAGCCCGGATCGCAGTTCGACCCGGGGCGTGACACTGGTCCATGCACCCCCGCGCCCCGCTCTGTAGACCGTGCACCAAGAACCTGCCTATCCGGTGGCGCCACGTGTCACGCGCCGGGTCTATGCACCATGCCGCGCTGCTCTGTGGACCGAGCACTGCAAAAGCCGGCCAATGATAGGCCGCCACTTGGCATGCCGGCGGTCTACGGTCCCCCCCATGGACCAGGATCCAATGAAAACTTCCGGGAGTCCATTTTTGGGCCTCCGGACTCGGAAACAAATAAGCAAATAGTCATTTTCAAGCGTTTTTCCGCGCTGAATCCAAATCCAACCTCTGTTTGGCCCAAAACCCTTTCTAAAATTCGGCAAAAGCAACCGAAGGCCAATCCAGCTCTAGATACCTCGCAGGGTCCATCTGTGGCATCCTTTGATGTACTATGGGCCAGACACACCAACAATAGGTGTTTCACACAGTTGATTCACGAGAAAACTGCATGGGGACCTGGACCACTACAGACGTGGACCGGGGGATGGACACGTGGCAGGCTCTGATTGGCCGGCGCACCAGGCGCGGTCTACGGGTCTGGCGCGGGCAAACGGGGCAGGTGGGCACGGCAGGGGTGCATGTGGGCGTGGCAGCGCGGGCAGGCGCACGTGGTGGGCGCGCCGCCACGTGGCGGCGAGTGGTCGGCGGGCGCGAACCACCCGCCCACGCGGTCGGGACACGCTGCGCAGCCCGGTTGGCCGGGCCCCGCAGCCGCGTGTTCTGGGACACGTGGCACACCCTGATTAATCCGGGCGCATTGCACCACGTCCCCTGTTTGGTGTCCGATTCTCCCGGGCGCCCGAAAACGTACCCATAAGTCCCAAATTTGATTTTTTCGGATTTTTGCCTATAAATAGGCTCTCCTCTCCCCCATTTTCGGGATTTTGGAGATTTTTCTTGGACCCCTTTGGCATAGCCCGTCCTCACACTGTCCACCACCTTTTGAGGGATCTTGAGGATTTTAGGAGGTCACGACACCGACAATTTCAGCGACTCGGCGCGCTTCGATGCTTCTCTGATTTTGGCTTTTCCCGTCGACGTTTCGTCCGCGGACTCCTCTGAGCTGACCAGTGGGAGTTTTCAGCCGATTTTTTCAGTGACATTTTTACGAGAGGTAGATCTTCGATTTCTGTATTTAGTGTTTCTCTCCATTTTGAGTTTTTATGGGGTATTTTGGAGCATCTTTGAACCCCTTCATTTCTGTGGATCTTTCTGGACAGCAGAGCTTGTTTGATTTTTATCTCGGTGCACTGTTGTTGTATATCAGCCTGTGAGGACTCGATCGACATTTACACTTCGCGAGGAACGCAGTCATATTTTTTATGGATTTTTTCGACGTCCCTCCGAAGGTGAATATTCTCAGTTTTTGGGACTGTTGCGCAAAACAGTAAATGCAGATTTTTGAGAGTGTAACTTTTGCGGCGTTCGGCTTGTGATGCAGTTTTTGCTGCAATTTTAGAGTTCTGCAGGGAAAGGGAAAGATGGATGTTATCGTCACGATCGAGGTGAGCCTTTTTTCTTTTGGTCCCAGCTGAAAATTTTATTCGGATTGACCTCCACTTCAGCTTGACGCGCTCGCTGATTTTGTATGGGTTGTTGGACAGCACTTCAGTGTTTTGCTTGCCGCCGTCAATCCGGGAGGAGTTTTTGGATGATTTTCATTGCGTTGGAATCTTGAGAGGCTGAGGAACGTGCACGGCAAGTTTCGGCTCGATCAGACCCTGGATCGTCACGTTTCAGGTGGGTTGGATCTTCCTCCAAAACTAGCGGGCGGCGTACTAATTCTATGCCGTAGTATGCATGCATGATAAGTAGAATACTCATTTTTGTGGACCGAGATTCAAGCATGTATAATAGAATTAGCAAATTGGTTATTTCTCGTGATAACGAAATATTGGAATCTTAACTAGCACCCCGTCATATGTTGCATGTATTTAACCAGACTAGTTGAGAACCTTCATTTGGGCTAGGTTGTTTTATGCTTTAGACATCCTCACTTTACATTCTATTATTGGACTTAGTGTTTTCCTCGCCCGGGTAGTGGGCGGAGTGGTCGGGATATCTTCTAGTGTAGGATGCATGTTAGACTCGCGCCTAGGGGCCGAGTGGAGTCGGGTAGCTGTGGCTAGTCTTATACTGGTGTCGGGAACCGTTCGAGTAAACGGTGGTCCCTTGGTCGTTGAGTTTTCTCTGATCTTTTTGTCGTCACTGTGTTCGTGGCAGAAGTGTACTGGTGATAGTAGGACCTAGAACCCAAACTGTTTTTGGACACACGTAATTTTTCCCTCCGAATTTTGAAGGGTCGCCGGAACTTGTTTTTGTTTGATTTGGGTGAAGGCAATAGCCCTTTGAGGTTTGGAAAATAAAACGTGTTTTGACTTATTTTATTAAAGAACTAAAATTTATTAAATTGGGCTTCTCAAATAAAAATAGTTTTCAGTAATAACTGTCATTTTTTCTTGCAAACTTCCTCATGGGTTTGAGTGATCTGGGTTCTAGGGGCCGTTTCCTTTTCTTTTTGGGACGAAAGCTACGGGGGCTGAGCCTAGAACCTGTTCTTGTTTGCTAGTCTCTTGGAACTTTTGGACCCTGATCGGTTCCCATCGGATGTTTTACCGAGGGAGCTATTTTTTCGAATTGTAAGGGTCGAGAATTTCGAAAGGCGGAGCCTGGAGTCTGTTCTTGTTTGATTGGGGTTCTAGGCACCGGTCTATCGGGATTCTCGGAACCTTATGGTGTCCGTCCGTTTTGTGTCATCTGTGAGTTGGGTGTTCTGTTTTGGGAGCTGTTTGGGTTGACGGTGGTCCCGAGCTGTGGAGTGACTCCAGTAGATGTTGTTAGTGTTGAGTTATTGTTTCTGATCTGATTGATCGTGGATTTGGACTATAGCCTGCATGAGCCATATTGAGCTCGACAGAGATGCGCGGATACTTTCCTCGGTGGGGTTGCGCCCCTCGAGTGCCACTCCGGAGTTGGTCCTGTTACGTTACTATCGCGACTTGTCGACGCAGTCCGTGTGGGACGCCCTACGTAAGTCTAGTCCTCCGTGGATGTAATGGCTGTAGGTGGGCGCAGGTTCACTGGACCCTATGTGGTAGTTAGTGTGATTGGGTTGATTGAGTTTATTGGGTTAGAGTCGATGCATCATTTTCATCTATTTCACCCATTGAGAATTGTAGGTAGAGGCATGATAGCTATAAATATCTTTCCAGCTTATCTTTTCATTATTTCAATTTTCATGTTATCTTATACCTCTAGTAGACTTAGTGAGCAGACCGTTGGTCTTAGAGATGGTACCCACTGAGAACTACGTGACGGTGTAGTTCTCACACCCTCTGTTGGTGACAGATTTTCCATAGGCATCTATCCCCGTTCCTACTCCTGTTGCTGCACCTGCTGAGCGAGGTAAGGGAGTCACGTGCTAGTTCCCTACCCGTTCTTGGAGTGTAGTTGTACCCATTTCTGGAGCTTTGTAGTACAGTTTGCTGGATTTTGTAGATAGTTACTTTTGAGAGTTTCTTTTTTTTTTGAGAAACTTTTGTATTGTGAGGATCAGACTGTACCTGGCACGCCCCGGGGTCGAAACTACGACCCGGGCTCGCCAACAGATCCGCCATCTGTACGGAAACTGCCGCACAGACGAAGCGTCTACCCTGCAAGTCAGATCTATAGCTAAACATGTATCAGAGCTGAAACTAAAACCAGTAGCTACAGAAAATCAACTGAACATCTGAATAAATAAAATAATCCTCAATACAAAGCCTCTCAGCTAAGAAAAATAAATACAACTCTCAAATATCTCTCAGACTGTCCAGTACAAAAGTGTAATCATAAAATATACAGGGTACATCTACCTCTGACTATCAATGCTGGTAAGGAACTAATCGGCCACGTCCTCACCTCAATCAGCTGTCTCCGCGCGAGCTAAGGCGGAACAGCAACCTCAGGAAACCTGTCACCGCAGCGGGTGTGAGAACTACTGCAGAAGGTAGTTCCCAGTGGGTATCGTCACCAAAATCCACGGTATGCCCACTAAGTCTACTGGAGGCAAACAGATCGGTATGCAGATAGATATATAGGAAAGCAGGAAATGAACTACAGCTAATATGCCTCAACATCATGCTCACAGAAATCTCAACTATGAACCTGCTACGCATACACTCGCCACTGCTATAATGCCTCAAGTATCATGCTCAAAGGAAAACTCATCTAAGAACATGCTATGCACCACTCGCACACGAGGTGCTCACAAAACTCAAATCTCAATGACTGCCCAAAAGTGGCTCAGTCAAGCCTGCGCCTGTTGTCTAGGAACGCACCTGCCCACTACAACGCATCCACAAGAGGATAGGATTTACGTGGGGCGTCCTACACTGACTGCTAGGAACGCACCTGCCCACTCCACGTGGGGCGTCCTACACTGACTACTAGGAACGCACCTGCCCACTCCACATGGGGCGTCCTAGTCTGGCTATCTCAATCATCATCATCACGCATCCGGAGCGTAACTCGAGGGGAGCGACCCCACCGAGCTCTAGTATCTCATCAGTCTCAACTGTCTCATAAGCGGCACATGCAGGCTATGATCCACGATCAAATAGATCGGAAACTCAATGCTCAGATAACACAACTCAGTCGGGAACCCTCCACGACTTGATCAGGAAATGCCCAAACACTCTCACAGCTATGTCGGAGAACCCTCCACGACTCAATCTGATAATGCACAACCCATGGCTAAGTCGGGAAACCTCCACGACTCGATCTGCTAGAGCCCAAAACTCTCAAAGCTAAGTCGGAGAACCATCTCCACTACCAAATCAGAAATGCACAACTCCCGATCTATAGTAATCCCATCGACCTCAACGAAGAAACTCAACTCATATGACACTAGAAACTCATCTCACAGAGTTCTAAAAATCCACTCGGCCCTCTGGCACGAGAACGGATGCATCCTGAACCTACTCGATCCCCCTGGAAGCTCACAATATTTAAAAAATCATTTTCAAAGCCCAGTTTTCTTTAAAACAGGTCCGACGATTTTTAAAACGGTTCAGATGCCAATCTAATGCCAACTAATCATGCAGTCTAGTGTCAAATCACTTCTAGATCATGCTAAAAATATCAGGGGCTCACAATTATATTCCTACAATTTTCTAGGCAACTATCAGATTTACCAGCTATGCAAATAAATAAGCTATACATGATCAACATGCATACAATAGCTTTAGAGGGCATTCCATACATCTTGAAGAAATTCCAACCCACCTGGAACGCTTTCCGCAGGCAATCGCTGAAGTCGGTGAAGCGCCGCGCCGTTCACTTTCAAAAATCTGCCGGAACGCCCAAAACCGCGCCGCAGGCGCGCGCACTGTGGTGATCCTCGAAAAAATCCCCGGAAGCTCGAACAAATCCCTCGAGTCCTCTAATAAAAATCCGGCGCGCTCTGACTCCCTCGCCGTCCACTCACAGCATGCGTGCCTGCCCTCGGCTCCGCGCAGTGAAAATCCGCAAGCTCCCAACCACAGCACACAAGCCGCTCCTCAATGTGCACACGAAAACATGGAAGGAACAACCAACTTCCATTCAAAACCTCTTTCAAAACCATCTAAAGAAATCCAAAAACCAAACTTGGAGAAATCTGTCACTTTCCTCACGTGCGGCCGACGCGCGCGCGGCTCCGCTCAACTCCAAGCAGCGGGACACACAAGCTGCCACCCTCACTTCTCTTCTTCTCCTTCTCTATCTTTTCCTTGCTTTCCTTCTTTTCTTTCTCTTTTTCTTGCTTTCTGTCGTGGAGAAGATGGTAGGGTTGGAGGGCTCATAAATAGAGGGTGGCGTAGGGTATACAGCGGGAGGTGGAAAGACCGTCGTGCCCTTCACTAAAAATCCGAAACCTGCTTAATTAGGCTCCCAGAGGTGCTGAGTACCGGTACCCCTAGCTGGGTACCGGTACTAAACCATTTAGTTCCAGAACTAGAGCTTGAGTTCCGGAACACAATGCTCAGTTCCGGAACTCAAGCTTCAGTTCCGGAACTGGAGCTCCCCAAAGCCGAAATCCGAGTCTGAAGCTTCTTAACTCTTGCCGACAACTCACTTTCTGCCCCGGAAGCTTCCGCCGTCCTCTAAATCCTCTCGAACCCCGCTGTAAACATAAAGTACACATGTTCCAAGCTTTTCCCACACGAAAAGCTCAACAATGGAGTCAGTGTGCTCAATCCAAAATCCGATATTCTCACAAGAGAAATCCTCACTTGCATTCTCTTCTCATTTCTTTTCTCGTTCCTTTTTCTCAACTCCAAAGCGGGTTACAATTTATTACTTAAATCCTTTAAATGCCAGCTCCAACTCACTTTTCGCCTTCGGGGCCTCCGTATCGAACTGAAACCTCCCGAACTCCGCTGAAACCTGAACATACACGTATTCCAACTTTTTCCAATTTTCTACGCACAACCGCGGAGTCGGTCCTCTATCCAAACCAGTACTCAACAAGTACGCCATGCCCCGAAATCACTGATTCAAACTGGGCTTCCAAGTTCGACGCCGCTAACTCACTTTTCATCCCAAAGGCTTCCGCGTCGATCCGAATCAATTCGAACTCGTCTGAAAACATAAATGGAACACGCCCAAGGCGATTTTCCCCCCACCACGCCATCTTGCGAGGTGGGTGCACTCAACAAAGTCCCGGTACTCTACACTCTCCCCTCCTTAAAAAGGTTTCGTCCTCGAAACCAGTAATAATCCATAACTCAGGAGGGCGTCTCAATCCGATAGAAACAGGAATACTCAACTCATCCTCAAGCTCTCAGGTGGTCGTTCTCACTCATCATGATGGCTCCACTGAACCCTCACTCAAGGTATAACCCGATTGAACAATTCCTTAACTTTACAAGCAAAATTTTGCATCGGCTGCTCCTGATAACTCAGATCCTCGTCCAATTCCAAGGAAGTGTGCTTCAAAACATGCGAGTGATCAAAACACTTCTACCAGCTAGACAAATACTCGCGGACCAAACTCCCCGCGTAAACTCGAATCTACATATCCCTGCGGATAGTGGCTTCCACAAATCAAGAAGGTCTCCAAACCCAAAACTCCAAGCCTCCAATTGGCAAAACGCCTCCGTTGCTCCTTAGCAACTAAAAAGCTCAAGTTCACAAATACATCTCTCACATCCATCCATAGGGAGAGAAGCTCAACATCTGGAACAACGCTCAACCCCTAACTCTCAATTTCCAAAATCCAAAGGTGGCATCCACTAATCAATCACCTCCTTCCAAGGTTGCACTGCTCGCCTAGACAAGGCGTACACGACCATAATGTCCTCGCCGGGATAATACTACCAGCTCAATCCTACAGCTCCAATAACTCTGTCCACCGGCGTTGCCTCAACCAAAAATCCTCCTGAGTAACCAAGTACTTCAGGTTCAAGGGTCTATAGATAACTCAGTTCTCTCTTTATCACTGGCAAAATCTATATCAATGCTGGTATCCTTCTCACCTTATCTCTCTTCCAAGCTATACTGGCCTTGCTTAGACCAAAAGCCTCTGACCTCTGTCACTATCATAGGTCTAGGCCCAACCCAAACAGTATCACTCTTCGTTGGGCCCACTGTCACACTTGCAGCTGATATCACATGGCCTAACAACAAAACCTTCCGAAGTCAAAAGCATACTCTCTCAACTTGGCATACAACTTCTCCTCTCTTAGAAGTTGCAGCACTATCCTCACGTGCACCTCATGCTCTATGCCACCCCGGAAATAAATCCAAATATCCACAACGGGTACGGCTACCAATCCGTCCAAACACAGCTGGAACACACAATTCCTCAAATCCAAAAGGCGGCAGGGCCTTAGTCAATCCACTGGACCGCGTTGCAAGCTCATAATGCCCCTACCTGGTCCTGAACACTATCTGGGCACAGCCCTCGGCTATATGATTCCATAAAGCTATCAAACTCCCAAAGGCATCTACCAAACCACAATCCAACCTGTCTGTGCTCAAACCATCATAAAACCCTCACTGTTGTGTTTCCACAACGTGGCATCACTGCCGTGTACCAACGGCATGGCATCACCACCGTGTATCAACGGTATGGCATCATATCCAAATATAAATCTCTCTGATCCTCACTGTCGTATTCCCACGACATGGTACTGGGTTACACAGACCTCTCGATTCATCAAATCCCGCAACTGCGCTATCAGCTCTCTCTCTCTGTCTCACGGTGATAATCCAAGAGGTGCTGCCGAAGTCGGCGCGGTTTCCAAAACCACGTCGATCACTATCTCGATCTCAATCTCACTAAACGGCGGCTTCAACATCAGATCAGGTAAACTCTCACCCGGGATCACACGGGCGATAAGGATATTCTTTAGTCCCGGTGCCGCCGTAGGCACCTCTCTACAGTCGCTAGCAAAGCGATACGACCACGACTCAAACTCTGTCGTGCTCTAGCATCCTCAATAAACACACTCCTCGTGACCAGGTCCACGAAGGGTCACTGTCCTCTCTCGACAATCCATGGTAGCATAACATTGGGATAACCAATCCCTATCCAACCTCATATCAACATCCCGAAGCTGATGTAGGACTAAAAACTCAATGGATCAAATCCAAGATCCTATCTGCACTGGGCAGGACTGGCAACACTCATCCATGTGCTATACGTGATCTGGAACCTGATCCTCACGTGCACAAGCCAACAGTCCCATCTCTGGCCCACACGAAGCTACCCCAGCTCTAGTAAAACACACACCTGGTAAGACGCGATCCACTATCCTGGCACCCTCTAACAGGCTGCACACTCTCATCCACTAGATGCTGGTGGCCATCACTCAATCTGCCTCGGCATCACGGCTCTATCGGCCAACCGGTAAGTCGGATGAACCTCTTCATCCTGAAGGGGTAGAAGGGGGGCCGTCGCATGCGGCAAAACCAAAAGCACTACTCTGGGACACTGTCTGAAAATGTCCTGACCATCCACATGAAAACATCGCCCCTGCCTGAGGTCACACTGTGGCGATGAATCCGGCCCACCGCAAATGATACACTCATCCTGACACTACTGCTGGTGCCTCGTCCGTCGAGAACCTCCTGGTCTCTGTCTCCTCTAAGACCCATGACCCTGAGGCTGGAATCATGGCGACCTCGATCCACACGACCGTCCCAAAATAAGTCCCAAAATAAGACGATACTGGACGTCTCTCTCTGGAGCTGGTCCCTCGCTCTCGGTCCCTCTCGGACATAATCACTAATCCTCGGTCAATCCATCGATCATGCACAAAGAGATAAATATCCCGATGCAGTCCTTTCTCAAACAGATCAACCTTCTAGGCCTCATCCTGGGCAACACGGGGCACACTGCTCAACCGTCGCAGAAATTCGCGAACACATTCCTGAAGAGGTCAACTCCCCTGCTGTAGGTGTCACGCCCCGGAGTCGAAACTGTGACTCGGGCTCGCCAACAGATCCGCCATCTGTACGGAAACTGCCGCACAGACGAAGCGTCTACCCTGCAAGTCAGATCTATAGCTAACATGTATGAGAGCTAAAACTAAAGCCAGTAGCTACTGAAATCAATCACTAAACATCTGATATAAAAAACAATAATCCTCAATACAAAGCCTCTCACCCTCACAAGTAAAAACATACAAATCTCTCAGGCTGTCCAGTACAAAAGTGGAAACATAAAATATACAGGGTACATCTACCACTGACTCACAATGCTGGTAAGGAACTAATCAGCCACGTCCTCACCTCGATCAGCTGTCTCCGCGCGAGCTAAGCCGGAACAGCATCCTCAGGAAACCTGTCACCACAGCGGGTGTGAGAACTACTGCAGAAGGTAGTTCCCAGTGGGTACCGTTACCAATATCCACGGTATGCCCACTAAGTCTACTGGAGGAAAACAAATAGGTATGCAGATAGATATATATATATATATAGGAAAGCAAGAAATGAGCTACAGCTAATATGTCTCAACATTATGCACAAGGAAATCTCTACTATGAACCTGCTATGCATACACTCACCACTACTAAAATGCCTCAAGTATCATGCTCAAAGGAAAACTCATCTAAGAACATACTATGCACCACTCGCACACGAGGTACTCATAAAACTCAAATCTCAATGACTGCCAAAACTGGCTCAGTCAAGCCTGCGCCTGTCGTCTAGGAACGCACCTGCCCACTACCACGTGGGGCGTCCTACTGACTACTATGAACGCACCTGCCCAGTCCACGTGGGGCGTCCTAAACTGACTACTAGGAACGCACCTGCCCACCCCCTGGGGCGCCCTAGTCTGTCTATCTCAATCATCATCACGCATCCGGAGCGTAACTCGAGGGGAACGACCCCACCGAGCTCAAGTATCTCATCAGTCTCAACTGTCTCATAAGCGGCACATGAAGGCTATGATCCACGATCAAACAGATCGGATACTCAATACCTAGATAACACAACTCAGTCGGGAACCCTCCACGACTTGATCAGGGAATGCCCAAACACTCTCACAGCTATGTCGGAGAACCCTCCATGACTAAATCTGATAATGCACATCCCATGGCTAAGTCGGGAACCCTCCATGACTCAATCTGCCAGAGCCAAAACTCTCAAAGCCAAGTCGGAGAACCATCTCCACTACCAAATCAGAAATACAAACCCATGATCTAGAATAATCCCACAAGGGATCTCAACTCACTTGACACTAGAAACTCATCCTACAGAGCTCTAAAAATCCTCTCGCCCCCCCGGCACGAGAACATATGCATCCTGAACCTACTCAATCTCTCTGGAAGCCCACAATATTTTAAAACTATTTTCAAATCTCAGTTTTCATTAAAACCGGTCCGACGATTTTTAAAACGGTTCAGATGCCAATCTAATGCCAACTAATCACGCAGTCTAGTGTCAAGTCATCCCTAGTTCATGCTAAAAAATATCTGGGGCTCATAAATGTCTTTCTATAGTTTTCTAGGCAACTATCAGATTTACCAGCTATACAAATAAATAAGCTAAACATGATCAACATACATTCAATAGCTTTAGAGGGCATTCCATACATCTTGAAGAAATTCCAACCCACCTCAAATGCATTCCGCAGGCAAACGCTGAAGTCGGTGAAGCGCCGCGCCGCCCACTGTCAAAATCTGCCGGAAACACCAAAACCGCGACGCACGCGCGTGTACTGTCGCGATCCTCGAAAAAAATCCCCGGAAGCTCGAACGAATCCCTCGAGTCCTCCGGCGCACTTCGGCTCACTCGCCGTCCGCTCACAGCATGCACGCATGCGCGCGTGCACCCTCGGCTCCGCACAGTGCAAAGTCCACATGCTCACAGCACAAGTGCAAAAGATGGAAGGAATAATCCAATTAAGCTCAAAGCTTCATCCAAATCCATCATCAAATCCCTCTAAGGAAATCCAAAAACCAAACTACAAAAATCTGCCAACTCACCTCACGTGCGGCACGACGCGCGCGCGACTCCGCTCAAGACCAAGCAGCAAGAAACCACCAACAGCACAATCCTCAAACCTCTCCTTCTCCTTCTTTTCTTTGCTTTCTCTCTTTTCTTCTTTCTTTTCTCTCTTTCCTTTCTTTCTTTCTGTCGTGGAGAAGAAGGCTGGGGGCTCATATATAGAGGGTGGCATGCTTGGGGAGGGAAAAGACCAAAGTGCCCTCACTCAAAATATCCAAATTCAGCTTAATTAGGCTCCCAGAGGTGCTGAGTACGGGTACCCCAAATTGTGTACCGGTACTAAACCATTTAGTTCCGGAACTGGAGCTTGAGTTCCGGAACACAATGCTCAGTTCCGGAACTCAAGCTTCAGTTCCGGAACTGGAGCTCCCCAAAGCCGAAATCCGAGTCTGAAGCTTCTTAATTCACGCCGACAACTCACTTTCTGCCCCGGAAGCTTCCGCCGCGCTCTAAAACCTCTCGAACCCCGCTGTAAACATAAAGTACACATGTTCCAAGCTTTTCCCACACGGAAAGCTGAACAGTGGAGTCGGTGTACTCAATCCAAAATCCAATATTCTCACAAGAGAAATCCTCACTTGCATTCTCTTCACATTTCTTTTCTCGTTCCTTTTTCTCAACTCCAAAGCGGGTTACAAATCATTACTTATATCCTTTAATTGCCAACTCCAACTCACTTATCGCCTTCGGGGCCACCGCACCAAACCGAAACCTCCCGAACTCCGCTGTAACCTGAAAATACAAGTGTTCCGACACTTTCCAATTTCCCGCGCACCACGGCGGAGTCGGTGCTCTAACCAATCAAATATTCTACAAGTACACAATGCCCCGAAATCACTAATTCAAACTGGGCTTCCAAGTTCGACGCCGCTAACTCACTTTTCTTCCCAAAGGCTTCTGCGTCGATCCGAAACAATTAGAACTCATCTGTAAACCCGAATAGAACACGCTCAAGCGATTTCCCCGCACCACGCCATCTTGCGAGGTCGGTGCACTCTACAAAGTCCCGGTACTCTACAGTAGGCATTTCAAATCCCCTTCCAGTTTTTGCTTTACACTGTCGGGAAGAAGGCCCCGAACAGCAAAGCACGAAACTCGCTCCAGGTCATCAACTGCGCTCCCGGTGGTCGAACGGGACGAACTCGACGCCACCAACTCTCGGCGTCCTTATCCAAAAGTACATAACCAAGTGCACCTGATGCTTTTCCGGGATGAACAAATCCTCAAACCACTTCTCCAAAGCAGCAATCCTGTTCTCGGCCTCCCAAGGCTCCAAACTCTGCCCCGAAAGCTGTAGGGGATGGAACTGGCAGATGTACAACAACCGATCGGCAAACTCTCGCTGCTCCAGTACTACTCACAGTGCGATCTGGGTCGAAGTCGACGATGTAGCGGCCGGAGGTACTACTGGTGATACCCCGGGAGACACTCTCTGCTCAAGCATGCGCATCGCGCGCTCCATGTTCTCTTCCTGGCGCCGCGTCGCCTCAAACAACCGGGCTACCTGGGCCCGTAACTCACGGACCTCACTCTGCTCTGTCCATTCAGCCTCCCGCTGATCGGGCTGCTCATCCAAGGTCAAACACGCCCTCGCCACTGCACGGCGCCACGGAGGCAACAAGGGCAACTGCCACAACCAAACACCAAGACCTCAAACACTCTCGACCCAATCAAGCGAAAGTCTAAAACATCTTAACCATTCTAAAGCATTATGTTGTCTGCAGCCAACATAATCACTCTAGAGAATAAACATGTAAAATCACTCGCCCCAATCCCTCGGGGGAGGTACAAACTCAATCAGGACTCTCGCTAATGTCACGTCTCTCACGACAGTCATCCTACTGTCCAACCAATAGCCTGGGTCACTAAGTCCTCAACGACCGATATTCCTAGGCTCTGATACCACCCTAATCTGTCACGCCCCGGGGTCGAAACTACGACCCGGGCTGGCCAACAGATCCGCCATCTGTACGGAAACTGCCGCACAGACGAAGCGTCTACCCTGCAAGTCAGATCTATAGCTAAACATGTATCAGAGCTGAAACTAAAACCAGTAGCTACAGAAAATCAACTGAACATCTGAATAAATAAAATAATCCTCAATACCAAGCCTCTCAGCTAAAGAAAAATAAATACAACTCTCAAAGATCTCTCAGACTGTCCAGTACAAAAGTGTAATCATAAAATATACAGGGTACATCTACCTCTGACTCTCAATGCTGGTAATGAACTAATCGGCCACGTCCTCACCTCGATCAGCTGTCTCCGTCCGCGCGAGCTAAGCCGGAACAGCAACATCAGGAAACCTGTCACCGCAGCGGGTGTGAGAACTACTGCAGAAGGTAGTTCCCAGTGGGTACCGTCACCAAAATCCACGGTATGCCCACTAAGTCTACTGGAGGCAAACAGATAGGTATACAGATAGATATATAGGAAAGCAGGAAATGAACTACAGCTAATATGCCTCAACATCATGCTCACAGAAATCTCTACTATGAACCTGCTATGCATACACTCGACACTGCTATAATGCCTCAAGTATCATGCTCAAAGGAAAACTCATTTAAGAACATGCTATGCACCACTCGCACACGAGGTGCTCACAAAACTCAAATCTCAATGACTGCCCAAAATTGGCTCAGTCAAGCCTGCGCCTCTCGTCTAGGAACGCACCTGCCCACTACCACGTCTCCACAAGAGGACGGGATTTACGTGGAGCGTCCTACACTGACTGCTAGGAACGCACCTGCCCACTCCACATGGGGCATCCTACACTGACTACTAGGAACACACCTGCCCACTCCACGTGGGGCGTCCTAATCTGGCTATCTCAATCATCATCATCACGCATCCGGAGCGTAACTCGAGGAGAGCGACCCCACCGAGCTCTATTATCTCATCAGTCTCAACTGTCTCATAAGCGGCATATGCAGGCTATGATCCACGATCAAACAGATCGGAAACTCAATGCTCAGATAACAAAACTCAGTCGGGAACCCTCCACGACTTGATCAGGAAATGCCCAAACACTCTCACAGCTATGTCGGAGAACCCTCCACGACTCAATCTGATAATGCACAACCCATGGCTAAGTCGGGAAACCTCCACGACTCGATCTGCCAGAGCCTAAAACTCTCAAAGCTAAGTCGGAGAACCATCTCCACTACCAAATCAGAAATGCACAACTCCCGATCTAGAGTAATCCCATCGACCTCAACAAAGAAACTCAACTCATATAACACTAGAAACTCATCCCACAGAGTTCTAAAAATCCACTCGGCCCTCTGGCACGAGAACGCATGCATCCTGAACCTACTCGATCCCTCTGGAAGCTCACAATATTTTAAAAATCATTTTCAAAGCCCAGTTTTCTTTAAAACAGGTCCGACAATTTTTAAAACGGTTCAGATGCCAATCCAATGCCAACTAATCATGCAGTCTAGTGTCAAATCACTTCTAGATCATGCTAAAAATATCAGGGGCACACAATTATATTCCTACAATTTTCTAGGCAACTATCAGATTTACCAGCTATGCAAATAAATAAACTATACATGATCAACATGCATACAATAGCTTTAGAGGGCATTCCATACATCTTGATGAAATTCCAACCCACCTGGAACGCTTTCCGCAGGCAATCGCTGAAGTCGGTGAAGCGTCGCCCGGCTCACTGTCAAAAATCTGCCGGATCGCCCAAAACCGCGCCGCAGGCGCGCGCACTGTCGTGATCCTCGGAAAAATCCCCGGAAGCTCGAACAAATCCCTCGAGTCCTCTAATAAAAATCCGGCGCGCTCCGGCTCCCTCGCCGTCCACTCACAGCATGCGCGCAATCCCTCGGCTCCGCGCAGTGAAAATCCGCAAGCTCCCAACCACAGCACACAAGCCGCTCCACAATGTGCACACGAAAACATGGAAGGAACAACCAACTTCCATTCAAAACCTCTTTCAAAACCATCTAAAGAAATCCAAAAACCAAACTTGAAGAAATCTGTCACTTTCCTCACATGCGGCCGACGCGCGCGCGGCTCCGCTCAACTCCAGGCAGCAGGGCACACAAGCTGCCACCCTCACTTCTCTTCTTCTCCTTCTCTATCTTTTCCTTGCTTTCCTTCTTTTCTTTCTCTTTTTCTTGCTTTCTGTCGTGGAGAAGATGGCAGGGTTGGAGGGCTCATAAATAGAGCGTGGCGTAGGGTATACAGCTTGGGAGGTGAAAAGACCATCGTGCCCTTCACTAAAAATCCGAAACCTGCTTAATTAGGCTCCCAGAGGTGCTGAGTACGGGTACCCCAAGCTGGGTACCGGTACTAAACCATTTAGTTCCGGAACTGGAGCTTGAGTTCCGGAACTCAAGCTTCAGTTCCGGAACTGGAGCTCCCCAAAGCCGAAATCCAAGTCTGAAGCTTCTTAACTCTCGCCGACAACTCACTTTCTGCCCCGGAAGCTTCCGCCGTGCGCTAAATCCTCATGAACCCCGCTGTAAACATAAAGTTAACATGTTCCAAGCTTTTTCCACACGAAAAGCTCAACAGTGGAGTCGGTGTGCTCAATCCAAAATCCGATATTCTCACAAGAGAAATCCTCACTTGCATTCTCTTCTCATTTCTTTTCTCGTTCCTTTTTCTCAACTCCAAAGCGGGTTACAATTTATTACTTAAATCCTTTAATTGCCAACTCTAACTCACTTTTCGCCTTCGGGGCCTCCGTATCGAACTGAAACCTCCCGAACTCCGCTGAAACCTGAACATACACGTATTCCAACATTTTCCAATTTTCTGCGCACTACCGTGGAGTCGGTCCTCTATCCAAACCAGTACTCAACAAGTACGCCATGCCCCGAAATCACTGATTCAAACTGGGCTTCCAAGTTCGACGCCGCTAACTCACTTTTCATCCCAAAGGCTTCCGCGTCGATCCGAATCAATCCGAACTCGTCTGAAAACATAAATGGAACACGCCCAAGGCGATTTTTCCCGCACCACGCCATCTTGCGAGGTCGGTGCACTCAACAAAGTCCCGGTACTCTACAGTACCTTTTTGGACTTGTATTTTTTTTATATATTTCAGTAGTTTACTTTCCAGCTCTGATATCTGTATATTTGTAGTATTATCTTTTGCAGGTTAGACGCTTCGTCTATGCGGGGCTACCCGTATGGGCGGCGGATCTGTTAGCGCGCCCGGATCGCAGTTTCCACTCCGGGGCGTGACAGTCTTATCCGCACCTTTCCATTTTGGCAAAAGCCGGGGCAGCACATCAACCACTATATGTCCCTATCTCATGGTCACAATGAGGATAAATAAGTATGCATAGTGTAGACATAGAATGGCACATAGATTTATTGTACAACCATGCCACAATGCTATGTACTAATTAATTAAACTCCATACCCTGTTCGAAGCACCTCACCTCATTAACAATACACATACATATTTATGAACAACAAATAGATCAACAAACTTCTCTTAAATATCACCTATATGATATTAATATGAACTATACAACCATGACACTCCACAATATATATGCATAGGCAACATATGCATAAATCTCAATCATACCATGTTAACAATATTACTATGCACCTTAAGCACAATCAACATGAAATTAGACATAAAAGCTGAAGTAATCACCTAATAAAATTCACTAGCATGCTTTCACAACATGAACATGAACACCTAATTATATTGTCTAATTCACCACATAATTACTTACTATGTCAAAGAGTACACTATCATGCTACTCTTAAAAGAAGACATAGGAGTGAGTTCATTTTTGGATGCTAGAAAACCAGCTGAAGAAGATGGAATCGCAGCTTCAACAAACTCACGAAAGCTTTTATAGGTGCCACCAAGCTCTCCCTCACCTTCAAAGCTCAGTCCCCCTCTCTTCTCTCTCTCAAAGGTGAAACGAAGCAAAATGGCGGGAAAAGAATGAGCTAAGGCAGTTTGGATGGCTATATATTGCAAAAATCAGGATTTGGGCGCCATGAACCTCTAATTCTGGCTCTCGGAATAGTTTTTGATAGAGCTAGTTGTCGTATACGAACAAAAAAAGCCACCGAAGCCCGCCCAAACAGTAACTTTCGAGCGAAGATTCAGGCGCCCGAAAGTGAGCCCGAATCGCCCAGGTCAAAATCCAAATGGAGCACTCGGAAGGAGGGTCCCAATAGCCATCTGCCAGCATTTTCGGGCGCCCGATCCACACTTTCGAGTGTCCGAAAGTGCCTCAACATTACTCCCCTCAAAAATTCGTTTCGAGTTTGTTTTCGCGTTTCGTTTTAACCAAAACAGTTCGAATACACTCAAGCACTTTCCAGAAGTGCTGATCAACCTTCCACACTGTAACCTTTAGAGATTTGTGAAGGTCTAGTATACTACACACATAGAGCCTAATAAAACCTTTAGCCAAAAGGTCCTTGTGTGAAGCCCCGGATTTTCTGTGTGACTTGACTGTGGGGTCTGCTGTGAGAAAACACATATTTTTGGTGTACCGAGCCCGTTGTGCGTCAAACGGATTCAGCGCGCGAAAATGGTGAAAATCGGCTATTTTCGGGCAAAATGGGCCAAAACGGGCCGAATTTGGAGAGGGCCGATCCACGGCCCACTTGTGCGTGCACCGGGACCAGCGAAAAGGCGCAGCCGACACGTTGCAGCGCTCAATGCCCGGCGGCGGTGCGGGGGTCGAGGCGCGCACCTGGCGCGGCGCACCGTGGACTGCGCCTGGCCACATGGCGCGCGCGCATTGGCGGGCGCATGGACCCGATGGTCCTGCGCAGACCGCGCCCCGTGCATCCCGGCGTACACCCCGCGGGACACGTGGCGTGATCCCGGGTTTTCGGGCGTGGTGTGTTGGCGCTGTGGATGGCCGCCGCGTGTCTTTCGGGCACGCACAATATCTTTCGGGCGCCGGAAAGATGGGCACGAATCCAATAGTGATTTCTTTGGGATTGGGCTATAAATTGGCCATTCAAGCTCTCATTTCGGATTTTTTGGAAGTGTTCTTGTAGCCACCTCTGGTAAAGGGCTAGATCTACGAGTCTTTTTCACCTCTAGGGTTTTCGGAGGATTTTTGGAGATCGTTTCATCAGCTTCCTCCTCGACATCGCTAGCTTCGACGTGCCTTCGACGCCAATCTCGATCACTGACCCGAGGGAGTTTTTAGCTGAGTTTTGCGGCATCTTTTCCAGGAGAGGTAGACATTCGATTTCCATATATACCATTCCTCTCAGTTTTGGGTTTTTATTGGGTTTTTTTTAGCATCTTTGAACCCCTTTCTTGCTGTGGAATTTTTCTGGACAACAGAGCTTGTTTGATTTTTATCTCAGTGCACGGTTGTCGGATTTCCTCTTATGAGGACTCGATCGACATCTATACTTCGCGAGGATTGTAGTCGTATTTTTCTTGGAATTTTTGGAGGACATCTCGAAGGTGATATTTTTGCATTTCTTGGACTGAAATTCCACAGAGTTGTAGTTTTGGGAATTTTTGCTTACCGCGATGTTTGGTATATATCTCAGTGATCGAGAGAGGTTTTCGGGTGTTTTGGGGCTTGTTGGAATCGTGGGAACCTGACCCATGTTCAGTTTCGACTCATTTGGACTTCGGACCGACACTCGCATCCATGAGGGTCACTGTAGAGTACGGGATTTACATCGAGCACCGACTCCGCAGGTAATTTTAGAAAAACTTGAAAATTCTTGGAACATGTGTATTTTATATTTACAGTGAGGTTTGGGTGGTTTCAGACTGTGGCGGAAGCTTCCGGGGCGAAAAGCGAGTCGGCGGCGGAGTTTTTGGAGGTTTTGCATGGTTTTGGAGAGGCTGGCCCCTTATGTTCCGGAACACAATGCTGTGTTCCGGAACAGGGCTTGTGTTCCGGAACACAGCATTGTGTTCCGGAACAGGGCCTGGTGTTCCGGAACCAACATGTTGGTTCCGGAACACAGGGCAACAGGGGCTGTTTTTTTGATGCAGACTCGGTTTTTTGAAGGGGGTATTGAGGTAATTTCACCTTCTCTTTGTGTTAGCCCTACTCTTGGTCTATTTATACGAGCTTTACACCTTGCTTCTTCTCCACCATAACCTAAGGAAAGAAAAGAAAGGAAGAGAGCAAGGAAGTGAAGGAGAAGAAGGAGGAAGTGCAACTTGGAGATTCCTGCTGCTTGGAGTCCGGTGGAGCCGCGCGCGCACCAAGCTACACTCAAGGTAAGTTAGCAAATATTCCGAGGATTTTTTGGGGTGCGCGACAGTGCGCGCGCGCGCGAGGCGCAAAGCAGATATTTCGTCAGATTGAGGATTTCGGCGCGGCCCCGACTTCAGCTTGCCTACGGAAAGCTTTCTAGGTGGGTTAAAATTCTTCCAAAGTATATGGAATGTCTTCTAATGCTTCTATAGCCATTTTGAGCATGTCTAGTGTAGTATTTTTACTGTTGGTAAATCTGATAGATGCCTAGAAAATTCCAGAAATTTCCGTAAAACTCCAGATTATTTTTAGTATACTCCTGGTACTATAGGACACTAGTATGCATGGTTAGAGAGCGTTACTTTTGCACCGGGAATGTTTTAAAAATCCTAAACCTGTTTTTAAGAAAAATTGGCATTCTTTCAACATGTGGATTTTATTTGGGAGTTGACAGAGTCCCGGGGGTGCTATGACCTCATGCCTGGGGGCCGAGGGATTTTTATTTGATTTATGCATGGTTCTTACTAGTGACTTGGGGGTTGGTGAGGGCTTATCAGATTGAGTTGTGGAGGTTTCTCCGACCTAGACATGAGAAGAGTCTTGTTATTCGAGTTTTTCCGATCTGTTTGATCGTGGACTGTAGCCTGCATGTGCCGCTTATGAGACAGTTGTGATATACTTTAGCTCGGAGGGGTCGCTCCCCTCGAGTTACGCTCCGGATGCGTGTTATGATGCGACTAGTTGATACACTAGTGTTCGCTTGTGAGAGATTGTGATAGTCCGTGTTGGACGCCCTACGTAAGTCCAAGTCCCTTGGGGGCTCGTGGCAGTAGGTTTGGCGCAGGCTTGACTGGACCCTATGTGGCAGTCATTGAGATTGGGTGATGTGAGCGGGTGGTTTCATATTTATTCTTAGATGGTTTTTCCTTTGAGCATCGTATTGAGGCATGTAGGGTAGTTTATTTCAGTGCACTTTATTTATTTATCTATCTATCTATCCGTTTGCCTCCGGTAGACTTAGTGGGCATACCGTAGACTTTGGGGACGGTGCCCACTAAGAACTACCTTCTGCAGTAGTTCTCACACCCGCTGTGGTGACAGGTGTTCCTGAGGCGGCCGTTCAGGGTTCAGCTCGTGCGGAGTCTTCAGACCGAGGTAAGGGTGTGGCCGACTAGTTCCTACCCGGGTCTGTGAGTCAGAGATAGAGTTACCTGTATCTTTTTGGTTCCACTTTTGTACTGATCAGTGGGTTGTATTTATGTTGTGAGAGTAGTGTTGTATTTGGATCATGTACCTGGACTTTGTATTTTGGGATTGTATCTTTTAGTCATTTCAGCAGTTCAGTTTTATTTCTCTTGTATAGTTTATTTTCAGCTCTGATACTTGTATAGTAGTAGCTCTCTTCTTTGCAGGTTAGACGCTTCGTCTGTGCGCGAAATCCCGTGCAGGCGGCGGATCTGTTGGCGAACCCGGGTCGCAGTTTCGACCGCAGGGCGTGACAGTCACCGACTTCGGATCGGTGGACGGTTATCTAATTCTATATGATAGAAAGCATGCATGTCAATGTACAACTTATGTGTTTGAGGGGTAAGCATGAAAATTGTTCTAAGTCATTGGGAATTAATGCTTACTAAAATTATGGGGTATACTCTAGTGAATTTGAGAACTTGCATGTTGTCTGATTATTTGATGAGGTTGTGAGCTATTTGGCGGTTATGGTTACTTATGCTAGTTGAGAGCATGTTGAGGGAGATGTTGTTTACTTTGGTTGATACTGAGATCAAGTCTGTTAATGTTCCCTATTTATTAAGTTAAACTAAATGCTATTATTGGAACTTTGACCTAACACCCTGTCATATGTTGCATGTTTCAACCAGACTAGAAGAAAATCTCAACTTGAGCTAGTTTCTTTATGCTTTAGACACTCCCACACATTTATTCGTTTTTCTTGGACTTAGAGCGTTCCTCGCCCGGGTAGTGGGCCGAATAGTCGGGATGTGGTGGGATGCATGTTACACTCGCGCCTGGGGGGCGAGTGGAGTCTGGTAGCTGTGGTTAGACCAGTGCTAGTTTTGGGGAGCCGTCTGACTTGACGGTGGGTCCCGGCTGTTGAGTATTTCCAGCCAGTGTGTTAGAGATGTGTGTTGGTCTTTGCCGATCTGATTGATCATGGATTTGGATTATAGCCTGCATGAGCCATTTGAGCTCGACAGAGATACGCGGATACTTTCCTCGGTGGGGTCGCTCCGCCCCTCGAGTGCCGCTCCTGAGCTGGGCCTGTTACTTTGCTATCGCGACTTGTCGACGCAGTCCTTCTGGCTGGGCCCTTTTTGGGCAGTCACTGACGCCCTACGTAATTCCAGTCCTCCGTGGATTTAATGGTAGTAGGTGGGCGCAGGTTTGACTGGACCATTTGTGGCAGTCAGTGTAGATTGGGTGATTGTTTTATCAAGAGGTAGTAGATGCATCATTTTTCATCTGTATCACTCTTTGAGCATATAGATAGAGGCATAGTAGCTGTAGAGTTATTTCCAGCCTTTTCTTTATAGTACTGCACTTTTCACTTTATGCCTCTAGTAGACTTAGTGGGCAGACCGTCGGTCTTGGTGGCGGTACCCACTGAGAACTACTGTTGGTTGTAGTTCTCACACCCTCTGTTGGTGACCATTTCTAGGGACTTCTTCTCCAGTTCCTGCTACTCCTCTGCTGCTGCATCATCTGACCGAGGTAAGGGAGTCGCGAGCTAGATCCCTACCTGTTCCCAGTGAGAGAGAGTAGATGGACCCTTTTTGGAGTTGTGGGTCGTGGGTTTCAGGGGTACCAGGGACCTGGTGGACCCCGTCACCCCCAGCAGCAGCAGCAGCAGCGACGATCGCCTCAGCAGCAGCAGTTTCAGTGGCATGGAAGGTTAGATAACATCCTACTAGTAATCAGAGCACAACACAACTAAACTATGCATGAAAGAGAAGGTTAGATAACAACTATCGTACAAAGGTAGTCTTCTCAAGTACAACTTATCAAATACATGGCTGGTCTCCATAGCAAAATACATCAACACCTCTCCAACGATGTAAAAGAAAAGGTGCCCTATAACCGCCTCGAGTGGCGCGACTGGGACAAGCTAGCTAAGCGACAACCCCTTGCCACAGTCCCGAGCTCCTCCCGCCACCGATAGCTCTGAAAAACAACCACCCAAATGTGAGAACTATTAATTCATAGTTCCCAGTAGGTAAGTCGCTGAGAGAAGCGAGATACACCACTAGGTCAATTGAGGCAAAAGATAGTATAACTGCCGAAATAAATGTACGTAATAAATAACTGAAGTAAAGTACTCTACTACTATCATGTCTCTATGCTAAAGTACAAAGTGGTAATGATATGACTCTATCAGCATGTCCATCTACCATGAATGTGCCATCTATATGATGTTCAGCGTCAAGCTTAGTTAACTTTGATCCTTCTCTCTTGAAGACCTTCTTTGAGTCTAAGTTTGAGCCACGCCTCATGGTCCCAAGGTGGCACCCCCCAACGGAGCTATGCCTATCCAACGGCGTCCCACTTGGCACCCAATCCCGCACGGCGATCATGATGTCGCAAATGGCCAACTCCGGAGTGCCGGCTTGGAGGGAGCGACCATACCAAGCATGTGCGAATGAGCACAAACGACTAGCAAGTAAGTCTCGATCATCGTGTCTAAAACACGGAATAGTCATCATCGTGTCTAAAATACGGAATAGCATCATCGACCTTTAGGTTGGGGCATAGTACCTCGAGTGTCAAAGTTTCATATACAATATTAGCATTATCTTGCATAATAAAAGAGTAAAGCATTTGCAGTGTGTCCTCATGTCTTAAACATGGAATCTTACTATTTGGCTTAATTGTACAAGTTTAGAAGTTTTCTACTTGTATCTCAATACACTAGATGGCACTAGTGTCCTAATGTCCATTTGAACATGATCATGTATAACATGTTCCAATATTTCTAATACATGTATAGATATTCTCTATTCATATCAAAGATCTTAAGTTCACGAAAATTCCTATTTAAACCCCCCCCTTAATCTAAATTCTAGGTCAAAGTTCCAATAATAGTATTTCCAGCCAGTGTGTTAGAGATGTGAGTTAGTCTTTGCTGATCTGATTGATCGTGGATTTTGATTATAGCCTGCATGAACCATTTGAGCTCGACAGAGATACGCGGATACTTTCCTCAGTGGGGTCGCTCCCCTCGAGTGCCGCTTCGGAGCTGGGCCTGTTACTTTGCTATCGCGACTTGTTGACGCAGTCCTTCTGGTTAGGCTCTTTTTGGGCAGTCACGCACTCCCTACGTAATTATAGTCCTCCGTGGATGTAATGGTAGTAGGTGGGCGCAGGTTTGACTTGACCCTTTGTGGCAGTCAGTGTATATTGGGTGATTGTTTTATCGAGAGGTAGTAGATGCATCATTTTTCATCTGTATCACTCTTTGAGCATCTAGATAGAGGCATAGTAGCTATAGAGTTATTTCCAGCCTTTTCTTTATAGTACTGCACTTGTTACTTTATGCCTCTAGTAGACTTATTGGGCAGACCGTCGGTCTTGGTGGCGGTACGCACTGAGAACTACTGTCTGTTGGTGACCATTTCCAGGGACTTCTTCTCCATTTCCTGCTACTCCTGCTTCTGCTGTATCATCTCTGACCGAGGTAAGGGAGTCGCGAGCTAGATCCCTACCCGTTCCCCGTGAGAAAGTAGATGGACCCTTTTTGGAGTTGTTTTTAGTACAGTTAGTGGTTTGGATGTATCATGTACTTATTTTATTTTGAGGGCTTTATTTTGGACAGACATGTATTGTGAGGACCCGACTTGTACTATTTGGGGATTGTATTTATTTATTTCTGTAGTTTACTTTTCCGTTCTGATATCTGTATAGTGGTTAGTATTATCTTTTGCAGGTTGGTCGCTTCGTCTATACAGGCTTCCCGTATGGGCGGCGGATCTGTTGGCGGGCCTGGGTCGCAGTTTCGACCTCGGGGCGTGACACCTTGAGCTTAGCTAACACCATGCACTAAGGTGCCTTGGATATGGGTGACGTGCCGAGGACCAAATCCATGGCAAACTTGATCTCTTGGTCCAAAGGCAACTCGGGTAGCTCGTCTGGAAAGACGTCCGGGAACTCTCGAGCTATCAGAATTTCCGACAAGGCCTGTGCTGCTCGGTGGACGTGGTCGACCAAAGCCAGGTTAGCCACGTACCCACTGATCATCATCTTCCTTGCCTGAGATGCAGAAATGGTCATTGCACAGAATGTGCTCTTACATTCGGTGTAGACGACATCTTTCTCGCCTGGTGCACCGAAAGTCGTCGTCTATTGCTCACAATCGATAGTGGCGTGGTGCTTAGTGAGCCAGCCCGTCCTAAGCACCACATCGAATTCCTTGAACGTTAATAGTGCCAAGTCCGACAAGAGTACACGATCGTCCAACTGTATTGGGCAAAACCGAACAAATTCATCAGCCATGAATGAACAACCGAGTACTTGTGACGAAAAAGACGTGCCCAACTGTTGTGCCGTGAGACTGATCTCGTACAAAAGAATGCGTAATGAAAAAAAGAGCGCACCTGTATGGAAAAGAGTTCTAGCTCGAATACCGTAAAGAGACCTAATACTAACAACGGCATTAATAGGTTCCTCGCACTCCTGGTGTGCCAAGGCATAGACGCGCCCACCAGTGGCCTGGCCCACCCCCCCTCCTCCTGAAGGGGTACCGAGGAGTGCCAAGACGCTGAAGATGTCGTGCTATCGCGATTCTGACGTGGGGTAGAAAGGGTAGAAGTCGCAGTCGATGCCGTACTAGGCCCGTGGGGGCAGTTAGCACAAATTTGCTCTGGCTCTCCACATTTTAAGCAATGGTTACAATGTTGTGGACACTTTGATACATCGTGGCCCTTGCCACAAACGATGTAGGCCAACGCGCTTTTCACCTTTGTCTAGGACCTGGGGTGCTTGGGTGGTCGTTTGCTGCTAGATTGGCCACCCTCAATACTTTCGTGTGGGCACTTTTTCTCCTTGCCCTGGTCCATCCTTTCACGCTGAGCGTGCGCCATCTATCTCCACGCTCCACAGGGTTGCTCAATCCGCATTTGCCCTGTATGAGGGGAGATTTGCCTGCTGGACCAACTGAAAATTGTTTGGCCTAAGACCTTCCACAAACAATTGGGCCATGTGACATATCACAAAAGATATGCAATTGACGAGTCATGCAAACTCCTGCTTGTTCTCCAGCACCGTCTTGTTGCTTTGCCAGAGGTCCTTGAGATCATTCTCTATTTTTTTTTAATGTTGTATGAGAAAAATGCGTCAAACAACTTCTCCTTAAATGTGGCCCAGGAGGGAAAAAGGGCGTCCACCACATGGTCTAGTCGTACCCCCTTCCATCAAATGCGTGTGGGACCCTTGAGGCAATGTGCTGCCTAGGAACCCTCTAATACTCCTCGACGAAGAGATCCTCGAAGAGTTTTCGCATGATATCGACCCAATCCTCAATGTCTGCAGGATCTGTGGTCACACCTCTTAATTTGGGCGAGTCGTACCTTTTGAATTATGCTAGATTTGCCTTTTCTTTTGTTCGTTCCACCGACGTTTGGTTTCCGCCAACAACGGACGTATACGCCAGAGTGAGCACCACAGTGGTGCCCGTAGTGCCCTGTGGAACAACCATTATCGCCATCGGTGAAGCATTGTCAGCCGTCTCCTGGGTAGATGCCGGCGAGGCCATTGTCGTGACCTCCGGTTGTGCCGTAACAGCCATCGCTGTAGCCGTGGCTGCAACCGATGTAGTGCCTGAGGTACCCGCAGTAGTTCCTATATTCGATGTCGGGAACGGTACCTGGACAGCAACAGTTGTATCTTGCTACTACAAGAACTGCTGGACCAACCCCGTAAGGGCTATAACCAAGCCCTTCAAAACCACCATATGGTTCTCGAGCAACTGGGTCGTCGGTGGTCACCTTGATGCCTAACACCTGCCTGGTCCTCATTTCCACCCCCTCCATCGGTACGTGTGTGCACCATATCTCGACCGTTAGGACTAAATCCCGATTACCCCGCGCTCTCACATGTCTATATCCTAAGGTCGCCCTAGGGTCAACTAGGGTTAGAAAACCTGTGAATAGAACCCAAGGGTGTAAGAAAAATCTTGAGAACTCTTCTAGAAAGATTTTATCCAAAGGTTGAGGCGGTTGAGGCCGTAGAAACAGTAAAACATTCGGATAAACTTAGAGTAGAAGAATTAGTTGGTGCTCTTTAAACTTATAAAAAGACTTTTCGTACTATTTCATCTTTCGGGAAGTCTTCTTCTAAAGGTGTAGGGATGGCTTTAAAGACTTCAAAAGAAGATGACTCGAACTCTTCCTCCTCGGATTCAGATGACGACCCATCAATTGAATAGTTTGAGAAGCAGTTGGCGCTTTTGATGAAGAAATTATGCCAAAATTTTAGGAGAAATAAGGCCAAGAAGTCATCTTCATCCTCAAAGCAGAACAAGATCAAAGGAACTTCAAATTTAAAGTCGAGGAAACAAGAGGGTTCTTCTAAAGAGAAGAAAAATTTAAAGTGCAAGGATTTCGAGTACATTGCATCAGATTGTCCTAATAAAAAGCTTTTAAAAAAGAAAGCCTGCAAAAGCCAACACTTGGGATGATCCATCTTCAGATTAGTCAACCTCAAGTGATGAGGATGTAAATGCTACTGCTTAACTTGCACATTCTCTTCTCCGTTTATGTGTTTAGTTTCTACATCCACAAACTCTATTTCTTTGTCTTCTTTGCATGAAAAATCCACATCGCGGATCGACTCAAAAAAAGAAGAAGAGTCGGAAGGAAATGATATTGCTATCACCAATGAACAACTATTGATTGAATCTAGGAAGATGGCGAAGCATAACATGAAGTTGAGGAGAAGATTGCTTGAGCTTGAAGAACAATCCACCAATGCATCTTCTCTATCAAAGACTCTTGAAGAGGAAAGGCACAATTTGATGTATGTCAACAAATCGCTTTAAGAAAAGTGTAAACTTCTTGATAATGAAAACAAGAAGAACGTAGATAAAGTAAATCATCTCCCGAAGCTATACACTGAGGCATGTGAATCAACTATGGAAATGACAAAATCCAACCTCCAACTAAAGGATGACTTTAAAAGATTCTCTTCTAGATTGAGTAAATTGGATTGGATGGTAGGTCTTTATCAAACAAATAGACTTGGCCTTGGATATGAACAAACTTATGAGGAACAAGTTCTGAAGGAAACAAAACTAGTTCTCAAAGCTGCTCCATCTACTATTGCAAAAGCTCCTTCATCCCAAAGTGACAAATGGATGAATAACCGGTTTGGAGAAAAAGGACACATTAAAAGGATATGCAAACGAGGAGCTAAGAAAAGTGCAACAATGTCAAGGCAACCAAGTTCCAGTTTTGAATTATTTTTTCTATGTGGAGGGTCTTAAGAATAATCTCAAAAGCATTAGTCAATTGTGTGTTGATGGGTATTTTGCGAAATTTTCTTCAAAAGAATATTCTGTGATCGATGCTAATGACTTTTTTTTCTTGAAAGGTATTAGATAAGAAAATAATTGTCATATAGTTGTTACCAATGCAATTCAACACTGTAACGTAACGTAATTAGATGTTTAAACACTGTGGCATGAACGAGTAGGTCACATGAACTTTAAGCAGCTATTTAAGATATCTTAGAAAAACATAGTTAGAGGAGTTCCCAAAATTAGCTATAAAAAGAATACTATGTGTGGCGGGTGTCAAAAGAGAAAACAAATCAAATCCGCACAAAAAAACTTGAACAATTTAGGGACTAATCGGCCATTAGAATTACTTCACAAGGACTTAATGGGGCCAACAAGACAATAGAGCTTAGGCAAAAAATGGTACAATTTTCTTATGGTTGATGATTATTCTCGCGTTGTTTGGGGAGCTTTTCTAAAAGAGAAAACTGATATTTTCGATTCTTTTTATGAAAGCTGTCATTGTCTTATGAATGAACGCGGTGACAAAATTACATGAATTCGAAGTGATAGATGTGGAGAATTCATAAATTAAAAATTCATTAATTTTTGTATTTCAAATGGCAAAAAACATGAATTCTCTACACTCTATAAACCACAACAAAACGGAGTGGTCGAGTGCAAGAATCAGATTGTTCAAGAGATGACACATGTCATACTTCACAGTAAACAACGTTCTTTACATTTTTGGACTGAAGCAGTTAACACTGTCATCTAAATAATAGAATCTACTTGCACCCAGGCACTTTAAACACTTCGTATGGATTATGGTACAATGGAAAAACCTAACATCAAGTATTTTCGTATCTTCGAGAGTCGTTGCTATATTTTTAGAGATTGAGAGAATCTTGGAATTTCTTACTCTTGAAGTGACGAAGGAATCTTCTTGGGTTATTCTACTATAAGTAGATTATATCGTGTATAAGGCTACGCAGTTTAGCAACCGCATAAAATCCTGAATATACTCCTGCATCGAACGGTTGCCCTGCTGCAAATTCTTCAAATCTTCCTGGAGTTTCTGCTTTACACTATCTGTGAAGAAGGCCCCAAAAAGCAAAGCAGGAAACTCTGCCCAAGATAGTAACTGAGCTCCAGGCGGTCCTGTTGGGCGAACCCTCCGCCACCAAGTCTCCGCATCCCGCTCAAGAAAATGAGACGCCAACTGGACTTGGTACTTCTCTTGTATGAAAAGGTTCTCGAACAACTTTTCCATAGCCACAACCCACATCTCAGGCTCCCAAGGCTCCACGGTCCGTCCAGAAAATCGAGGTGGGTTGAAGTGGCTAAAGCGAGTCAACAGATCAGAGAACTCTCACTAGTCCTCGACTGTCAAGGGTCGAACCTCTCTGGGTGCTGTAGAGACTCTCCTAGGGGATGCTGCCGGAGGTACTCACTGCTCCAAAAGCTGGGCCATCCGCTCCAAAGTTTCTCCCTGTTGTCGGTAGGCCTTAGATAAACTGGCGACCTGGGGTCGAAGTTCCTGGACTTCACTCTGCCCAGACTGCCGGGACTCCATCTGCTCCGGCCCCTAGGTAGGCGCGGGATGTGCCCGCGTCGGTACGTGACGTCTCGGAGGAATGACGTTGTCGTGCAAAACAACGAAACAATTAGTAACATAATAAATCACTCGACCCAATCCAGCGAAAGTCTCTTATTATAGCATGTCATTCCTCCGACATAATAAAACATGTCTCTTATTATAGCATGCCAATCCAGCGAAAGTCTCGACATAATAAAACATGTCTCTTATTATAGCATTATGTTGTCTGCAGCCAACATAATTGCTTAAGGACATGTCGATCACTCACCACATTCCTTCGGGGGAATTATACACCCAATCTAGGCTCTAGCTAAAAGATCACGAATCTCTCGTTAGTCTTCCTAGGGTCAAGCCATAAGCCTAGGGTCCCTAAGTTCTCAATAGTCTATAACCTAAGCTCTGATACCACTAAATCTGTCATGCCCCGAGGCGAAAGTATGCCTCGAGTACGCCAACAGACCCGCCCCCTATATGGGAGATTCCCGCACAAACGAAGCGGCTACCTGCAGAAATGAGCAGTATTTAACAAAATACTTGTCAGAGATGAAAATTTAAAGACTAAAAGGGTAAACTATATACATATATCATCTCCAAAAGCTGTACAACTGAAAAGTCCCAGACTGATATATAAAAGTACAGGTAGATACAACAAGTCTGTACAACTACCACATCCAAAAATCACTAGGAAGGGCTCCGCTACCACTACTATGCTCGGGTAGGATCTAACTCGCAATGCCCTTACGTCGATCTGACGGTCCAGCATGGTCGATGACAGGGACAGGAGTATCTGAAAAACAAACACCACAATGGACATGAGAACTATCTCAAAGGAGTAGTCCTCAGTGGGTACCGCAACCAAGACCAACGGCCTATCCACTAAGTCTACTGGAGGCAAAAGTCACTGATAACTGAAGTAAATAACAAAGCTGGTATATAAATAGTAAAGCAGAAGGGGAAAAGTAGTTACTAGGCCTCTAACTACTATGCCCAAAGATAATGAAATGGTACAACCGTAAATGACAACCCATGTCCCAATCATAACGACTGCCACATAGGGTCCAGTCAAGCCTGCAAATCCCTACTATACCACGTAGGGTGTCCCTACGGACAATCTCAAACTCAACCATCGTGCAAATCTGCCTCAACAGGCTAACCTCGCATCCGGAGCGGCATCTCATGGGGAGCGACCCCTCCGAGGAAAAAGGCTCGGTACAATCATCTGAACAGTATCTCTGGCAGTCTCTGGTCAAACCAGCTCTCACCAGGTCAGAGTACACTCAATGACTCAAACTCAGATAATCAACCGATCAAAAGAAAACAACAGACTAAAATGATAGGAGAGAGAAATCAAAGCGACGATATCAATGTTCCCTAGGATCAGAACTCACTCATAGGTCGGAGAACTCTCACAACACAGATCTGGCTCAGAGAAGGCAGAGTCGAATAAGCAACTAACTTACCGACTGCCTTCTGACTTCAAACATCTTATTTTTTATGATGAAACAGAATCGATTTTTGATAAAAATGACAAGGGGCAAAGCGAGTCATATATTGCTAAACACTTTATTTATAGGTAAAAGCCCTTAAATAGTTCTATAGACAGATTTTCCTCTTCCTATGCTGATATCAAAACAATTTGAAACATTCAAAATATTTCTATTCTAATAGAATAGAACTCAATATAACTCATTTACTTCTTCAAGAGACAAACTTTATTTTCCCAATAATAATAGTTGACAGCGAATACGACCTCTTGTAATTTTTACATCCCCGATTCCATAACATATGATTACATAACATAAGATTCTTAAAAGAAACCCTGAAAGAACCCTTTAAAAAGGGACATATTTTAAAGGCACACATCATGGTTTCACAGACAAACTCCCGATACCAAAATGACTAGCCACAACTCACCATGTCCACTCAAACCCCAGCCCGAGTGCAAAGCAAATCTACACCACCCCAATATCCCAAATAAAAATCATCAGAATGAGGATAACAGCCACTGTGTGAGGAAGTAAGGTATTTAGTGTAGAATGTCCCATGTCAGATAAAATACCAAAGTTGAAGATTTTCTAAGGTCACTGGTTGCTACAAGCTAAGCATATGACGGGGGTGCTAGTCAAAGTTCCAATTCAGTTTAATAAGCACATTGTTCAAGTTGCTACATCTAGCATGCTGCTACACATATAGCAATAGACTTAAAAGGGAGTCCGATGAGTTTGGGAAATGTGCAACCCATTTGGATTGCTGTTCAATCCAAGAAAACGATCCGCGGCGCCCGTGGCAGTCGCACCGCCAAAAAGGGGAAAAGACTACTCCCCGAACAGAAGGGAAAACAAGAATGGTAGTCCTGGGTTCAAACACACATGAAGACCTTGAAAAAGACAACAAAATTACCCTTAGTCATCAAGAAATCCCCAAAACTCTCTCCCTAAGCTCCATTCTTAGGGTAACACCGCAATCTGCAAAAAAGAGAGCAGTTTTTATCAACAATTATGTCACGCCCCGGGGTCGAAACTGCGACCCGGGCTCGCCAACAGATCTGCCACCTATACGGAAAACCCCGCGTAGGCGAAACGTCCAACCTACAAAGATAAAACTACAGCTAAATAGATATCAGAGCTGAAAAATAAACTGCTGAAAAACTCAAATCCAACACTGTACAACTAGAAATAATGTTGGGTTATGCAAATATAGATCTAAATAGGGGAAAAAACACCTAGAGGGGGGTGAATAGGTGTAAACAATAAACACTCAAAAAATCATTGCGCAATAAAACCCAATGCGGAAAATAAATGAACACGCAAGATTTTTACGTGGAAAAACTCCAAACCGGAGTAAAAAACCACGGGACCGATAACACGGCGAAATCCACTAGAATTAACACACGTACAAGGTGATATAACGTACTCACAGACGACTCAACCTTTTTCATACGCTCCTAGTAGATCTTCCCGCTCGCTCCACGACGCTTCTCGAATCCACGATCCGCGCCCAACGCTGAGTCCACAGCGTCCAACGTCGAGTCCACGACGTCCAACCGAATCCACGGTCTTCACCCAGTGGCACGCTTCGAATCCACGAACGTACCTCGCTCCGAATCCACGAGAGCGGTTGCACCTTGAATCCACAAGGCCACGCGAGTCCACGCGCCGATATGGGGTATATCGTTGTTTTTGGGTGGTGATGATCCGCCGAATACTTAGATCAAAGATAGATCGGAAATACCATCTAAGTATTCATTGTTTGATTCTACTCAAAATGTGAGTATGAAAACCTAGAATCAAATCAATCAATATAGATGAAGAAACATAGAATAAATCTATTGATTTCCTTTCTTCTCTATATGTGGATTTTTCGTCCTTTTGGAAATGACGGCTTAAAATTCCCGAACCCTAAAAATGAATATAGGGTCTATTTATAGGTTAGAAACCCTTGGAAGAATATACGGATCAAAAACTGCCTTTTCTGGAAATTTACCGACGGCGATCCGGATTGGAATTGCGATCCGGATTGCAGAAGCAAGAAAGACGATTCCAGAAAAACAAGGGTTCGGGATCCGGATCGTAGTCCCCGATCCGGATCGTTCATACAGTTTTACCAAACATCAACATTCGGGATCCGGATTGCAAATCCTGATCCGGATCGTGCAAGTGCCAAGGTAAAACTAGTGTTCGGGATCCGGATCATGAAGCTGCGATCCGGATTGAACCAGTGTATGAACAAACACCCTTCGGGATCCGGATTGCAAACCACGATCCGGATCCTGAACATGTCCCATGTCCAGTTTTTGATGTTTATGCAATAAAACATTCTTCCAGGTGTTTCTACACTATAAGAAGTATTCGGATCACCAAAATCTTTAGTTAAACGTACCTGATCCTTTTGAATTCTTCTTTCTTGAGATTGAGGTATATGATCCAAAGTTCTTCATCTTCAATCTTCAAGACTTAACACTTTCACGAAATACGCCAACTCAAATTCCGTAACAATCTCCCCCTTTGACGGTTTCGTGACAAAACACAGATCCACAAAAGAAAATTCAAAAAGATATTTTTGTTGCTATCACCATACAACAAAAATTTACAATGGAGATCCAAAAATTAAAAACATGAGATAAACTCCTAAAACAGACTCTAGACTTAGACATCTGTAATCTCTGCACAAAGAAATCATTCTTGACAAAAGAAATCGTTAGATACCTCAAGAATTGAAACATACAAAACCAAGTACAGAGATAGAGTTTCTTCTCATCATGACATTTGAGGAATTCAGATATGTAAGAGAATCATAGTTAAAAACCAACATATCTTCTATGCATTCAAAAACCAAATGTCAAAATGTTAGTCCAACATCAACTTGTTAGTAATAATACATGCCCAAATAGTTAGTCGAATAGTTAGTAGGGACATGCAACAAATCACAAGATAAAAACCAAAAGTTGAAGTTGAGATCATACTTACCTTGATATTCACACAGTTTTCACATCATCATTGTTCAAGTTCTCTCTAAACTCTCTCCCCCTTTTTGTCACAAAATGAAGCCAAAAACGTAGCAAAAGCTACAAAATATAAGGAGAGTTAAAAAGTTCTATTAATATGCACAATCTGAGAACTAAACTAAGAGTTAGAACAAAAACTAAGTCCTAAAAAAAAAAATGAAGAGCTTAAGAACTGAGAACTGCAAGAGAGTAAAGTCATAGAGAAGGTGATCAGAAGGTGCTGCTCAGTCTGAAGAATCTGAACTGGTACAGCTCAACTTGTTCAAAATCCCCTTAAACAGTTTCGAAATATTTGAATACTTTTTCTTGATCTTCTTGTGCTGAGAGGAAAGTTGCTGAAGTTCTTGCGACATTCTTTCTTGTGCAGCAAAGAGTTTTCGCTGTTCCTGACGAAGCAGTTCCAATTCATCTGTGTCTGTAGTCCTTCTTTTCGAGTGTGATGGGTGCTGTGTAGATGCAGATGGTGCATTCAGTCCCGTAACCCATGGAGATTCAGTTTGTAGAATTCCAGAAAGTGAGCGTGCTCTAGTGAGAGGCCCACTATGCTGACTTGCATCCCTTTGGACATTCTTCCGTCTTGTATACTGTTTAGTTGTTGAGGTAGATTTCACAAGCCTTTTTCCTTTGACAAATTTCCTGTCCTCCTCATCAATTTTTCGTTGAACATCTTTGAAGAATTCGTCCCATTCTTCTTCATCATAGTCTGAGCTGTCTTCCTCGGCGTCTTTCGTCAGGTTTTGAGTTGAATCATCCTTTTCCGTTTTAACAGATATACTTGTGTGCACCATAGTGACTAACAACAGAATGATCCAGGAGAAAGCCATTGAACAATTGCTTTGAGTTTAAAAGGTGTCCTGTGAAAAACCAACTCAAGAACACATGAAAAATCGTCAATTTTGAAAAATTTGAAACAATGTACCTAGACAATCATAATCATGTAGAGAAGCTAAGAATCAAATTAGTTTTCCAAAAAGAATTTTAAAAATAGATCAATCCCATTATTTTCAAAAATTCCTCTTTTATGCCCTAAAACAGAAATTTCAGAAATCGAAGCCCAAAAATTCGTTTATCTAGAGAAAACCCAGCATAAAACCAAAACTAATCTACCCAGAGTTCTTATTTCAAAAGAAATTTGATCAAAAACCACTCAAAAACGAAAAAGATTCAAGTTTTCAACTCACGTTTGAGAAAAAGAGAAAAACTGTGAAAAACCGAGATTTTGATCAATAAAACTTACTTGAATCCGAAGAACTTTGAGTTTGGAAGCTCCAAGATGCAAGAAATCTAGAGAGAGAAGCTCTAGAGACTTAAGAACAAAAGATTAGGGTAAAAGAAATCAAATCCTCTTTGTTCTTATAAAAACCCTAGCCGTGATCCGGATCGGATCGAGAATGTGATCCGGATCGGCTACCCGCAGGAAGAATCCTGCGTTCGGGATCCGGATCACTTACCCCGATCCGGATCGGCTTCAACTTTTTCTTCAGAAAATTTTTGGAAAAATTCCATAAAATCCAGAAAAAGTATGTAAGCACTTTACCATGTCAACTTTAAACACAAATCATCGTTTCATACAACAAGAAATAGATTATGCAAAATCTATCAAAAATACCCAAAAATGAAACGAAAATTTACAAAAATTAAAACACTTAAAGTTGAACAACTTCAATCACATCTATCATGATCTTATGTGTAATGCCTTTATCAAATCATCAATTTTGGTAAAGAAAATGAAATACCAAGATCAATAGATGTTTGAAATCCCAGATAAGTTAGATAATATATCTAGTCAATCTGTTGAAGGAGTGGCTCTTTGAGCATCTTTTATCAAAAATCCCACCTTATACCAACCATGAAATACGACTGAGTCAAGTATTTCAATATGCATTTCATCAACATTTTTAAAACAAAATTTGCTTTGCATTCATGGAGTATCTTTTTCTTTTTTTTTCATTTTCTCCATGTGGTGGTAGTTTTCACACTCCTCATTGGGATGTAACTCTTTCCACATCTTTTGAGCATTTTACATTTCATTGACTCCCCCTCAATTGGCTATCAATTATTTAATATATAAGGTATTCAACCAAACCATTGATCTCGAATTCATACTCGACTAAGCAATCAAATATGATAATGACTATACCAAGAGATCATTGAGAGAGAAATTGACTTTGATCACTTAAAAGATGGTTTAATTAACGTAAATGATCATTGCAACATTGAAATATTATGACATCAAAAGCATAATAAATTTCTAAATGCATAAAAGGATGCAATTAAAGTCAATTATGATTTATGCTCAATTAATGTCCTATGTACAAAACATAGATAAAGAACAAAACAAAAACAAAAACAAAACCTAACCTAAGCAAAGGTTTCAAAAGAGGTTATTTCAAGGAAAGCATGCCAATTGCTTTACGCAAGTGAATAAAACGTTTTTGATCCAAAGGTTTTGTTAAGATATCAGCTAATTGATCCTCAGTTGAAATATATGACAGTTGAAGAATATTTGATTCAACTAGCTCTCTAAGAAAATGATATCTAAGTTCAATATGTTTTGTTCTAGAGTGCAACACAGGGTTTTTAGAAATGTTAATAGCACTAGTGTTGTCACATAAAATGGTTACCGAAGATGTTGAAATCCGAAAATCGCTCAACACGCTTTTCATCCAAATCAATTGGGTTGAACAACTTCCTGCAGAAATGTACTCCGCTTCGGCAGTCGAGAGTGCTATGCAATTCTGCTTTTTACTGTGCCATGCAACAAGGCAATGGCCAAGATAGAAGCATGCACCACTCGTGCTTTTCCGGTCATCCACCGATCCAGCCCAATCGGCATCTGAGTATCCAACAATATCCAAACTTGTTCCCATAGGATACCAAATTCCGAAATTGATTGTACCTTTGATATACCGGATGATCCGTTTCACCGCTTTCAGGTGAACCTCCTTCGGTGCTGATTGATATCTCGCACAAATCCCAACACTGAAGGATATATCCGGGCGACTAGCCGTGAGATATAGTAGACTTCCAATCATACTGCGATACAGTTTCTCGTCTACATTCTCACTATGTGATTCACTTCCAAGTCCCTTATGGCTAGTTCCCATTGGAGTCGGAAAATCCTTAGAATTTTCAAGATCAAACTTTTTGACCAACTCCAGTGCATACTTGGATTGACACAAGTGAATTCCTTCATCGTTTTGTTTAACTTGTAATCCAAGAAAATAAGTCAATTCGCCCATCATGGACATCTCAAATTCGCTTTCCATGGTCTCCGCGAATTTAGAAGCATCATTATCTCTTGTTGCGCCAAAAACAATGTCATCGACATAGATTTGTGCAACTATGAAATTGTTTTGATAATGCTTCACAAAGAGAGTCCTGTCAGCTCCCCCTCGAGTGTAGCCCTTTTCCAAAAGGTGCTTTGTCAACCTTTCGTACCATGCTCGCGGTGCTTGTTTCAGACCGTAAAGAGCCTTTTTCAGACGAAAAACATGGTTAGGTAGTTTATGATCCACAAAACCTTTCGGTTGAGCCACATAAACTTCCTCATTTAAAAACCCATTTAAAAAGGCGCTCTTAACGTCCATTTGAAATAATTTGATTTTAAAATGACAAGCAATCGCAAACAATATACGAATGGACTCGAGTCTAGCTACAGGGGCGAAAGTTTCATCAAAGTCTATACCTTCTACTTGAGAGTAGCCTTGAGCAACTAACCTTGCTTTGTTCCTGATGATAGTACCTTCTTCATTTTTCTTGTTCTTGAAGATCCATTTGGTACCTATCACATTGTGTTGCTTCGGAGGCTTCGTTAATTCCCAGACTTTGTTTCGCTCGAATTGATGGAGCTCTTCCTGCATTGCTTTAATCCAGTAGTCATCTTGGAGAGCTTCATCAACATTCCTTGGTTCGATTTGAGATACATAGCATGCAAATCCGCAAACCAATTGTCTCCGTGTTCTAACTCCTTCTTGTGGATCTCCAATGATGTTCGATTCAGGGTGATCCTTGGAGATGCGTAACGTTTGAGGTAGAGGAGTAGACGGAGGTACACGAGATGATTCCTGCACATCAGATGAACTTGAAGAACCGTTAGATGCATCAACATTATTATCGAAAGAATTGTTAGAAGAAGATGCATTAGCAGGTGTATCATCATCAAGAGAGATATCGAGGGTAGATTTTTCAGATTCAAAGTGAAAAGCTTCATCTACCTTAACATTTATCGATTCTACGATCGTCTTAGATTCTAAGTTAAAAACTCGATATGCTCTGCTGTTTGTAGAATAACCTAAGAAAATCCCTTCGTCACTTCGAGAGTCAAATTTTCCAAGATTCTCACGATCACGTAAAATAAAACACCGACTCCCAAAGATACGAAAATATTTGATGTTAGGTTTTCTACAAAACCATAGTTCATATGGTGTATTCAAAGTCCCCGGGCGCAAATACACTCGATTGATAACATAGACAGCAGTGTTCACCGCTTCAGCCCAAAAATATAAAGGTAAGTTCCGGCTATGAAGCATAACACGTGCCATCTCCTGTACGACCCTGTTTTTGCGCTCGACTACACCATTTTGTTGAGGTGTATAAGGTGCGGAGAATTCATGTTTAATGCCATTAGAAGTGCAAAAATCAATGAATTTGGAATTTATGAATTCTCCACCTCTATCACTCCTAACTCGAGTAATCCTTTCATTCTTTTCAATCATAATACGATTGCAAATTTCGAGAAAAGAATCAAAAGTATCAGCTTTTTCTTTTAAAAATGCTACCCAAGTATATCTAGAAAAATCATCAACCAATAAGAAAATATACCATTTACCTCCCAGAGATGGTTGACGAGTTGGCCCCATTAAGTCCATATGCAAAAGTTCCAAAGGCCGTTTTGTACCTATGTGGTTCAAGTTCTTGTGTGCAGTCCTAGACTGTTTTCCCTTTTGGCAACCGCCACACACAAGGTTTTGTTCAAAAGAAAGTTTCGGAACCCCCTTGACCACATCTTTGTTCGAAATTCTAACAAGTTCCTTAAAGTTTATGTGACCTAGCCTTTCATGCCAAAGTGTTTCATTTTTCAAAGATGCTAGGTTACATTTTTCAGAAATCTTATGAGGAACTACATAACAATTGTTTTCTGATCTAACCCCCTTTAAAAAGAAAGCATGGTTCATGTCAGTTACAGTGCATTTATCAGATGAAAAATTAACTGAATAACCATTATCACAAAGTTGACTTATGCTTATGAGGTTAGTCTTAAGGCCATGAACAAATAACACATTATTTAGAACCGGGCCATCTGGAATAGCTACCGTTCCCTTTCCAACAATTTTGGAAGACCGACCATCTCCGAAAACAACAAGTCCTCCGGAGTTTTTCTCAAATGTTTGAAAACAGTTTTTATCACCGGTCATATGACGGGAACACCCGCTATCCAGATACCAAGACGAACTATCATATGCATGCAAGGAAACATTGGTAACAAGACAAGGGAAAATTTCACCTTTGCGCACCCAAACCTTTTTGGAATGCGTCGGTAATGATCGTGAAGTTGATTTCCTAGGTGAAAGCGTCTTGTTTGAAGAATTGCTGCTCCTTGATGATGTCGTCTTGAGCGGTGAACTACCAAGGCTCTTTTCCTTCAAATGGATTGCATTTGATTTTTGAGGAATCACCCTTTTGGTAGTCATTGCAAGAGGTGCTTGAGGTGTGCGTTTGGCTCCCGTCTTGCAATTTCTCCTTATGTGCCCTGAAATGCCACAACGAAAACATACCTTAGATCTTGACGATCCCGAGGAGGATGTAGTAGGCTTGTTGTCGTTGCTTGTCGTGAATTCCGGTGTCGGAGGAGGAGATACCGACTGAGGCACAAATACTGTCCCACTCGAACTTGGAATGTCTCCAGTTTGAGTGTATCCGAGGCCGAACTTATTCTTTGACCAAGACCAAGAAGTCTGTCCAACTTACTCCTTCCAGAAGAAAATCTCTTTAAGTCATCCTTCAGTTGGCGTATGGTCTCCGTCATTTCCAATTTTTCCTGTCGAGCCTCGCCGTTGAGCTTCAAGAAGTAATTCGCTTTGTTCACCATATCCATATAATTCTTCTCGAGTTGCTCATTGGACTCTTGAAGGGAAACATTTGTTTTAATCAGATTATCCCTTTCCACTTCAAGATCGGTTGAGAGAGAGGTTACCCTTTTTACTTCTTCTTCGAGATCCTGCAATCTCCCTTTCAACCCCTTGTTTTGCTTAGCCAGTTTCTTTGAATCCCTCAAAAGTCTGTGGTAGGCTAGAGCAAAATCTTCACCTTCCGAATCATCTGATTCATCGTCCGTTGCAATCTTTTCAACAGTGGAGTTGGACAATGAATCGGATGTACTTGCCATTAAGCACATGAAGGGTGAAGAGGTGGACGCGTGGAAAGCTGTCGCGTTGTCTTCTTCATCACTTGACGATGACTCATTTGACGTGGAGTTGTCATCCCAAGTGACGACTTGCATCGCCTTCTTCTTTGCCGGATTCTTGTTGGGACACTCCGTTGAAATGTGGCCGTAGCCTCGACATTTGAAGCACTGAACTTGTCCCTCAGAACTTTTCTTATCCTTTGAGAAGTTCTCTTGCTTTCTTGACTTGTAGCTTGAAGAACCCTTGCCTTTCTTCGACTTTCCGAAGGATGGAGTTTTGCTTGAATTTCCCCTTCGAAAGTTGCGGCGAAACTTCCTTGTCAAGAGAGCGAGCTGCTTCTCAAAGTCCTCCATAGAAAGGTTCTCGTCGTCGTCCGAGGAGGATGAATCCGCGTCTTCTTCTTTAGTTGATTTCAATGCGTAACCTGAAGACTTAGAAGAGGATGCCTTTCCAGAAGAATAGTTAGTAGGAAATGTCATTTCATAAGTTTGTAAAGCACCTACTAATTCTTCTACACGCATTTCGTCCGGGTGTTTAATTGTTTCAATGGCTGCGACCTTCGGGCGAAATCGTTCAGGAAGAGTTCTTAGAATTTTTCTTACAACTTTAAATTCTGGAATCTTCTCTCCCAAGTTAGCACATGAGTTTACGATGTCTTGCAATCGTGTGTAATAGTCAGTGAAGGATTCATTCTCTGCCATAGAGATAGAGTCAAACTTGCTCGTAAGCATTTGCAGTTTCTGAATCTTCACTAGGTTAGTTCCCTCATGCGTAACTTGAAGAACATCCCAGATTTCTTTCGCAGTCTCACATGCCGAGACGCGAGAGAACTCAGTTTGTGACAAAGCATTAAATAGAGCATTAATTCCCTTGCCATTGTAAGAAGAAGAATCTATCTCTTCCTTGGTCCATTTCGACCTAGGTTTTAAGGTGCGAACATCATCTAAAATTTCAGTTGGATTAGACCATCCTAATTCAATTGATTGCCACACCCTTTCGTCGATGGAAATTAAAAAGGCTTTCATCCGTACTTTCCAGTACGCATAATTTGTTCCATCAAAGAAAGGGGGTCGATTGATGTTTCCACCTTCAACCATTGTTTACAACCCTATTCCCGCTCTGATACCACTTGTTGGGTTATGTTAATATGGATCTAAATAGGGGAAAAAACACCTAGAGGGGGGTGAATAGGTGTAAACAATAAACACTCAAAAAATCATTGCGCAATAAAACCCAATGCGGAAAATAAAAGAACACGCAAGATTTTTACGTGGAAAAACTCCAAACCGGAGTAAAAAACCACGGGACCGATAACACGGCGAAATCCACTAGAATTAACACACGTACAAGGTGATATAACGTACTCACAGACGACTCAACCTTTTACCATACGCTCCTAGTAGATCTTCCCGCTCGCTCCACGACGCTTCTCGAATCCACGATCCGCGCCCAACGCTGAATCCACAGCGTCCAACGTCGAGTCCACGACGTCCAACCGAATCCACGGTCTTCACCCAGTGGCACGCTTCGAATCCACGAACGTACCTCGCTCCGAATCCACGAGAGCGGTTGCACCTTGAATCCACAAGGCCACGCGAGTCCACGCGCCGATATGGGGTATATCGTTGTTTTTGGGTGGTGATGATCCGCCGAATACTTAGATCAAAGATAGATCGGAAATACCATCTAAGTATTCATTATTTGATTCTACTCAAGATGTGAGTATGAAAACCTAGAATCAAACTAATCAATATAGATGAAGAAACATAGAATAAATCTATTGATTTCCTTTCTTCTCTATATGTGGATCTACCGTCCTTTTGGAAATGACGGCTTAAAATTCCCAAACCCTAAAAATGAATTATAGGGTCTATTTATAGGTTAGAAACCCTTGGAAGAATATACGGATCAAAAACCTGCCGTTTCTGGAAATTTACGGGCGGCGATCCGGATCGGAAATACTGCGATCCGGATCGTCGTAGCTTGAAAGACGATTCCAGAAAAACAAGGGTTCGGGATCCGGATCGTAGTCCCCGATCCGGATCGCTCATACAGTTTTACCAAATATCAACATTCGGGATCCGGATTGCAAATCCTGATCCGGATTGTGCAAGTGCCAAGGTAAAACAAGTGTTCGGGATCCGGATCATGAAGCTGCGATCCGGATTGAAACATTGTATGAACAAACACCCTTCGGGATCCGGATTGCAAACCACGATCCGGATCCTGAACATGTCCCATGTCCAGTTTTTGATGTTTATGCAATAAAACATTCTTCCAGGTGTTTCTACACTATAAGAAGTATTCGGATCACCATAAATCTTTAGTTAAACATACCTGATCCTTTTGAATTCTTCTTACTTGAGATTGAGGTATATGATTCAAAGTTCTTTCATCTTCAATCTTCAAGACTTAACACTTTCACGAAATACGCCAACTCAAATTCCGTAACAAATAATGATACAATATCCATCTCCCATACATAATCCTCATACAATATCCTCTGAAACAATAACCCCGAACTCAATAGGGAGTAAACTGAATAATACATCAGTGTACAGGCTCTCAGTACAAGTCAGATCCTCACAGTACAATGGTCTCTCAAAAGTGGAAATAGAATAATCTACTGACTGTACTACAAGTCTCCAATGAGGGGTACAGCTACTCTCCAAAGACAGGTAGGGATCTAGCCCGCGACTCCCTCGCCTCGAATAGCAACAGCAGAATCAGCAACACCCACAAATGACTCTGCAAAACAAAGGAGAGGAAAGAAAAAGGAGGGAGAGAACCGCCAACGGGTGTGAGAACTACACCAACACGTAGTTCTCAGTGGGTACCGCCACCGAGCCCGACAGTCTGCCCACTAAGTCTATTAGAGGCATAAGATAACGATGCAGTAAAGACTGAACAAGAAAGCTGGAGATACTCAACAGCTACCATGCCTCTATCTAAATGCTCAATGGGGAAACCTGATGAAAGATATGAAACCACTCGCACACGAAGTGCTCAATCGAGCTGACTGCCACATCTGGTCCAGTCAAGCCTGCGCCTCCCTAGTGTATCAACGTAGGGCGTCCAATCGGACTAACTCGCTATCGAAAAGTGGCACAGGCAGGCTATAGTCGAAATCCACGCTATCTCTCAAAACGGATAGACACAAGATCCCCAAGCATCTCGCACAACGGCCGAAGTACTCTCAATGATCCGGGACCACCGTCAACCCAAACGGTCCCCAACAACACTAGCACTGGTCTAATCACAGCTACCAGACTCCACTCAGCCCCCAGACACGAGTGCAACAATAAAAGGATCTGCCTGAATAAACCCAATCAATGGACCAGTAAAAACTGGCACTGCCTGCTCTGCTGTCGAACTCAAGAACTCAGTAGCAGGATCGACACACTTGGCTCGAATCCGCGGGATCGGCACACATGGCTCGCATCCCAATATAAGTAACAGACCGGCACATGTGGCTCGGTCATAGGCCTACCTCCGAAGTGGCACTTGAGGGGAGCGACCCACACGAGTAAAGTATCTCTGTCACAAGTATCACGATATAGCAGGATTGGATCACGACTCTGATCGAAGTGGGAAAATCCATCCACTAAAGAAATCCGATCCCCAATCTGATGCACAAGTAAATATCGGGTCAACCGCCTAATGTTCGCGGTCGCTGCAATACCCCACAAGTCCACAATCTGGTACAACAACCAACACCCGGTTAACCGTCCAATATCCGCGGTTGCCGGAACATCCCACAACCCACAATCAAGTCCAACCTGTCCCAGACTCAAAGTCTCGACTACACTATCCCAAACCCCTGCTCGAACCCGAGCAACATGTATCACATGTCTGACTAAAAAGGAGAAAAGAAACAAACATGGTTTCTCCTAAGTCAAGTCCAAACATGATAGTGTAGCAGTAAAAGATGGCCTATCTAGATGTCCATACAAGCATGCAAGTGTCCTCAAGGAAGATAGAAGAAAGAGAATATATCAAATAGTGGCTCCACATAGGTATAACCAACATGCCAAAATCACTAATGAACTACACCTGTCCATAATCTATGATCCATAATAACTCCTCAGAGTAGTATCCGCACATAGATATATCATACTGTCCCCTGGAATAATCAATCCTCATGAAAGGCTATGTGCTAACATGGCATGCTAATACGTCACTACTATAGTATGTCAATCTACATGATCTAGGCCATTTCCATGCTTACATCTCAATCCTATTGGTTGTACATTACATCATGCATGCTATCAATCACAGAGGGTAACATTCTCTTAGGTAATTAACCATCATCATGGATATCTAAATCTTGCAAGTTCTCATAATACATAACATGGGTTCCATCTTGCAATTCTGAAACAATTAACATTACTAAGCTTACCCCTCAATCACATATATTGTACCCTAAACATGCATGCATTCTAACAGATAGAATTAGAGAACCGTCCACCGGTTCTGGAGACGAAGCAACCCACCTGAAACGCTTTCCGCAGGCAAAGCCGAAGTCGGTGAAGTGCGCAGCCACTCGCTAACAAAATCCGCCGAAACCGCACCCTCGGTACTCGGTCGCACAAGTCTCTGCTCCAACCAACATCAATCAACACCACAAACACACCCCAAATAGCACTTGCTGTTTTTACAAACCAGCACAGAAAAAGGGGATTTTTCACATGCGTGCAGTCCTCCGAAAAATCCAGAAAAATCACGGCTGCGATCCTCGCGACGAGTAGATACAAATCGAGTATTTAAACTTCTCATTCCGACATCTATAGGCCAAGATACAAATAGAACATTGCGGTAAGTCAAACTCCCTCAAGAACAAAAGTCTGCGGAAATCAGTCACGAAGAAGCTAAAACATCACCTTCGAAATGACCTCCAAAAATTACAATAAAAATACGGCCGCGTCTCGAAGCGTAGATGGCGATCGAGTCCTCACACGCCCCGATCAGATGCCCGTAGCCCGAGAAATCCCAACAATGCTCCACCGCTGTACGAAACATCGCAGCAGTACAAGGGGTCAAAAGGTACCTCGGGAACACCACCAAAAACTCGAAACGGAGCGAAGTGATCAACACGGAAATCGAAGACGTATCTCTCGTGAACGCGGTGCCACAAAAATCGGCTCAAAACTCCATCGGGGTGATCCAGGGGGCCTCGCGGACTAAGCTGCGACGGTAGAGGCCAAAATCGAAGGAGCGTCGGAGCTCAAGATGTCGAGGAGAACGCAGATGGCATGACTTCCAAAAATTCCCGAGATCCCAAAAGTGGAAGAAGACTCGTAGAGGAACCTCCCTGCCGAAAATGGGCTGAGAAATCGCAGAAGAAAAGCCCAAAAAAAGAAGCCCAAGGGGCTATTTATGGTGCAAGTCCACCAAGAAAGAGATTCCGGATTCGGGCGCAAGATTCGGGCGCCCGAATCCGGCCCGACCCGCACAGTGCGCGCCCGAAACGCCCTCAGCGCGCCACGTGGCCCGCCTGCGCCCCGCGCGCACAGCGCACACTCGCCCGCCAATCGCGGTGCGCCGCGTGGCAGCGCGGCCCACGGCGGGGACCGTGGGCCGCAGTTCACGCCGGGTCAGCCGGGTCACTGCGCCCGCCAATGGGCGGGCGACACGTGGCCCGACGCGGTCCATAGTGCGCCGCGCCCGGCGCAGAACGCGCGCTGTCATGCGTGCGTTGACCGGCCTATCCCCGTGCGCACGCATCCACCGCCTCCGCTCGCTGCGCCCGGTGCACGCACACGATGCACCCGCCGAACCGAAGCCGCCACATGTCCCCAGCACGCCCAATGGGGAGCTGCCACGTGGCACACCCAACCACCGCACGACGGGCCTGCCCGCTCTCTTACCCGGCCTACGCAGTCTGCCCGCGTGCTCCCGCGTGGACCGCGTGTGCTGCGCCACCAAACCAGGGGCTGCCAGGTGTCCCCGCGACGGTCCATGCACCCGGCCCGCTCCGGGGGGTGCCCGAAACCCCGAATGCGCGCCGCGTGTCCCGTCAAGCCGGGTCAAAGCGGTGCGCCGCGCCCGCCGCTCCGCTGGGCCAACCCGCGCGCTCCACGCGTCCGCGAGGTGAGCTGGCACCGCCCGTGCGCAGGGCTTGTGCCGCGTGGCCGCCGCTCAGTGCGTGTCACGCCCCGGGTGTAAACCGGAATCCGAGCCCGTCTACAGATCCGCCGTGCACACGGTATTTCCCGCGTACACGAAGCGCCAAACCTGCTCAGATATAAGAGATAATAATAAAAGAGCAATAAAAACAGAGCTGAACTAAAACTAATACATCTCAGACTGAAGCTGGAAATAAAATACAATACATCTGTATAAATGATACATCAGTCTCTCCCAGCTCACTAAAAATAAATACAACCTGCTGGCAAAAGCCAGTCCCAAATGTAAAAGTACAACCGTCTGAGGAAACATGGGTACACCAACAGTCCAGCTAACTCGCTCATCCTGCCTCGAGATCTATCTACTCAGCCGTCCTCTCTCCTCGACCCGCCGCTGAAAGCCCAGCAGCACCCGCAGAAGACACTGCAAAACAAAGGAGAAGAAAAAGAGGAAAGAATAATGGGGGTGAGAACTACTAGTAAACCAGTAGCCTCCCCTAGTGGGTAAAACCTCAAACTCTGACACACCCACTAGGTCTACCAGAGGCAAAAAGGAAAGAAGTGTGGTAAGCAATAATGACTGCTGAAGAAAGGAAACTACCACTACTATGCCTCTAAAGTGCAGTCCTAGACTGGAATAACCGTATGCAACAGTAACCAACCGTCCCAGATGAACCCAATCTGTACCGCCCTCATCATCGGGCAAGTAAGCCGCGCCGATGTGATAGCAAAACTCCTGCTGCCGCCCTCATCATCCGGCAAATAAGCCGCGCCGATGTGATAGCAAAACTGTCAATAACTGCCGGAGGGGATCTCGAGGGGAGCGACCCACACGAGGAAAGCATCATCGGGCAATAACCGCGCCGGTGTGATAAGTATCAAAAGCAGGACTGGATCACAACTATAAAACCCCAGTGGAACACACCCCTCCACTAAAAGAAAACTGATTCCCAATCTGATGCATAAGTAACCATCCGGTCAATCGCCCAATATCCGCGATTGCCGCAATACCCCAAAATCCACGACCAGGTCTCACAACCGACCTCCGGTCAACCGCCCAATATCCGCGGTCGCCGGAATAACCCACAATCACAATCATGTCCCACATCCGACATCCGGTCAACCGCCTACTGTCCGCGGTAGCCGCTATAATCCCCCAATCCAAAATCGGGTAAAAAGATAAGTATCCGGTCAACCGCCTACTATCCGCGGTAGCCGCAACTCTACCGACTACATCAAGTCCAACCCCTGACCCCCGGTTAACCGCCCAAAATCCGCGGTTGCCTCAAAACCCTCTAGTCCATAATCATGCCCTATCACCGATGTCTTATAACCGACATCCGGTCAACCACCCAATATCCGCGGTCGCCGCCAAAACCCATAATCCACAATCCAGGCCCCGGCTACACTATCCCAAACCCCTGCTCAAATCCGAGCAACAAAAGACCACCTGACTAACGAAAAGGAGAAAAGAAGCAAACATGGTTTCTCCTAAGTCAAGTTCCAACATGATAGTGTAGCGATAAAAAATGGCCTATCTAGATGTCCATACAAGCATCCATATGTCCTCAAGGAAGATAAAAAAAAAAGGTGACCAATAGTGGTTCCACGTGTGTCACAATTAATAGCTCCGCATAGATATAACCATCATGCTAAAATATTATCCAACCACACATGTCTATAATCCATGTTCCATAATAAAGCATTACTATCCACCTATGCATGTCATAAAATCCTCAAATAGTGCCAACCATCAAGGTAATTAATTATCCCAATTTAAGATTCAATTCCACATGCAAAGTTAACCGCTAACATAGCCAACCATATGTCCAAACAAGCATGCATAAGTTCCATCCCCACTTCTTAATCAATAATCCTAACATAAGGAGATCTGTGATGACCCGGATCTCCGCAGAGCTGCTGCAGTGCGTTGGGGTGGCTATTGGAGGCCTACATGGTGTGTTGGAGGTGTTTGGGGCATAATTGGGCACAAGTGTTGGACTTCGGGCTTAATTGGATCATGTGAGTGATCGGAGGACCCCGTGGAGGGTTTAGAAGTGGTTTCGCGCGAAACGGATATTAAATTTGGGCTCCGCGCGAAATTTGGGCTAAGAACACATTTTCGGGTGCCTTCGGCAATTTTTAGAGTTGGAATTTGGCAAAACGGACGTCAAATTCGGATTCAGCACGCGAAAACGGTCAAAATGGACTACCCACTTGTCATTTTGGAGCTTCGGTTACTGTTCACGGCCGGAACAGTATTTCCGGCGATCGCCGGCGGCAGCGGCGGCGGCGGGCAGCGGCGGAGAGCGGCGGCGCGGCCTCGGGCAGGCGGACAGCGGCGGCGGGCAGCGTGCGTGGGCGCGGGCAGGGCGCGCGGGCAGGCGCGCGGTCCACGCGGGCGGCGTGCACCCGAGGGATGCCACGTGGCGTTCTCTTATTGGTTGGATTGCAAGGCGCGGTTCTTGGAGTTTCTCGTGGTGCACGGTGGACCGGTGGAAGACACGTGGCATCACGTTATTGGTCCGGTGTTTGGGGGTGTCGTGCACCGGGTGCAGCGAGTGTGTGGCCTGGACACGTGGCGCGCGGGGATTGGGCGCGTCACTGTGCGCGTGCAGGTGGCAGGGTGGCGCGGCAGGTGGCGTGTCAGTCGGCGTGGCAGCGGGGGCGGCTGGCGTGGCGGCCACGGCGCCGACGTGGCGCACGCGTGCGCCACGTGGCGGCCGGCTATTGGCCAGCGCCAACTGCCCCGTTGACTAGGGCTGGCCACGCGGCGTGAAGGGAGCGGCCGGGTCCGCTGTTCGGTGTTCTGGGACACGTGTCGGCGCGAGGAGCGGGTCGGACGGGTGCGCGGTCCGGCTGGATTTGGTGTGCTGAGTGGGCTGGCGAGTGGGCCGGGCCGACTGGGCCGGGCCACTGTGTGCGCCCGGTTTCGGGGCCCGAAAGTTTCGGGCGCCCGAAACGGGGGACACAGAGGGAATTTTCCCAAATGTTTTGAGTGGCCTATAAATACCCCCTCCTCTCCCTCTTTCTCACCTTTTTTCGAGCTTTAGAGAGGGAATGGGAGGGAGAGCTTTATACGAAGTTTGTTCCCCTTGGTGCCCTGGATCTCGTGGTGGATCCCCGGAATTTCTGGAAGCTCGGCAACGGCGATATCATTTTTACAGTTCGCCTCGGTTTTCTCCCCATTTCGGCCCATTACCATCGCAGATCAGTCAAAAATTCACTGTGAGCAAACCAGGAGGAGTTTTTGGACGATTTCTTCGACAGTGTGTTCCTAAGAGGTAAGGCTTCGATTTTTGTGTTGATCGCTTCGCTCCGTTTCGCACTTTTGGCACGTTTCCCGAGACATCTTTGACCCCCATTTTTCTGTGATGGATTTTGGACAGCACCGGCTTGTCGATTTTATATCTCAGCCTAGGAGCATCGGATCAAGGCGTTTCAGGACTCGATTTTGATCTACTCGTCGCGAGGAACACAGTGGTGATTTTTCTGAGATTTTTGGAAATTGTTTCGAAGGTGTTAATTAAGCTTTTCTTGGACAGATTGCTACAGGAATTTTGATTTGGGAGGTTTTGAGGTGCAGCAGTGTTTTATTTTTATCTTGGTCTACAGTTATCAGATCTGGGCGTTTAAACAGTCGTTTTGGGGCTACTCTTCGCAAGGAACGCGACCGTGAATTTTCTGGATTTTCTTGAGGACTGGACAGAGGTGATATTTAGCCTTTTTGTCAACCGTTCCGCCGCATTATGTTGTCTGCAGCCAACATAATTGCTTAGGAGAATAAACATGCCAATCACCCATCCCATCACTCGGGAGAGGTATAAAACTCAATCAGGACTCTCGCTAAAAATCACGACTCTCACGAAGTCATCCTAGGGTCCAACCACAAGCCTAGGGTTTCTACAGTCCCAACTGACCTATCCCTAAGCTCTGATACCAACCTAATCTGTCACGCCCCGGGGTCGAAACTGCGACCCGGGCTCGCCAACAGATCCGCCACCTATGCTAAATCCCGCATAGGCGAAGCGTCTAACCTGCAAAAGATAGTACTATAGCTACGCAAATATCAGAGCGAAAATAAAATGCTGTAAAAATAAAAATCCAATCACTGTACAACATGAAATAAAGTACAACATCCATCTCCTCAAATATAGATAATCATCATACAATGTCCTCAGTACAGCATCTCTCAACTATAAAAGAAGATAAACTAAAACTATAGTACATCAGTAAACCAGTAGTAAACCCGAAGAGGACTCTGCAAAACAGGGGGAAAGAAAAGAAAGGGAAACAACAATGGGGGTGAGAACCACTAGTAAACCAGTAGCCTCCCCCTGTGGGTAAAGCCTCAAGCTCCGGCGTACCCACTAAGTCTACTAGAGGCAAGAAAAGGGCAAGTGGTAAAGCTGTAAATAGAACTACTGAATAAAAGGGAAAACCACAACAAGTATGCCTCTAAATGCAATACCGAAGGAAATGACGGTATGAATGCATCAGAAAACAGTATCTGACCAAATAGACCCAATCTAGTGCCACCAGTAAAACTGGTATTGCCTGCTCAGCGGAATCTGCACACAAGGCTCGAAACCGCGGGATCGGCCCGCGCGGCTCGCATCCCAAAATAAATATCAGACCGGCACACAAGGCTGGGTCCGAAAAGCCTACCTCCGGAGTGGCACTCGAGGGGAGCGACCCACACGAGTAAAGTATCTCTGTCATCAGTATCACAAGTATCTCTGTCATCAGTACCTCAATATAGCAGGACTGGATCAAGACTATGATCAAAGTGGGAAACTCCGTCCACTAAAGAAACCCCAATCCCCAATCAGGTGCAATAGTACTCAAAAGTGGGAAACACCATCCACTAGAGAAAACTGATACCCAATCTGATGCAATAGTAAATATCCGGTCAACCGCCCAAAGTCCGCGGTCACCGCAATAACCCACAACCCACAATTGGGTAAAATAATCAAGATCCGGTCAACCGCCTACTGTCCGCGGTTGCCGCCATAACCCATAATCCAACATCAAGTACACCCTGTCTCTGACCCTAAGGTCCCGGCTACACTATCCCAATCCTCTGCTCGAACCCGAGCAACATGACTCAAAAGTCTAAATAAAAAGGAGAAAGAAAGCAATCATGGTTTCTCCTAAGTCAAATCCCAATATGATAGTGTAGCAATAAAATAGTGGCCTATCTAGATGTCCAAATAAGCATGCAAAAGTCCTCATGCAATGTGAAAGAGAGAATATGTCAAATAACGGTTTTACATGTGTAACAATTAATAATATCCACATAAATATATATCAGGCAAAAATCATCAGTCGACTACACATGTATATGATCCCTGTTCCATAATAAATCCCCCGAGTGAAACCCGCACATTGATGTGTCATTATGTCCCAACAATTAATCATTTAATCCACTTTCATAAAATCTAGGTGCTAATGTAGCATGTTAATTATCACTAATAAATTATTCCAATGATCATGTTTCAACAGAAATATTATCCCAATAATATCCCCAACATGCTATATTCACAAAATTAATCTCAGATGATAGGCTCACATGTATATCAGTCAATCATGCATGATACTCAATCAATATGCTCAATAGTAGGGTTTTCTAATAAACTTAGTGAGTAAGTAAGATATAGAGGCAAGCAACAACCACCCACCTCGAAAAGCGCGCACAACACCAAAAGAGACCTCTCGCTGCCCGCTGTCCTCTAACACAGCAATCCACCAAAAACTGTGTCCCACTGCACAGAACAATGCGCACAATTAATCCCAAAACTGTACAATTTCTTACTGTCCAAAATCAACCCCCAAAAAGGCTAAATATCACCTCTGTCCAGTCCTCATGAAAATCCAGAAAATTCACGGTCGCGTTCCTCGCGAAGAGTAGCCCCAAAACTACTGTTTAAACGCCCAGATCTGATACATGTAGACCAAGATAAAAATAAAACACTGCTGCACCTCAAAACCTCCCAAATCAAAATTCCTGTAGCAATCTGTCCAAGAAAAGCTTAATTAACACCTTCGAAACAATTTCCAAAAATCTCAAAAAAATCACCACTGTGTTCCACGCGACGAGTAGATCAAAATCGAGTCCTGAAACGCCTTGATCCGATGCTCCTAGGCTGAGATATAAAATCGACAAGCCGGTGCTGTCCAAAATCCATCACAGAAAAATGGGGGTCAAAGATGTCTCGGGAAACGTGCCAAAAGTGCCAAACGGAGCGAAGCAATCAACACAAAAATCGAAGCCTTACCTCTTAGGAACACGCTGTCGAAGAAATCGTCCAAAAACTCCTCCTGGTTTGCTCACAGTGAATTTTTGACTGATCTGCGACGGTAATGGGCCGAAATGGGGAGAAAACCGAGGCGAACTGTAAAAATGATATCGCCGTTGCCGAGCTTCCAGAAATTCCGGGGATCCACCACGAGATCCAGGGCACCAAGGGGAACAAACTTCGTATAAAGCTCTCCCTCCCATTCCCTCTCTAAAGCTCGGAAAAAGGTGAGAAAGAGGGAGAGGAGGGGGTATTTATAGGCCACTCAAAACATTTGGGAAAATTCCCTCTGTGTCCCCGGTTTCGGGCGCCCGAAACTTTCGGGCCCCGAAACCGGGCGCACACAATGGCCCGGCCCAGTCGGCCCGCTCGCCAGCCCACTCAGCACACCAAATCCGGCCGGACCGCGCACCACTCCGACCCGCTCCTCGCGCCGACACGTGTCCCAGAACACCGAACAGCGGATCCGGCCGCTCCCATCACGCCGCGTGGCCAGCCCTAGTCAACGGGGCAGTTGGCGCTGGCCAATAGCCGGCCGCCACGTGGCGCACGCGTGCGCCACGTCGGCGCCGTGGCCGCCACGCCAGCCGCCCCCGCTGCCACGCCGAATGACACGCCACCTGCCGCCCCACTCTGCCACCTGCACGCGCACAGTGACGCGCCCAATCCCCGCGCGCCATGTGTCCAGGCCACACACTCGCTGCACCCGGTGGACGACACCCCCAAACACCGGACCAATAACGTGATGCCACGTGTCTTCCACCGGTCCACCGTGCACCACGAGAAACTCCAAGAACCGCGCCTTGCAATCCAACCAATAAGAGAACGCCACGTGGCATCCCTCGGGTGCACGCCGCCCGCGTGGACCGCGCGCCTGCCCGCGCGCCCTGCCCGCGCCCACGCGCTGTGCCCGCCGCCGCTGTCCGCCTGCCCGAGGCCGCGCCGCCGCTCTCCGCCGCTGCCCGCCGCCGCCGCTGCCGCCGGCGATCGCCGGAAATACTGTTCCGGCCGTGAACAGTAACCGAAGCTCCAAAATGACAAGTGGGTAGTCCATTTTGACCGTTTTCGCGTGCTGAATCCGAATTTGACGTCCGTTTTGTCAAATTCCAACTCTAAAAATTGCCGAAGGCACCCGAAAATGTGTTCTTAGCCCAAATTTCGCGCGGAGCCCAAATTTAATATCCGTTTCGCGCGAAACCACTTCTAAACCCTCCACGGGGTCCTCCGATCACTCACATGATCCAATTAAGCCCGAAGTCCAACACTTGTGCCCAATTATGCCCCAAACACCTCCAACACACCATGTAGGCCTCCAATAGCCACCCCAACGCACTGCAGCAGCTCTGCGGAGATCCGGGTCATCACAAGATCACTCTAATAATCCTAGTGAGCATTTCAAAATAGAGGTAAGCAACAACCACCCACCTCGATCGCTAATTCCAAGTCCAAAAGTGAAGTCCTCGCCCAAGTCAGTCGACCTTCACAAACACTGCACAACAATTACCCCAAAACATACAATTAAACCACACAAAGCTCCAGCAAAATCTGTCCAAACACAATAGTCCAATGTTTCTCTGTTTTTACCCGCGAGAAATGCTCGTAAAATTCCAAGAAAAATACTGTCACGATCCTCGCGACGAACCGGTCGAAACGAGTACCTACACGTTCAAATCCGAGTTTCGGGCATCAAGATAAAAATCCGACAAGGTGACCCTCTCAAAAATAATCCTGTACAAAATCTGTAGCACTTATCTCTGGAAAAAGGGATTTTTCACCTTCGAAAAATATTCAGAAAATTCCCAGAAAATTTGAGGGCGTTCCTTGCGCTGTGTAGATGAAAAACGCCTCCTGGCGCACCTCGATCCGACACCTGTGCGCGAAGTTATCGCAGAAACACTGTGGCGCTGTCCAAAACTCCGCCCAAGAAAATGGGTGAAAAGAAAGCTCAGGAAACTCCAAGAAAAACTCGAAATGAGGGAAAACTCAAATCACGAAGATCGTAGCCCTACCTGTCGTGAAGCCAACGGCGCAAAAATCGGCAAAAACGGTGGTCGGAGTAAGCCGGGGGAGTCCTCGCACCCAAACCGCGAAGAAGGAGACCACAAATGAACGAGCGTCGCGCCGCGCCGTAAAAATGGAAACCTCGGGATGCGTGCCCCTAAAAATCCCAAGAATTCTCTGTGAAATGTAGCTCAGGTGGAGGAAGAAAATCCCAGAAGGAGTCACTGTGAAAAACTGCTCAGAAAAAGAGCTAAAAGGCCTCAAAGTTCACTATTTATAGGCCCAACCCGCAGCCCACACTAAATCGGATTCGGGCGCCCAGATTCGGGCGCCCGAAATCCGTTTGGTCGGATTTCCACCGTCCGACCGAGCGCCCGGAATCACCCCGTGCTGACACGTGTCCCGCACAGCAAACAGCTGTGCGGGGCGCGTCAATAGCCGCCGCGTGGCCCGCCTGGGTGACGGACGCTTGTCCCGTACAGCAAACAGCTGTGCGGGTGCGTCTGGCGCTGCCACGTGGCGCCGCTCGATCAAGCGGGTAGGTGGCACCCGCGAATAGCCGGGCGCCATGTGCCCCCCGCACTGTCGCGGTCACACGTGCGAGCAGGCGCCGCCTGCGCGCCTGCCATGCACGCGCCCCGAGGCGCTAGCCCGCGCCCCCGTGCACCGCGCCTCGTGAGCCCGCCAATGGCCTGCCGCCACGTGTCCCTGCGCCGGGTTCATGCACCCGCGCGGGGAACTCCGTGGACCGCGCACCCAGCGCCAGCCAACCGGGCGTCGAAACATGTCTCCCGCCCGAAACCCTGCACCGCCGTTCAAATCCATACACCGCCGCTCGAACTCCGTGAACCGCGCGCTAAAAGCCACCCAATCCACGCCTGCCACGTGTCCTGCTCCGGTGCACGCCGGCCCGTGGACCGCGCACCTGCCCGCGCGCCCTCGCGCCTGCCCGCGCACTGCGCGTTGCCCGCGCCTGCCCGCCGCCGCTCCTGCGCCTGCCCGAGCCAGCGCCGCCGCACTCCGCCGCTGCCCGCCGCCGCCGCCGCTGCCCGCCGGCTGCCGGAACAGTGCCTCGCGCCTCGAAAACCGTGTTTTAGCATCCGGGCTCCGAAAATATAAATAAATAGTCCATTTTCACCGTTTTTGCGCGCTGAGTCCAAATCCGGTGTCCGATTTGCCAAATTCTAATTCCAAAATTTGCCGAATGCATCCAGACAAGTGTTTTTACCCAAATTTCGCGTTGAGTCCAATTTTGATATCTGTTCCGCCCGAGAAAACTTCTAAAGATCCGACGGAGTCAACCGATCACCCACGTGATCCATTTAAGCCCGAAGTCCGCCACTTGCGTCCAATTGGTGCACAAACACCTCCAACACACAAGTACAGGCCCCCAGAAGCTGCCAAACCCACTGCAGAAGCTCTGCTGATCCAATAGAGATCCTCTTGCGAAAATTCGGATCCTCACGTCCTCCCCCACTAAAAAAAAGTTTCGTCCTCGAAACTAAAGTCATTCCTCAATCCGGAACCTCAACCAAGTAGAGGGGGTAAATATCCAATCATCCACCACTCAAGCTCCCAAGGCTGTCTAATACCTCATCCAGAGACGCGATGCAATCCTCGGGTCTCTAACTAGAACAAAATAGAGGCGGGCACTCCAGAAAACCGCGCCACCTCGACCAAGTACAGCTGGGCTAACCGCTCGAGCTACCAAGTAGTGTGCATCGGCAAAAACATCCGCTCCTCCCAGGGCCTCGAAAATCCAACCACAAGTCCATCGGCACAAAAGCTCGATCCGAGTACCTCCGTACCCCCGAGGTATCCAATATAAGTCCCCCCAACTGATCACATAGACCCTAATCTCTAATCTTTAAACCGTCGGGGTGTAGAAGCAATTCCCCCAACTCTCCGGCATCAACACACAGCCATAAGCAGTCGAGAAAACCAGATTGCAAATCAACCTTCAGGAAGACCCGGGACCCTTACAACTGGTAAATCGAATCCTCCATGCTCGACAAGGGTGCTAGCTCCAGATGGTCACTTCATCTAATTCCCGGGGATCCACGCAAAGCCGAAGTGAACCAACCTTCCACAACTCGAATAGCACCGGCGCCCCCAAAGGCGACACACTTGGTCTGACAGAATTCCCTATCCATCGAATCCCGGAGTTGTGTCCTCAACTCCCAAACTAGTGACATGCTAGACAACTTCGATAGGAGAACAGCCGGGAACTCTCAACCAAAGGGGGTATCCCCGAGTCCCGGCGCCGCCGTAGGTCCCTCAACCACACCAGCCAAAAAGGATACTCATCCACTGCAAAACATCCGCCTCGCTCACGAAGTCAAAACCATAGAGGCGAAGATAACCCTCAGGCAACCCAGGTACACCAATACCTCCGGGCCTGGCTCCCCAAGAAAACTGTCCTCGCGGCATAATCAACCGCCGCGAAAGAAAACTGAACCAGCCAGCCCAACAAGCACCACAGCAACATCCCGCAGCTGAGCCAAGACCATCAGGTCTACCGGCAAAATCCAGGACTCAAGCTGCACCGGGCAGGACCAACAACTCTCCTCCACGTGCCAAGCGCGATCGGGAAAATAAGCCTCCCGTGCACGTGGTGACCCTCCTACCCTTAACCCAAGCAATGAAGCAAAAGCATTACCAACCAAGAAGGGAATACTCCCGTATCAAAAGATACGAACCCAAGAGCCCGGAACAACTCAAACCTACCACCACACCGACCGCTGTAACCTATGTGCTCTGACAGTCTCGAAAATCCACTATCCTGGAAAAAGAAATCGAGAATACCTCATCCGACTGATCTGTCCTCCATCACCCGGCGCCAAGCGCCTCAATCAGAACTCGCCTCAGGCGGCAGATCCCAATCCAAAGGAACTACAAAGCCACGCTCCATACTCGGCGCCTACTCCAATGAGGCATCCCTAATCCGTAATGGAGGGACCCAACGAGTACAAGGTATCCTGGCGCAATCCACTCTCAGACACTCATATCCTATTTGCCCCGTCCCTCTACACATGGAGCGTGCAGTTCAGCAACTGCGTTAACTCTTGACACAAAAGGCTTTCAAGTACTCTCTATCCCCCACCGAACAAGACCCTGCCTCCAAAGGTTCCCTACTCAATCCCACGAATCGGAATGACTCATCCGCCAAAACTGGCTCACTCGATCAAAGCAATCCCACAGCTTTCCCGCTGTCAACTATCCGCCCTGCCTCGGTGCCCCAGCACTAAACGTCGGGACGGAGGGGCTACTCGCTACTCCGAGAACTGTGCCACTGCTCCGACAACTGTGTCACTGCGCCGCTGATCTGCCTCCAACACACCTACCCTTCGGGTCCGGAGCTCTCAGACTCCAATCTGGGTATCGACCCGAAACAACCAGCTCAGACCCAACTGTCGCACCAAGGTGCACCCGGGTCAGGGCCCAACGTCGGGGAGACACCGCTCACCACGACAAAATCGCAAATCAGCACACCCCAAACACTCGACCCAATCTAGCGAAAGTCAAAGACATCCCCCTATTTTTGTAACTTTATGTTGTCTGCAGCCAACATAACTGTCCCACAAAAATAGGATATGTCGATCCCTCTTCCCTCACAAGAAGAGTCAAATAAATAAATCACCGACTTTCGCAAAATGTCGCGTCTCTCACGCACTAACATCCTAGGGTCCGCCCAAAAGCCTAGGGTTTCCTAAGTCCCAACTGACCAATCCCTAAGCTCTGATACCAACTAATCTGTCACGCCCCGGGTGTAAACCGGAATCCGGGCCCGTCTACAGATCCGTCGTGCACACGGTATTTCCCGCGTACACGAAGCGCCAAACCTGCTCAGATATAAGAGATAATAATAAAAGAGCAATAAAAACAGAGCTGAACTAAAACTAATACATCTAAGACTAAAGCTGGAAATAAAATACAATACATCTGTATAAATGATACATCAGTCTCTCCCAGCTCACTAAAAATAAATACAACCTGCTGGCAAAAGCCAGTCCCAAATGTAAAAGTACAACCGTCTGAGGAAACATGGGTACACCAACAGTCCAGCTAACTCGCTCATCCTGCCTCGAGATCTATCTACTCAGCCGTCCTCTCTCCTCGACCCGCCGCTGAAAGCCCAGCAGCACCCGCAGAAGACACTGCAAAACAAAGGATAAGAAAAAGAGGAAAGAATAATGGGGGTGAGAACTACTAGTAAACCAGTAACCTCCCCTAGTGGGTAAAACCTCAAACTCTGACACACCCACTAGGTCTACCAGAGGCAAAAAGGAAAGAAGTGTGGTAAGCAATGATGACTGCTGAAGAAAGGAAACTACCACTACTATGCCTCTAAAGTGCAGTCCTAGACTGGAATAACCGTATGCACCAGTAACCAACCGTCCCAGATGAACCCAATCTGTACCGCCCTCATCATCGGGCAAGTAAGCCGCGCCGATGTGATAGCAAAACTCCTGCTGCCGCCCTCATCATCGGGCAAATAAGCCGCGCCGATGTGATAGCAAAACTGTCAATAACTGCCTGGCCCCGGCCTCCGGAGGGGAGCGACCCACACGAGGAAAGCATCACCGGGCAATAACCGCGCCGGTGTGATAAGTATCAAAAGCAGGACTGGATCACAACTATAAAGCCCCAGTGGAACACACCCCTCCACTAAAAGAAAACTGATTCCCAATCTGATGCATAAGTAACCATCCGATCAATCGCCCAATAATATCCGCGATTGCCGCAATACCCCAAAATCCAGGACCAGGTCTCACAACCGACCTCCGGTCAACCGCCCAATATCCGCGGTCGCCGGAATAACCCACAATCACAATCATGTCCCACATCCGACATCCGGTCAACCGCCTACTGTCCGCGGTAGCCGCTATAATCCCCCAATCCAAAATCGGGTAAAAAGATAAGTATCCGGTCAACCGCCTACTATCCGCGGTAGCCGCAACTCTACCGACTACATCAAGTCCAACCCCTGACCCCCGGTCAACCGCCCAAAATCCGCGGTTGCCTCAAAACTCTCTAGTCCAGAATCATGCCCTATCACCGATGTCTTATAACCGACATCCGGTCAACCGCCCAATATCCGCGGTCGCCGCCAAAACCCATCATCCACAATCCAGGCCCCGGCTACACTATCCCAAACCCCTGCTCAAATCCGAGCAACAAAAGACCACCTGACTAACGAAAAGGAGAAAAGAAGCAAACATGGTTTCTCCTAAGTCAAGTTCCAACATGATAGTGTAGCGATAAGAAATGGCCTACCTGTCGTGAAGCCAACGGCGCAAAAATCGGCAAAAACGGTGGTCGGAGTAAGCCGGGGGAGTCCTCGCACCCAAACCGCGACGAAGGAGACCACAAATGAACGAGCGTCGCGCCGCGCCGTAAAAATGGAAACCTCGGGATGCGTGCCCTAAAAATCCCAAGAATGCTCTGTGAAATGTAGCTCAGGTGGAGGAAGAAAATCCCAGAAGGAGTCACTGTGAAAAACTGCTCAGAAAAAGAGCTAAAAGGCCTCAAAGTTCACTATTTATAGGCCCAACACGCAGCCCACACTTAATCGGATTCGGGCGCCCAAATTCGGGCGCCCGAAATCCGTTTGGTCGGATTTCCACCGTCCGACCGAGCGCCCGGAATCATCCCGTGCTGACACGTGTCCCGCAAAGCAAACAGCTGTGCGGGGCGCGTCAATAGCCGCCGCGTGGCCCGCCTGGGTGACGGACGCGTGTCCCGCACAGCAAACAGCCGTGCGGGCGCGTCCGGCGCTGCCGCGTGGCGCCGCTCGGTCAAGCGGGTAGGTGGCGCCCGCGAATAGCCGGGCGCCACGTGCCCCCCGCACTATCGCGGTCACACGTGCGGGCAGGCGCCGCCTGCGTGCCTGCCATGCACGCGCCCCGAGGCGCCAGCCCGCGCCCCCGTGCGCCGCGCCTCGTGAGCCCGCCAATGGCTTGCCGCCACGTGTCCCTGCGCCGGGTTCATGAACCCGCGAGGGGAACTCCGTGGACCGCGCACCCAGCGCCAGCCAACCGGGCGTCGAAACGTGTCTCCCGCCCGAAACCCTGCACCGCCGTTCAAATCCATACAACGCCGCTCGAACTCCGTGAACCGCGCGCTAAAAGCCACCCAATCCACGCCTGCTACGTGTCCTGCTCCGGTGCACGCCGGCCCGTGGGCCGCGCACCTGCCCGCGCGTCCTCGCGCCTGCCCGCGCACTGCCGCTGCCCGCCGCCGCTCCTGCGCCTGCCCGAGCCAGCGCCGCCGCACTCCGCCGCTGCCCGCCGCCGCCGCCGCTGCCCGCCGCCGCTCCTGCGCCTGCCCGAGCCAGCGCCGCCGCACTCCGCCGCTGCCCGCCGCCGCCGCCGCTGCCCGCCGGCTGCCGGAACAATGCCTCGCGCCTCGAAAATCGTGTTTTCGCATCCGGGCTCCGAAAAATACAAATAAATAGTCCATTTTCACCGTTTTCGCACGCTGAGTCCAAATCCGGTGTCCGATTTGCCAAATTCTAATTCCAAAATTTGCCGAATGCATCCAGACAAGTGTTTTTACCCCAAATTTCGCGCTGAGTCTAATTTTGATATCTGTTCCGCCCGAGAACACTTCTAAAGATCCGACGGAGTCAACCGATCACCCACGTGATCCATTTAAGCCCGAAGTCCGCCACTTGCGTCCAATTGGTGCACAAACACCTCCAACACACAGTACAGGCCCCCAAAAGCTGCCAAACCCACTGCAGAAGCTCTGCTGATCCAACAGAGATCCTCTTGCGGAAATTCGGATCCTCACAGCGCGCGTCGCGTGGTGCTGCGCCAGCCCAACCCGCGCGTGCCACGTGGCTACGCGGGTGAGCTGCAGCCGCACACGCGCGGGGCTTGCGCCGTGTGCCCCGGTGCGCTGGTCGAATCAAAGGGCGCCACATGGCGCGCCCTCTGACTGGGTCAGGCGGTCCGGGCGCCAGGCTTGGCTTGGCGCTGCGCAAGGCGCCGCGTGCGCTGGGCCTCGGCGGCCCACTGCAACATTCGGGCGCCCGAATCATCATTTCGGACTCCCGAATCATCATTCCGAGCGCCCGAATTTAGCAGAAAATGCTGAATTCGGCCAAAAATGCGCGCAGAGTCCGTTTTTGACGCCTATTTTTCTCACAGACGGACTTGACACATAACGTAAGTGTCGTCTAGCCACCAAGCCCAGGGCCAAAGCACCAAAAATAAAGTCGGGTCTCCACAACATCCCCCACTAAAGAAAAGTTTTGTCCTCAAAACAAAACTTACCTCAGGGGAAAGCCTCGAACAGGAAAGGTTATGCAGTCCTTATCTCCTCCTCTGTTTCCCATGTCGCCTCGCGCTCCTCATGGTGACTCCACTGGACTTTTACATAGGGTATCGCCCTATTGCGCAATTCTTTCGTCTCACGAGCAAGAATTCGCATTGGGCGCTCCTCATAGCTCATGTCGTCGCTCAACTCCAGTGAAGTAAAATAAATCACATGCGCGGGGTCGAAGACGTACCTCCTTAAGGTAGAAACATGAAAAACATCGTGTGTGCCAGCCAATCGTGGTGGTAGTGCTATCCAGTAAGCACGATTGGCGGTAGTACTATCCGGTAAGCAACCGGTCCAATCTGCTCGAGGATCTCAAAGGACCAATAAAACGTGGTCTAAGCTTCCCGCGTAACCGAATCTACGGATCCCTTTAGCCGGTGAGACCTTCAGGAAAACATACTCTCCAAGTTGAAATTGCAAGTCTCGGCGCCTTGTGTCTGCGTAGCTCCGCTGCCGGCTTTGAGCGGTCTCGAGGTGTCACCGAATAACTCTTGCTTTTTCCTTTGCTTCCTGTAGAATGTCGAGCGCCAAGGTCCACCTTTCGCACACGTCGCTCCAGTATAGCGGCGATCGACACTTGCATCCATAAAGTGCTGCAAAAGGAGTCATTCGAATGCTTGCTTGAAAACTATTATTATAAGCGAACTCCGCTAGCCTCAAATACCGATACCAACCTCCACCAAAATCTAGAGGACAGGCTCTAAGCATATCCTCCAAGATCTGAATGGTTTGCTCGACTGCCCGTCAGTCTGAGGATGAAAGGCTGTGCTGAAGCGGAGCTGAGTCCCTATAGCTGTTTGCAAGTTCTACCAAAACCGTGAGACAAATCTCGAATCTCTGTCAGAAACAATCGATAGGGGTACTCCATGCAGTTTGACCACCTCATCGAGATATAGCTGTGCGAAGCGCTCCAGGGGCCAAGTCATCTGAACCAATAAAAAGTGAGCGGACTTGGTTAACCTGTCCACAACAACCCAAACTACATCTGCACCACTCTGGGATCTCGGTAGCCCTACGATGAAATCCATAGTAATGTGATCCCATTTCCACTCGAGAATTGAAAGGCTTTGCAACTTGCCGGCAGGAACTCGGTGTTCAGCTTTGACTTGCTGGCAAGTTAAGCACTGGGCAACAAACCTTCCAATGTCCCTCTTCATGCCACTCCACCAGAACTGTGCTCGAAGATCCCAATACATCTTGGTTCCTCCAGGATGAATAGTATATGGGGTAAAGTGGGCCTCCCTAAGATCTGCTCTCGAATCTCCGAGTCCACGGGCACACACAGTCGATCCCTGTACCTAAGTACTGCTGAGGTATCTACAGAAAAGTCACCATTCTGGCTGCTCTGCATCTGCTCACGAATCTTCTTCACTAGATGGGGGTCCTCACTTTGTTTTTCTCGGATCCTCTCCAACAGAACGGGCTGTAAGACCATAGACATCAGTCTTGCAGAAACCACAGGGGACACTACCTCTAGCTCCAGTTGCCTCATCTGCTCCAGCAAAGGTGCCTGCTGTGTAATCATCATGCTCAAGCTCAGTGCTGCTCTCCTGCTTAGGGCATCCGCGATCACATTAGCCTTACCGGGGTGGTACTGAATATTCACGTCATAATTCTTTAGTAATTCTAGCCACCGGTGTTGTCTCATGTTCAATTCCTTTTGAGTAAACAGGTATTTCAGACTTTTGTGGTAGGCTCCTCAGAAAAATAATGGCGCAGAAATCACCCCAATCCAACTCCCGGATTGGGCGTAAATGACGAAATAACAAGCGCTGTGCGGTAATATCCAAAAATTCAGCTATAGTCCAAGGTGATAAGGGAAGGAATTTTTAGAGCTTAATTTAAATGTAATTCCTCTTAAGTTCCAACATGAAAAATGCCCTTTTATATCTTGTTAACACGTCCATACAAAGAGATCCCCAAAAATCATGATAATTTCGTAGCTACCACCATACAACAGCTCGTGGCTCAAAGGAACACGAAAAAGTGCACCACTAAAAATCTGCAATGAAGGGTCTGCAAGATGGCGACATTTACCTGACAAAACGAGCGCCGAATCCAGTAAGAAAGGTGGCGATGGATTCCTCGTCGAGTGTCGATGCAAATCGAGCAAAAGAACTCCTAAATTCGAGCTCGAATGAAAGAGAAAACTCAAAATTACTCAAGAGTGTCCAAGCACAAAATCTGTGCGGGATGGTTCTAGAAAAACCAAAAATACTCCAAAAAATCCCAAGATCCACGAAAATAGTTGAATATAAAACTTGTAGATTTACCTCTCATGGAGAACCCTTCCAAATTTCAGCTCAAAATTCCAAGAGATGAGGTATGGGGGAATTTAGCACCAAAATGCGACGGTGAAGCTCCGAAACTGCACTAATGGTGTGCTACACTTGAGGAAGAAGATGGCCTCCCCAAGCGCCCTTGTGGCCAACAATGGTGGAAGTGAAGTTGTAGAAGAGGAAGAGGTGTCCTGCTGTGAAGAATCCCAGTTGCAAAAAACTTGAGAAGAGGGAGGAAGAGCTGCTACAAGGAGAAGAAGAAGAAGAAAAAAAAAAGAAAAAAAGAGAGAAAACATGGGAGAGAGAGAGTGGCCGGGCTGCGCCAAACCCACGCTGACATGTGGCGATGCGAGATTTCGGCACTCCCGGTGCACCGCAGAACCTGTAGACCCGCGCACAAAGTAAAAATGGCCAGTAAGCCCAAAAATTCCGGAAACAGTCATTTTAGACCGTTTTCGCGCGCTGAGTCCGTTTTTGGCATTTATTTGATGCACAACACACTCTAAACACCAATAATAGGTGTTTTCTCGCCGCCAGACACGCGGCCACGCCACACAGGTAACCGAGGCAACTGGGACACCACATGCAGATACTGAAGTAGAAAATCATCCTCTCAGGTAGGCTGCAGAATAATGTCCTGGCTGGCCGCATTGATAGCAGCAGCCCTGCCTCTGGTCGCACTAGGGTGGGGAGTGTGGTCCCCCACAGATAGCGCAACGATCCGGTCGCCTCCACTGCTGCCTCCTCTGCTGTCGCGGCTGTCCTCTCCCAGACCCCGACCTCTGCTGGAAACCACGTCCTCGAGTAGAGAATGGTGGGGGTCTAGGGGATCACTGCTAGCTAGTCTGGCCACCTGTAGAGTACCGGAACTTTGTAGAGCGCACCGACCTCGCAAGAAGGCGGGGTACGGAGAAATTGCCTCGAGCGTGTTCCATATATGTTTACAGCGGAGTTCGGGAGGTTTCAGACTGGTGCGGAGGCCCCGAACGCAAAAAGTGAGTTGGAGTTGGCAATTAATGGAACCGGTTTTTGGATTGAGCACACCGACTCCACAGTTGAGCTTTTTGAGTGGGAAAAGCTTTGGACATGTGTATTTTCAGATTACAGCGGAGTTCGGGAGGTTTCGGACTGAGGCGGAGGCCCCGAAAGCGAAAAGTGAGTGGGAGTTGGCATTTGAGGGATTAAATAATTAATTTAATTAATTAGTGTTAAATCTGCTTGGAGGTTAAGAGAGAAAGAAATTAGAAAAAAAAGAAAGAAAGAGAAATGGAGATGGAATTAGTGAATGAGACATTTAATGGTTGGAGGGTTTTTTGGTCATTTTCCCCTCCCTTAGTGCCTTTCATCCAAACCAGCATCTTAATTAAGCCTCCTTAATGAAGAGTGCCACATCATATTCTTCCTCCCTGCATCAAACAGAGGAAAAAATAAGAAACAGAGGAATGAAAGGAAGATGAAGAAGGAGAAGAAGAAGAAGAAATGAGGTGAAGTAAAAGAGGATTTTGAATGTGTTGATGGTGCGGACCTTCTGCTAGTAGCCGCGTGGAGCCGAGAGGAGCGCGCGCGAAGAACTTGATTAAGGAATGTAGCAGTTTTTTTTTGAAGCTTGGGTTTTTTGGGTTTTTGTTGATGGATTTGGAGTTGGTTTGGGTTTTGGATTGATGTCCTTGAGTGGAGGAGAGACCGGCAGGGGGGAGCCGCGCGGGCGCGCGAAGGCGCCGCGCGCGGCTGGCGCAGGCCGCTGCGCGGGCGCGCATGGGCACCGCGCGCGGCAGCTGCGGGCGCGCTGCGCGCGCCCACCTGCTGCGCGCGCATGGGCGCCGCGCGGCTGGCGCTTGGGCGCCGCGCTTGCAGCGGCTGGGCAGACTCCTTGCGGTTGGCTTGGAGTTCCGGAACCCAAATGGGGATTCCGGAACAGGCTCTTGGGTACCGATACTGCATGGAGAGTACCGATACCCCATAGTGCATGATGCCATTTTAGTGACTTTTAGCATGGGCAGTTTGGTCTTTTTACCTCCCCCAACCACCCTGTTGACTGTTGACCTCCTCTCTCCTCTATTTAAGGACTCCCCCACCTCCTCTCTTCTCAGCATGGATCAGAGAAAGGAAAGAGAGAAAAGAGATGAAAGAAAACAAGGAAAAAAAGAAAGAGAAGAAGTAGAAAAAGAAAGAGAGAAAGCAAGCTTGGGTGCTGCTTGTGGGGTTCTGCTGCTCGGAGCTGAGCGGGGCCGCGCGCGCGTCGGCCGTGTGTGAGGTAAGTGACAGTTGACCTCCTAAATGGATTTAAGATTTCTTTAGATGGATTTTTATGGATTAGTGAGCTTGGTTTTGATGGATTCTTCCTCTCTCTCTTTTACACTCATCTTGAGGGGCTGTCGGTTGAGAGTGTGCATTCTTTTACTGCGCGGAGCCGAGGTGCCACGCACGTGCTGCGAGTCGGCCGTGGAGAGGACCGGAGTGCGCGCAGATTTTATTAGAGGACTTGAGAGGATTGTTCGAGCTTCCGGGGATATTTCCGAGGATCGCGACAGTGCGCGCGCGCGCGGCGCGGTTTTCGTGTTTCCGACAGATTTTTTTGGCAGTGAGCGGTTCGGCGCTTCACCGACTTCGGCGATTGCCTGCGGAATGCGTTCCAGGTGGGTTGGAAATTCTTCAAGATGTATGGAATGCCTTCTAAAGCTATTGCATGCATGTTGATCATGTATAGCTTATTTATTTGCATAGCTGGTAAATCTGATAGTTGCCTAGAAAATTGTAGGAATACAATTGTGAGCCCCTGATATTTTTAGCATGATCTAGAAGTGATTTGACACTAGACTGCATGATTAGTTGGCATTAGATTGGCATCTGAACCGTTTTAAAAATCGTCGGACCTGTTTTAAAGAAAACTGGTGTAGAGTACCGGAACCTTGTAGAGTGCTCCGACCTCACCGGATGGTGTGGTGAGGGGGGAAATCGCTGGAGCGTGTTTCGTTCGGATTTATAGATGAGTTCGGATCGATTCGGATCGACGTGGAAGCCTTTGGAATGATAGTGTGTTAGCGGCATCGAAACTTGGAAGCCCAGCTTGAATCAGTGATTTCAGGGCTTTGTGTACTTGTAGAGTGCTTATTGGGTATTGGATTGGATAGAGAACCGACTCCGCGGATGTTCTTAGAAATTTGGCAAGTGTGGGAGCATGTGTATTTTCAGGTTACGGCGGAGTTCGGGAGGTTTCGGACTGATGCAAAGGCCCCGAAGGCGAAAAGTGAGTTGGAGTTGGCAATTAGAGGAATTAGATAATTCATTGTAACCTGCTTCGGAATTGAGAAAAAGAACGTGAGAGGAAAATAAGAGGAGAATGCAAGTGCGGGTTTTCTTTTGTAGAGTACCGGATTTCGGATTGAGCACGCCGACTCCTCAGTTGTGCTTTTGAGTGGGAAAAGCTTTGGACATGTGTATTTTATATTTACAGTGAGGTTCGGGTGGTTTCAGACTGTGGCGGAAGCTTCCGGGGTGAAAAGTGAGTCGGCGGCGCGAGTTGCAGGCTTGCTGCAGAGTTCTGGTGTGGTTTGGGCCATTGAGTTCCGGAACAGGATGCTGTCTTCCGGAACAGGCCATTGTGTTTCGGAACACAGGATGGTGTTCCGGAACAGGGCCTGGTGTTCCGAACTGGCCTATTGGTTCCGGAACACAGGCAACTGGGGGCTGTTTTGATGCAGACTTGGATATTTTGAGGGTATTTTGGTCTTTTTCCTCCCAAGCTCTTCACCCTCTATAAGAAGCTCTCCAACCTGCTTCTTCTCCACGTTAGAATGAGAGAGGGAGAGAGAAAGTAAGGAAGTGGAGAAGGTGCAAGACTTGGGAATTCCTGCTGCTTGGAGCCCGGTGGAGCCGCGCGCGCGTCGAGCAACGTACAAGGTAAGTTGACAGATTTTCTAATTGGGCTTTTGGGAATTTATTTTATGGATTTAAAGTGATTTATTGAGATTGGATTTGGTTTCTTGCTTCCCTCTTTCCCTGCAAATTGTTGAAAGCAGCTTGTGCTGCTTGGCTATTTGGACTGTTTACTGCGCGGGGCCGAGCGTGCTTGCATGCATGCACGTGCGCATGTGGGTTTTGGCTGAGAGGGAGCCGAGGTGCGCAGAGGACTTGTAGAGGATTCGAGGTTGCTAGTTGAGCTCCCGGGGATTTTCCGAGGATCGCGGCAGTTTGCGCGCGCGCGCGGCGCGATTTTGGAAATTTTTCCGGCAGAATTCGTCAGAGTGCAAGTTGGCGCTTCACCGACTTCAGCGTTTGCCTGCGGAAAGCATTCCATGTGGGTTGGAATTTCTTCGAGATTTATGGAATGCCCTCTAATGCTTCTGTAAGCATATTGATCATGCTAGCTTAATTATTGTGTATTGATAAATCTGATAGTTGCCTAGGAAATTGTAGAAGGACTTTCATGAGCCCCAGACATTTTTAGTATGATCTAGAGGTTATTTGACACTAGACTGCATATTCTTTTGAGATTCAGGTTGCATCTGAACCTTCATAATATTTTAGTACCCAGTTTTAAGTAAAACTCCGTTTTAAAAGGGTTTTTAATTATTGAGAACATTATGAATGGTCCAGATTGTTCCAGTTGCATGAGTACTCGTGCCAGAGGGCCGAGTGTATTTTTAGAGCACCGTGCGTCGAGTTTCTAGTGTCATGAGAGTTCTTCTTTCTGATTCATATATGGAGACGGTTCTCCGTCCTAGCTTTGGGAGTCTTGGGGTTCTTGCAGATCGAGTCGTGGGGGTTTCCCGACTCAGCCATGGTCGTGCATTATCAGATTGAGTCGTTGAGGGTTCTCCGACATAGCTGTGAGAGTGTTTTGCGCTATTCCCGTTTGAGTCGAGGTTCTTTTTCCGACTGAGTTGTGCTTTGAGCTTTGATATACCGATCTGTTTGATCGTGGACTATAGCCTGCATGTGCCGCTTATTGAGACAGTGAGACAGATGTGATACTTGAGTTCGGTGGGGTCGCTCCCCTCGAGCTACGCCCCGGGTGCGTGTTGATGATGCGACTAGTTGATACACTAGAGTTCGCATGAGATTGAGATAGTCCGTGTGGGACGCCCTACGTAAGTCCCGTCCCAGTGTGGATGAGGTGGCAGTAGGTTTGGCGCAGGCTTGACTGGACCCTATGAGGCAGTCAGTGAGATTGGGTGACATTGAGAGAGTGATGGCATAGCATGTTCATTGATGAGTTTTCCTTTGAGCATGGTACTTGAGGCATATTATTAGCAGTGAGAGTGTATGCATAGCAGGGTCAGAGTAGAGTTCCTTGAGCATGATGTTGATACATGTTAGTTGTAGTTTCTTCCTGCTTACCCCTTTTCTATTTGCATACCTATCTGTTGTGCCTCCAGTAGACTTAGTGGGCATACCGTGGATATTGATGACGGTACCCACTGAGATCTACCTTCTGTAGTAGATCTCACACCCGCTGCGGTGATAGGTTTTCTGAGGCTGCTGTTCCGGCTTAGCTCGCGCGGAGACAGCTGATCGATGTGAGGACGTGGCTGAGTAGTTCCTTACCAGCATTTGAGTCAGAGGTAGATGTACCCTGTTAGTTTTATGATTCCACTTTTGTACTGAGAGGGTGAGACTTGTAATTTGAGGATTCTTGTATCTTGTGGAGGTTATGTATTTTTATCCAGATGTTCAGTTTATTTTCTCTAGTTTTTTTATTTTAGTTCTTTTCAGCTCTGATACATTTATGGCTTAGATCTGACTTGCAGGGTAGACGCTTCGTCTGTACAGCAGTTTCCGTACAGATGGCGGATCTGTTAGCGAGCCCGGGTCGCAGTTTCGACCCCGGGGCGTGACAGATTAGGGTGGTATTAGAGCCTAGGAACATAGGTCGTTGAGGACTTAGAAACCCTAGGCTATTGGTTGGACAGTAGGATGACCGTCGTGAGAGGCGTGATTTTAGCGAGTCCTGATTGAGTTTGTACCTCCCCCAGAGGATTGGGGTGAGTGATTTTACATGTTATTTCTCTAAAGATGATTATGTTGGCTGCAGACAACATAATGCTTTAGAAAGGTTAACATGTTAGACTTTCGCTTGATTGGGTCGAGAGAATTTTTGTCCTAATGTTTGGTATGTTGCTGTGGTTTCGATGCTTCCGAGACGCCGTACAGCGGCGAGGGTTTGTTTGACTTTGGAGGAGGAGCCCGAACAGCGGGAAGCTGAATGTACAGGGCAGAATGGATTTGAGAGTTTCGGGGCCAGGTAGCACAGAGGTTTGAGGCGATGCGGCGCCAGGAAGAGAACATAGAGCGAGTGGTGCGCATGTTGAGCTGAGAGCATCGTTTGAGGTATCGCCAGTAGTATCTCCAGCCGTGATATCGTCGATTTCGACCCAATTTGCACTGTGAGTGGTGCGGGAGCTGCGAGAGATTGCTGATTGATAGTTGTACATCCGCCAGTTCCATCCCCTACAGATTTCGGGGCAGAGTTTGGAGCCTTGGAAGGCCAAGCACTAGATTGCTGCTTTGGGAGATACGTTTGAGGATTTATTCATCCAGGAAAAGCATCAGGTGCCCTTAGTTGCGCACTTTTGGATAAGGACGCCGAGAGAGTGAGGTGTCGAGTTCGTCCTATTGGACCACCAGGAGAGTAGTTGAGGCTTTGGATCGAGCTTCGTGCTTTGCTGTTTGAGGGCCTTCTTCCAACAGTGCTAAGCAGAAATTGGAAGGGGGGATTTGAGACACCGGTAGCGGGGGAGTTGACCTTCTTCCCAGGATTATGATCGCGAGTTGCTGCGATTATTGAGCAGAGTGCCCCATGTTGCTCAGGATGAGATTCAGGAGATTGATCATGTTTGAGAAGGGACTGCTTCGAGATGTTTATTATTTTGGGTATTCTTGGCAAGCGACCTTAGATGCAACGATTGTGCATGCTCGATGTATAGACAGAGGATCTGCGATCACGTCCAAGAGGGACGAAGAGCGAGGGACCAGCTCCAGAGAGAGGGGTGTCCAGCATCGTCGGATTTGGGATAGTTGAGCGGATCGAGGTTGTCACGATTCCCGTCCCAAGATTATGAGCATCTGAGAAGACAGAGACTAGGAGGATCTCGGTAGTCGAGGCACCAGTGGCAGTCTCAGGATGAATGTGTCCTTTGCGGTGGGCCGCATTTATCGCCTTAGAGTGACTTCAGGGAAAGGCAATGCTTTTCATGTGGATAGTCAGGACATCTTCAGGCAGAGTGTCCCAGAGTGGTGCTCTTGGATTTGCCGCTTGCGACGGCACCCCGCCACCCCTTCTTCAGGATGTAGAGGTTCATCCGACTTACTGGTAGGCTGATTGAGCCGAGATGCCGAGGCAGATTCAGCGATGGCCACTAGCATCTAGAGGTTGAGATTGTGCAGCCGGTTGAGGACGCTAGGATAGTGGATCGCGTCTTACCAGGTGTGGTCTCTTTTGGTCATTAGAGTTGGAGCATGATGATGCCGACAACGCTTGGGTGTGTTTTAGTAGAGCATGGATAGCTTCGTGTGGGCCGGTGATGGGATTGTTGGCTTGTGCATGTGAGGATCAGGTTCCAGATCACGTATAGCGCATGGATGAGTGTTGCCAGTCCCGCCCAGTTCAGTAGGGCCTTGGATTTGGTCCTAGAGTTGTTAGTCCTACATCAGCTCCGAGATGATGATATGAGGATAGATAGGGATTGGATATCCCAATGTTATGCTAACATGGATTGCCGAGAGAAGACAATGACCCTCCGTGGATTTGACCAGGAGGAGTGGGTTTATAGAGGATTCTAGAGCACGATAGAGGTTGAGTCGTGGTCGTATCGCTTGTTAGCGACTTTTGAGTAGGGGCCTACGGCGGCACCGGGACTAAGGAATATCTTTTATTGCCGAGTGATCTCGAGTGAGAGTCTACCAGATTTGATTTCAAAGCCGCCGTTTGGTGAGATTGAGATCGAGATAGGGATCGACGTGTTTTGGAAACCGCGCCGACTTCGGCAGCACCCCTGGAGTGTTACCTACGAGATTTAGAGAGAGAGCTGATAGCGCAGTTGCGGGATTTGATGGATCGAGAGGTCTGAGTGACCAGTACCACGTCGTGGGAGCACGATAGTGAGGATCTGAGAGAATGATATGTTGGATATGATGCCACACCTGTAGAGTACCGGTTTTTGGGTTGAGCTTTCTGACTCCACCGACGAGCTTTCTGACTGAGGAAAGGCGTGAGCGCGTGTATTTTCGATTTACAGCGGTGTTCGGGTGGTTCCGGGCGGCGGCGGAGGTGCCGAGGTCGAAAAGTGAGTTGTGGTGGTCACTTTTGCATTATTTTATTCTTTTTTTTTTTTGGGTAATTAAGGTTTTGAGGATGCTTTTATTTTTTCTTCCTTTTGTTAGTGCTGCTGTGAGGGAGGGGCATGGCAGTGAGGTTGGTGGAGTTTAATTAATGAGATTGGTAGGTTGAAATTAATTAAACTCTTTAATTAAGTGTTATGCCTTAATTAATTTTATGTTTGTGCTTATATAAGCAGTCACCACCCTTTGCCACCTCACCTTTCTCTTTTCCAAAAAGCAAAGGAAGCAGCAGCAGCAGCTTTGGGGGTTTTTTTGGTCTGAAGCTGGGGGAGGAAGAAGAAGAGAGGAGGAAGAAAAAGAGGAGTTTCTTGGACTTGGTACTTCGCTTCGAAGACGTGGAATCGAGCGAAGCGTACTAGGCGAACATCGACGAGGTTGGTGTTTTTGGTTTCTTTTGTGAGTGGGTTTTGGCTCTTCACCTCTCCTCTCCATTTCTTTTCTTTCTTTTCTTTTACTGCTGTGGCTAGGTGGACTTGATGTCCGAGGCATGGTGCAGCGCGACCGCACGCGCAATTGCTGCGGCACGTTATTGTAAGGGCTGCGCAGCGCGTGCGCGCATGATCGCCGCGCGGAGCGCGCGCCCTGCTGCCACATTGAGCAGCAGGGCGCCGAATCGCCCGGAGCAGCGGCATGGGGCCGCGCGGCCTGGCAGGCCGCGCGCGGGCGACCCCCGTGCCGCGCGGCACTGCAGGGGTGCCGCGCGGGCGGCCCTGTGCCGCACGGCACTGCAGGCCGCGCGCTTGGCGCGCGGCACTGCAGGGGTGCGGCGCGGGCGGGCCCTGTGCCGCGCGGCACTGCAGGCCGCGCGCGCTGGGCGCGCGCACTGCAGGGTGCCGCGCGGCGGCCCCTGCAGGCCGCGCGCCAGGCTCGCGGCACTGCAGAGGGCCGCGCGGCGGCCCCTTGGGCCCCGCGGCCCTGCAGGCCGCGCGCCAGGCACGCGGCACTGCAGGGGGGCCGCGCGGCGGCCCCTTGGGCCCGCGGCCATGCAGGCCGCGCGCCAGGCGCGCGGCGCTGCAGGGCACCGCGCGGGCACCCTTTGGGCTCCGCGGCCCTGCAGGCCGCGCGCTTGGCGTGCGGCGCTGCAGGGCGCTGCGCGGGCAGCTCTTGGGCCGCGCGGCTAGCCGTCACCGCGCAGGGCGTGTTTTTGGGCTGCGCGGCCGTGAGCTATACTGTGCCGCGGGGTTTGCGGCTCGGCGATGCGCCGTGGCGGTCGCGCGATGGGTTTTCCGCGCAACGCCCGGCGTTCTTCGTCGCCGGTTGGGTTTTTCCGCCGTTTGAGGGCGGGGGTCTTTTGTCGCGGGTGTTTCTTCTGACCCCAGTTTTCCCCGATTTTATAGTGTAACTTAGTGTTGGCTTGACTACGTGGTCAGTGGTGCGCGTTGTGCTGCGTGGAGCTGTGGGAACGCACCGGGACCTCCGTTTGGCGCACGGTTTTTCAGATTCTTCGCAGGTGGGTTGGTTTCTCCCGAAAGTATTACGGGATGCCCATTTTGCTTCCAAATACAAAGGTATTTTGTCCTTGGGGTATCAGGTAAGTGCGGGGCAGACGTGTAAGTCGTGAATTATGGGTTCCGACTGAGACACGTACTATGCTTCCAAGTAATCACTCCGGAATACACAGCTGTATTCGATGCCCTGGCCGAGTTACCAGGAGGGCATTTTTCCTGGCCGAGTTACCTGGAGGGTATTTTCCCTGGCCGAGTTACCAGGAGGGTATTTTTTCCTGGCTGAGTTACCAGGAGAATATTTTCCCTGGCCGATTTACCAGGAGGGTATTCCCCTGGCCGAGATACCAGGTGGAAGTTCGCCCCTGGCCGAGTTACCAGGTGGCTGCGGGGAATGACATGAGCGGGTGGTCGTTTAATATGATGTCATTTAGTACAGCATTGCATTAAGGCATATAGAGATAGACTTATTTACAGCTTTCATTTCTATATCTATCTATCTATCTATCTGTTTTTACCTCCAGGGGACTTAGTGGGCTACCGTGGATCGGACATCGGTACCTACTGAGATCTGACTTTTCAGTTGATCTCACACCCGCTGTGTGTGACAGGTGTTTCTGAGGCAGCCGTCCCTGGGCCGGCACGTGCGGAGTCTTCTGACCGTGGCAAGGGCTTGGCCGACTAGTGCCTTCTGGGTTTGTAGAGTTCGAGGTAGAGTTTCCCCGGGTATTTTTGTTTTTCCCACTTTTGTACTAGATAGTGATGTTGTACCCGATTTTGGGAGACTTTGGATGTTGTACCTGGACTTATTACTTAGTGACTCTTGTTTTCTGTTATTTCTTATGTGTTACTTCTCTCCTGCTCTGATACTTGTACAGCTAGATCTCTCTTTTTTAGGTTAGACGCTTCGTCTCTGCGGTAGTTTCCGCACAGACGGCGGATCTGTTGGTGAGCCCGGGTCGCAGGTACGACCCCGGGGCGTGACAGATTTAGGTGGTATCAGAGCCTAGGTATATAGGTCATTTGGGACTTAGAGACCCTAGGTTTTTGGTTGGACAGTAGGATGACTGTCGTGGGAGATGTACTTGTGGCGAGAGTTTTTACATGTTAGCTCTCTAAAGTAGTTCTGTTGGCTGCAGACAACACAACACTTTGGAGTTGGAAAACATGTTTTTGACTTTCGCTTGTTTTGGATAGTGAGATTTTGGTTCTCTGACGTTTTGTTTCCTTGTCACAGTTGCTCGAGATGCCTCCGAGGCACCGCGCGACGACGAGGGCGCTTTCCGCGTCTGACGACAGGCCCGAGCATGAGGAGGAGACCACTCAGGGGGAGGTCCACGAGTTGCGGGCCCAGGTGGCCCAGATGTCTGAGGCGTTGCGGCGCCAGGAGGAGGCAGCCAAGCGCCAGGAGGAAAACGTGGAGCGGATGATGAGGCTACTGGAGCAGAGGACATCTGTGGCACCACCAGCAGCGACTTCGTCGACCTCATCACAGATTGTCCCGTTGACGGAGGCAGAGCAGAGGGAGCTCACAGATCGACTATCTTATGTCAGCCAGTTCCATCCTCCGCGATTTGCCGGGCAGAGTTCCGAGCCACGGGAAGTAGAAAACTGGATTTCTGCAATAGAAAAGATATTCGAGAACCTGTTTATCAAGGAGCAGCATCAGGTGTTCATAGCCACACACTTTCTGGAGGGAGACGCCGAGACCTGGTGGCGTCGGGTCCGACCAGTTGGACCGCCGGGAACCCAGTTGATGTCTTGGCAGGAGTTTCGAGCTTTGCTACTCGGGGCTTATTTTCCCGATAGTGCAAAGCAGAAGTTAGAGGGGGATCTCCGTCGACTGCAGCAGGGTAGTCGACCTCTTCCGGACTATATTCGAGAGTTCCAGAGACTTTTGAGCAGTGTGCCGCATGTTGCCCCTGATGAGGCTCAGCGGGTGGATTTATTTGAGAGGGGGCTTCACCCGGATATCTATCACCTTGTTCATTCACACCGATCTCCGACTCTTGACGCAGCCATGGAGCATGCACGGTGGGTCTCTCGAGGGAGGGTGATCATGGCGGAGAGGGGCGGGGCGCCTGGGACCAGTTCCGGAGAGAAGCGCCCCGCACCGCAGGACCTTGGGCAGACTAGCAGACCGAGGCCCCCGAGACCGCCGCAGACACAGCCTCGGGGCCGCGGGGCTCAGAGGAGGCAGAGATCGGGGGGCTCCCGATCGTCTAGGCAGCAGCAGCAGCAGCTGAGCCGCACGGATAGTTGTGTGATTTGCGGCGGACCCCACGCCCCTCAGCAGTGTGACCAGCGACAGGGCCGGTGTTACCGGTGTGGGCAGGCAGGACACAGATCATGGTCTTGTCCTGGAGCAGGGGCATCAGCAGCTTCGGCAGCTTCGACTCTTCCTCCACCGCCCTATCAGACGGGCGGATCTTCGGCAGGATTTGGCCAGGGGGACAGGGCCACTTCGTCGCGGCAGTCTGACAGACGACCACCCCCGAGCGGCAGGGTGTATACCGCACAGGTCGAGGACTCGGGGGCAGCTGGCCACGTGGTGGCAGGTATTATCCTTATCTCCTCTACTCGCACCAGAGCTTTGTTTGATACTGGAGCATCTCATTCATTCATCAGTAGGACATTTGCATCCATGCATGGGCTAGAGATAGGGCCGTTGTCTTGTGCTCGTGAGGTTCAGATACCCGATCACGTTTTGCACGTTGATGAGTGCTGTTGGTCCTGCCCTGTGCAGTTGGGGCCTTGGGTTTTGCCTGTTGATCTTTTTGTCCTTCGCCAGCTCCGGGATTTCGACGTAGTATTGGGTATGGATTGGTTGACTCAGTATTACGCTACTATTGATTGTCGAGAGAGGACTGTGACTCTCCGGGAGCCGGGCCAGGGAGAGTATGTCTTCAGAGGTTGCCAGAGCACGCTTTTTGCAGCGACGATCTCTTCAGCCAGAGCACGGCAGATGATGAGTCGAGGTTGTGTTGCTTTCTTAGCCACTGTTGTAGAGGTGCCTACGGCGATGCCTGGGCTCGAGGACATTCCTATCGTCCGAGAGTATCCAGATGTTTTCCCACCTGAGCTATCTTCTATGCCGCCGGATCGAGAGATTGAGTTCGTGATTGACGTGGTTCCTGGAACTACGCCGATCTCTAAGTCACCCTACAGAATGGCACCGGCAGAATTGAGGGAATTAAAGGCTCAGCTACAGGATCTCTTGGATCGCGGGTTTATTCGTCCTAGTGTTTCTCCTTGGGGAGCCCCGATTCTTTTTGTAAAGAAGAAAGACGGGTCGCTTAGGCTTTGGGTGGACTACAGAGAGTTGAATAAGGTGACCGTCAAGAACAAGTATCCACTTCCTCGGATTGACGATCTGTTTGATCAGCTTCAGGGAGCCACGTTTTTCTCGAAGATAGATCTTCAGTCCGGTTACCACCAGCTCAGGGTGAGGGCCGAGGATGTGTCCAAGACGGCGTTTAGGACTCGGTATGGGCATTACGAGTTTACAGTGTTACCTTTTGGTTTGACGAATGCCCCGGCTGCGTTTATGGATCTGATGAACCGAGTCTTTCAGCCGTACTTGGACCGTTTTGTGGTGGTTTTCATCGACGACATCTTGGTCTATTCCCGTAGTGACCTTGAGCACGAGGAGCACCTGAGAGTTGTACTACAGCTTCTGAGGGAGAAGAAGCTGTATGCGAAGTTGAAGAAATGCGCCTTTTGGCTACGGGAGGTTTCTTTTCTAGGCCACATAGTTTCAGCCGCAGGAGTGGCAGTGGACCCGACGAAGATTGTTTCAGTTCGGGATTGGCCTAGACCCACGACGGTGACAGAGATTCGGAGTTTCTTGGGCCTTGCAGGCTACTACCGTCGTTTTGTTGAGGGCTTTGCGAAGCTCTCTACCCCCCTCACTAGACTGACCAAGAAGGGGGTAAAATTTGTTTGGACAGAGCAGTGCCAACAAAGCTTCGAGGAGTTGAAGCAGAGATTGATTACAGCGCCAGTGCTTGCACTACCAGTCATGGGGGAGGGGTTTGTGATTTACAGTGATGCCTCCCACAGCGGCCTTGGATGCGTATTGATGCAGCACGGTAGGGTAATTGCCTATGCTTCCCGTCAGTTAAAGGATTATGAGAGGAATTACCCTACACATGACCTGGAGTTAGCTGCGGTTGTTTTTGCCTTGAAGCTCTGGCGGCACTATTTGTATGGTGAGCACTGTGAGATCTTCACTGATCATCAGAGTTTGAAATACCTGTTCACCCAGAAAGAACTCAACCTAAGGCAACGCCGGTGGCTTGAGCTGTTAAAGGATTATGACTTGAGCATTCTCTACCATCCCGGCAAGGCTAACGTGGTCGCGGATGCTTTGAGCAGGCGAGCAGGGCAGACCTTGAGTATGCTTATTACCCAGCAGAGACCACTGAGAGAGCAGCTGAGGAGTTTGGATATAGAGGTGGTGTCCCCGGGGGATTCTGCAAGACTTATGTCTATGGTCTTGCAGCCCACTCTACTGGACAGGATTAGAGAGAAGCAGAGTGGGGACCCCTATCTTCTCAGGATTCGAGACCAGATGCAGCTTGGACAGAGCAGGGACTTTTCGGTGGATGTTGCGGGAGTACTCAGGTACAGGGACCGCATTTGTGTGCCGGCGGATTTGGATATTAGAGAGCTGATCCTGAGAGAGGCTCACTATACACCTTACACCCTCCATCCAGGGGGAACTAAGATGTATAGGGATTTGAAAGCACAGTTTTGGTGGCAGGGCATGAAGAGGGATATTGGTAGGTTTGTGGCCCGCTGTCTAACTTGCCAACAGGTTAAGGCGGAACACCAGGTTCCCGCTGGCAAGTTACAAAGCCTACCAATCCCTGAGTGGAAATGGGATTGTGTCACCATGGATTTTATTATGGGTCTGCCGAGGACTCAGAGAGGAGCCGATGCTATTTGGGTGATCGTTGATCGGTTGACTAAATCAGCTCACTTTCTGCCGATTCAGTCAGGTTGGGCCTTGGAGAGTTTAGCACACTTATACCTTGACGAGATCGTGAGGCTTCATGGAGTGCCAGCTTCTATTGTATCTGATAGGGACCCCAGGTTTACCTCTCAGTTTTGGAGGAGCTTACAGACGGCTTTGGGGACCCAACTTCAGTTCAGCACTGCCTTTCACCCACAGACAGACGGACAGTCTGAGCGGACTATTCAGACTTTGGAGGACATGTTGAGAGCTTGTGTCCTGAGCTTTAGTGGCAGTTGGGATCGACATTTGAGACTAGCAGAGTTTGCCTACAACAATAGCTTCCAGGCGAGTATCCAGATGGCGCCCTTTGAAGCATTGTATGGTAGGAAATGTCGATCGCCTCTTTGTTGGAGTGACGTGGGTGAAAGAAAAACCTTGGGGCCTGATTTACTTCTGGAAGCCGAAGAGAAGGTCAAGGTTATTCGGCGCCACTTGGTCACCGCCCAAAGCCGACAGAAGAGCTACGCCGACAGGAGGCGGCGAGACTTGGAGTTTCTGGTGGGAGACCATGTGTTTTTGAAAGTCTCGCCCTCTCGAGGGATTCGGCGCTTTGGGGTGCGCGGGAAGTTGAGCCCGCGATTTATTGGCCCTTATGAGATTTTAGAGCGTGTCGGACCTATCGCCTATCAGGTTGCTCTACCGCCGCGGCTAGCCGCTACTCATGATGTTTTCCATGTTTCTGTGTTGAGGAGGTATGTCTATGATCCCTCTCACATTGTGGACTTCACTTCTTTGGAGCTGGACGAGGATCTACACTTCCAGGAGCGCCCGATTCGAATTCTTGCTCGAGAGTCGAGAGAATTGCGAAGTCGGGTCATACCTTATGTGAAGGTATTGTGGAGCCACCATGATGAGAGAGAGGCTACTTGGGAGCCCGAGGATGAGCTGAGGACTACCTACCCACACCTATTTGAGGGCCCCTCCTGACTTTTGAGCTTTTTGGGTTTCGAGGACGAAACCATTCGAAGGGGGGGAGAGTGTAGAGTACCAGTTTTTGGGTTGAGCTTTCTGACTCCACCGACGAGCTTTCTGACTGAGGAAAGGCGTGAGCGCATGTATTTTCGATTTACAGCGGTGTTCGGGTGGTTCCGGGCGGCGGCGGAGGTGCCGAGGTCGAAAAGTGAGTTGTGGTGGTCACTTTTGCATTATTTTATTCTTTTTTTTTTTGGGTAATTAAGGTTTTGAGGATGCTTTTATTTTTTCTTCCTTTTGTTAGTGCTGCTGTGAGGGAGGGGCATGGCAGTGAGGTTGGTGGAGTTTAATTAATGAGATTGGTAGGTTGAAATTAATTAAACTCTTTAATTAAGTGTTATGCCTTAATTAATTTTATGTTTGTGCTTATATAAGCAGTCACCACCCTTTGCCACCTCACCTTTCTCTTTTCCAAAAAGCAAAGGAAGCAGCAGCAGCAGCTTTGGGGGTTTTTTGGTCTGAAGCTGGGGGAGGAAGAAGAAGAGAGGAGGAAGAAAAAGAGGAGTTTCTTGGACCTGGTACTTCGCTTCGAAGACGTGGAATCGAGCGAAGCGTACTAGGCAAACATCGACGAGGTTGGTGTTTTTGGTTTCTTTTGTGAGTGGGTTTTGGCTCTTCTCCTCTCCTCTCCATTTCTTTTCTTTCTTTTCTTTTACTGCATGTGGCTGGGTGGACTTGATGTCCGAGGCATGGTGCAGCGCGACCCCACGCGCAATTGCTGCGGCACGTGATTGTAAGGGCTGCGCAGCGCGTGCGCGCATGATCGCCGCGCGCAGCGCGCGCCCTGCTGCCACATTGAGCAGCAGGGCGCCGAATCGCCCGGAGCTGCGGCATGGGGCCGCGCGGCCTGGCAGGCCGCGCGCTGGGCGCGCGGCACTGCAGGGTGCCGCGCGGGCGGCCCCTGTGCCGCGCGGCAAGCGCGCGGCACTGCAGGGGGGCCGCGCGGGCGGGCCCTGTGCCGCGCGGCACTGCAGGGTGCCGCGCGGGCGGCCCTGCAGGCCGCGCGCCAGGCGCGCGCGGCACTGCAGAGGGCCGTGCGGCGGCCCCTTGGGCTCCGCGGCCCTTCAGGCCGCGCGCCAGGCGCGCGGCGCTGCAGGGCACCGCGCGGGCACCCTTTGGGCCCCGCGGCCCTGCAGGCCGCGCGCTTGGCGCGCGGCGCTGCAGGGCGCTGCGCGGGCAGCTCTTGGGCCGCGCGGCGCTACCGGCCGCGCGGCTAGCCGTCACCGCGCAGGGCGTGTTTTTGGGCTGCGCGGCCGTGAGCTACACTGTGCCGCGGGGTTTGCGGCTCGGCGATGCGCCGTGGCGGTCGCGCGATGGGTTTTCCGCGCAACGCCCGGCGTTCTTCGTCGCCGGTTGGGTTTTTCCGCCGTTTGAGGGCGGGTCTTTTGTCGCGGGTGTTTCTTCTGACCCCAGTTTTCCCCGATTTTACAGTGTAACTTAGTGTTGGCTTGACTACGTGGTTAGTGGTGCGCGTTGTGCTGCGTGGAGCTGTGGGAACGCACCGGGACCTCCGTTTGGCGCACGGTTTTTCAGATTCTTCGCAGGTGGGTTGGTTTCTCCCGAAAGTATTACGGGATGCCCATTTTGCTTCCAAATACAAAGGTATTTTGTCCTTCGGGTATCAGGTACGTGCGGGGCAGACGTGTAAGTCGTGAATTATGGGTTCCGACTGAGACACGTACTATGCTTCCAAGTAATCACTCCGGAATACACAGCTGTATTCGATGCCCTGGCCGAGTTACCAGGAGGGCATTTTCCCTGGCCGAGTTACCAGGAGGGTATTTTCCCTGGCCGAGTTACCAGGAGGGTATTTTTCCCTGGCTGAGTTACCAGGAGAATATTTTCCCTGGCCGATTTACCAGGAGGGTATTCCCCTTGCCGAGATACCAGGTGGAAGTTCGCCCCTGGCCGAGTTACCAGGTGGCTGCGGGGAATGACATGAGCGGGTGGTCGTTTAATATGATGTCATTTAGTACAGCATTGCATTGAGGCATATAGAGATAGACTTATTTACAGCTTTCATTTCTATATCTATCTATCTATCTATCTATCTATCTATCTATCTATCTATCTGTTTTTACCTCCAGGGGACTTAGTGGGCTACCGTGGATCGGACATCGGTACCCACTGAGATCTGACTTTTCAGTTGATCTCACACCCGCTGTGTGTGACAGGTGTTTCTGAGGCAGCCGTCCCTGGGCCGGCACGTGCGGAGTCTTCTGACCGTGGCAAGGGCTTGGCCGACTAGTGCCTTCTGGGTTTGTAGAGTTCGAGGTAGAGTTTCACCGGGTATTTTTGTTTTTCCCACTTTTGTACTAGATAGTGATGTTGTACCGGATTTTGGGAGACTTTGGATGTTGTACCTGGACTTATTACTTAGTGACTCTTGTTTTCTGTTATTTCTTATGTGTTACTTCTCTCCTGCTCTGATACTTGTACAGCTAGATCTCTCTTTTTCAGGTTAGACGCTTCGTCTGTGCGGTAGTTTCCGCACAGACGGCGGATCTGTTGGTGAGCCCGGGTCGCAGGTACGACCCCGGGGCGTGACAACACCGTTGTTACCCGGCAGAGATGCCCTGTTGTGAGTGCACAACGGTGAGGGTTCTATGCCGATTTGAGCATAGACAGAATTGGATCGTGTCTGGGTTGATGCCCTTTGTGGGAGATTGGAAGCTTTATGGAACTTTACAGCTGAGGGTTGTGCCTGATAGAGTTCTGAAACCGATAGGGGCATTATGAGCTTACAGCAAGGTCAAGTGGATTGACTAAGGCCTGGCGGCCTTTTTGGATTTAAGGAATTGTGTGTTCCGGCAGTACTTAAACTGGGCTGTTGTACCGGCGTGAGTTGAGCTCTACACCGAGTTGGCATACCAGTTGTTGAGTTTGATTGTACATGACTGGTTGATTAGATCATACATGGATTTATTCCGAGGATATATATATAGCATGGGGAAACACTTGAGGATAGTGCCGCAACTTCTATGAGAGGAACCTGTCTGCCAAGTTGAGAGAAATTGTGCTTTGGTTTTGGAAGGTTTGTGGCTAGGCCATGTATTTGCAGCTGCAGAAGTGACAGAGGACCCGGCGAAGAGTGACGCCGTTGAGAGTTAGCCGATGCCTATGTTAGCGAAAGAGGTCGGAAGCTTTGGATTAAGCAGGGCCAGTATAGCCTCAAGGAGTTAAGCTGATGAAGATACCAGCACTGTTATAGATATTGCCTATGTTAAGAGAGAGAGCATGGAGTGATTCTGAGACCCTTGAGCCTGAAGTACCTGGTTACTTAGGAGGATTTTGGTCGAGGCAACGCCGGTGGACAGAGTTATTAAAGCTGTATGATTGATGTAGTATATCATTATCCCGGCATGGACGTTATGGTCAGGTACGCCTTGTCTAGGCGAGCAGTGCAACTTTGGAATGAGGAGTTCGATCAATAGTTGCCACTTTTGGAACTTTGAATTGAGAGCTAGGGGATTGATCCTTTCCCCTGTGTATGGATGTGAGTTAGGTAATTGTGGTACTTGAGCATTTTAGTGGCTAAGGATCAACAGAGATTTTAATGCCAATGGTAGGCGTAGAGTTTCGGATTTGGAGACCATGTTTTCTGGAGGCCACTATCCGCTGGCATGGGTGGATTTGAGTTTACGCGGGGAGCTTGACCCGCGGATATATATATATCGGGCTGGAAGATGTATATGTGATCACCTGCATGTTTTAGGTTTCACAGCCTTGGTTTGGTTGAGGATTTGAGTTATCAGGAGCAGCTGATGCAAGTTCTTGCTTGTGAGACAGAAGAATTATCCAGTTGAGTTTTACCGTGAGTGAAGGTTCAGTGGAGCCATCTTGATGAGTGAGTTAGGCCACGTGAGAGCCTGAGGATGAGTTCAGTATTCCTTTCCCATTTGATTTGAGACACCCTCCTGAGTTACGGATTTATTTTGGTTTCGAGGACGAAACCTTTTTACAGGAGGGGAGAGTGTAGAGTACCGGAACCTTGTAGAGTGCTCCGACCTCACCGGATGGTGTGGTGCGGGGGGAAATCGTTGGAGCGTGTTCCATTTGGATTTACAGATGAGTTCGGATCGATTCGGATCGACGTGGAAGCCTTTGGAATGATAGTGTGTTAGCGGCATCGAAACTTGGAAGCCCAGCTTGAATCAGTGATTTCAGGGCTTTGTGTACTTGTAGAGTGCTTATTGGGTATTGGATTGGATAGAGAACCGACTCCGCGGATGTTCTTAGAAATTTGGCAAGTGTGGGAGCATGTGTATTTTCAGGTTACGGCGGAGTTCGGGAGGTTTCGGACTGATGCAAAGGCCCCGAAGGCGAAAAGTGAGTTGGAGTTGGCAATTAGAGGAATTAGATAATTCATTGTAACCCGCTTCGGAATTGAGAAAAAGAACGGGAGAGGAAAATAAGAGGAGAATGCAAGTGCGGGTTTTCTTTTGTAGAGTACCGGATTTCGGATTGAGCACGCCGACTCCTCAGTTGTGCTTTTGAGTGGGAAAAGCTTTGGACATGTGTATTTTATATTTACAGTGAGGTTCGGGTGGTTTCAGACTGTGGTGGAAGCTTCCGGGGTGAAAAGTGAGTCGGCGGCGCGAGTTGCAGGCTTGCTGCAGAGTTCTGGTGAGGTTTGGGCCATTGAGTTCCGGAACAGGATGCTATGTTCCGGAACAGGCCATTGTGTTCCGGAACACAGGATGGTGTTCCGGAACTGGGCTTGGTGTTCCGGAACTGGCCTATTGGTTCCGGAACACAGGCAACTGGGGGCTGTTTTTGATGCAGACTTGGATATTTTGAGGGTATTTTGGTCTTTTCTCCTCCCAAGCTCTTCACCCTCTATAAGAAGCTCTCCAACCTGCTTCTTCTCCACGTTAGAATGAGAGAGGGAGAGAGAAAGTAAGGAAGTGGAGAAGGTGCAAGACTTGGGAATTCCTGCTGCTTGGAGCCCGGTGGAGCCGCGCGCGCGTCGAGCAACGTACAAGGTAAGTTGACAGATTTTCTAATTGGGCTTTTGGGAATTTATTTTATGGATTTAAAGTGATTTATTGAGATTGGATTTGGTTTCTTGCTTCCCTCTTTCCCTGCAAATTGTTGAAAGCAGCTTGTGCTGCTTGGCTATTTGGACGGTTTACTGCGCGGGGCCGAGCGTGCTTGCATGCATGCACGTGCGCATGTGGGTTTTGGCTGAGAGGGAGCCGAGGTGCGCAGAGGACTTGTAGAGGATTCGAGGTAGCTAGTTGAGCTCCCGGGGATTTTCCGAGGATCGCGGCAGTTTGCGCGCGCGCGGCGCGGTTTTGGAAATTTTTCCGGCAGAATTCGTCAGAGTGCAAGTTGGCGCTTCACCGACTTCAGCGTTTGCCTGCGGAAAGCATTCCAGGTGGGTTGGAATTTCTTCGAGATTTATGGAATGCCCTCTAATGCTTCTGTAAGCATATTGATCATGCTAGCTTAATTATTGTGTATTGATTAATCTGATAGTTGCCTAGGAAATTGTAGAAGGACTTTCATGAGCCCCAGACATTTTTAGTATGATCTAGAGGTTATTTGACACTAGACTGCATATTTTTTTGAGATTCAGGTTGCATCTGAACCTTCATAATATTTTAGTACCCAGTTTTAAGTAAAACTCCGTTTTAAAAGGGTTTTTAATTATGGAGAACATTATGAATGGTCCAGATTGTTCCAGTTGCATGAGTACTCGTGCCAGAGGGCCGAGTGTATTTTTAGAGCACCGTGCGTCGAGTTTCTAGTGTCATGAGAGTTCTTCTTTCTGATTCATATATGGAGACGGTTCTCCGTCCTAGCTTTGGGAGTCTTGGGGTTCTGGCAGATCGAGTCGTGGGGGTTTCCCGACTCAGCCATGGTCGTGCATTATCAGATTGAGTCGTTGAGGGTTCTCCGACATAGCTGTGAGAGTGTTTTGGGCTATTCCCGTTTGAGTCGAGGTTCTTTTTCCGACTGAGTTGTGCTTTGAGCTTTGATATACCGATCTGTTTGATCGTGGACTATAGCCTGCATGTGCCGCTTATTGAGACAGTGAGACAGATGTGATACTTGAGTTCGGTGGGGTCGCTCCCCTCGAGCTACGCCCCGGGTGCGTGTTGATGATGCGACTAGTTGATACACTAGAGTTCGCTTGAGATTGAGATAGTCCGTGTGGGACGCCCTACGTAAGTCCCGTCCCAGTGTGGATGAGGTGGCAGTAGGTTTGGCGCAGGCTTGTCTGGACCCTATGAGGCAGTCATTGAGATTGGGTGACATTGAGAGAGTGATGGCATAGCATGTTCATTGATGAGTTTTCCTTTGAGCATGGTACTTGAGGCATATTATTTTCCTTTGATCATGGTACTTGAGGCATATTATTAGCAGTGAGAGTGTATGCATAGCAGGGTCAGAGTAGAGTTCCTTGAGCATGATGTTGATACATGTTAGTTGTAGTTTCTTCCTGCTTACCCCTTTTCTATTTGCATACCTATCTGTTGTGCCTCTAGTAGACTTAGTGGGCATATCGTGGATATTGATGACGGTACCCACCGAGATCTACCTTCTGCAGTAGATCTCACACCCGCTGCGGTGACAGGTTTTCTGAGGCTGCTGTTCCGGCTTAGCTCGCGCGGAGACAGCTGATCGAGGTGAGGACGTGGCCGAGTAGTTCCTTACCAGCATTTGAGTCAGAGGTAGATGTACCCTGTTAGTTTTATGATTCCACTTTTGTACTGAGAGGGTGAGACTTGTACTTTGAGGATTCTTGTATCTTGTGGAGGTTATGTATTTTTATCCAGATGTTCAGTTTGTTTTCTCTAGTTTTTAGATTTTAGTTCTTTTCAGCTCTGATACATTTATGGCTTAGATCTGACTTGCAGGGTAGACGCTTCGTCTGTACGGCAGTTTCCGTACTGATGGCGGATCTGTTAGCGAGCTCGGGTCGCAGTTTCGACCCCGGGGCGTGACAACTGGGCTTTGATAACGATTTTAAAATATTGTGTGCTTCCAGAGGGATCGAGTAGGTTCAGGATGCATGCGTTCTCGTGCCAGAGGGCCGAGTGGATTTTTAGAACTCTGTGGGATGAGTTTCTAGTGTCATATGAGTTGAGTTTCTTTGTTGAGGTCGATGGGATTATTCTAGATCGGGAGTTGTGCATTTCTAATTTGGTAGTGGAGATGGTTCTCCGACTTAGTTTTGAGAGTTTTGGGCTCTGGCAGATCGAGTCGTGGAGGTTTCCCGACTTAGCCATGGGTTGTGCATTATCAGATTGAGTCGTGGAGGGTTCTCCGACATAGCTGTGAGAGTGTTTGGGCATTTCCTGATCGAGTCGTGGAGGGTTCCCGACTGAGTTGTGTTATCTGAGCATTTAGTTTCCGATCTGTTTGATCGTGGATCACAGCCTGCATGTGCCGCTTATGAGACAGTTGAGACTGATGTGATACTTAAGCTCGGTGGGGTCGCTCCCCTCGAGTTACGCTCCGGATGCGTGATGATGATGATTGAGATAGTCAGACTAGGACGCCCCACGGGGAGTGGGCAGGTGCGTTCCTAGTAGATAGTTCAGGACGCCCCACACGGAGTGGGCAGGTGCGTTCCTAGTAGTCAGTAGGACGCCCCACGTGGTAGTGGGCAGGTGCGTTCCTAGACGACAGGCTCAGGATTGACTGAGCCAGTTTTGGCAGTCATTGAGATTTGAGTTTTGTGAGCACCTCGTGTGCGAGTGGTGCATAGCATGTTCTTAGATGAGTTTTCCTTTGAGCATGATACTTGAGGCATTTTAGCAGTGGCGTGAGTATGCATAGCAGGTTCATAGTAGAGATTTCCTTGAGTATGATGTTGAGACATATTAGCTGTAGTTCATTTCCTGCTTTCCTATATATCTATCTGCATACCTATCTGTTTGCCTCCAGTAGACTTAGTGGGCATACCGTGGATATTGGTGACGGTACCCACTGGGAAACAACCTTCTGCAGTAGTTCTCACACCCGCTGCGGTGACAGGTTTCCTGAGGTTGCTGTTCCGGCTTGGTACGCGCGGAGACAGCTGATTGAGGTGAGGACGGGGCCGATTAGTCCCTTACCAACATTGAGAGTCAGAGGTAGATGTACCCTGTATATTTTATGATTCCACTTTTGTACTGGACTGTCTGAGTGATTTGTGAGGGTTGTACTTTTTTTTTTTTCATAGCTGAGAGACTATGTATTGAGGTTTTATTTATATCAGATGTTCAGTGTTGATTCTATAGCTATTAGTTCTACTTCAGCTCTGATGCATGTTTAGCTATAGATCTCTTGCAGGGTAGATGCTTCGTTTGTGCGGCAGTTTTCCGTACAGATGGCGGATCTGTTGGCGAGCCCGGGACGCAGTTTCAACCCCGGGGCGTGACACCACCATCAAAAGGTGCTCAACGTTTCTCCCCGAAAACCGCTCCCGATGATCTGTCCCTCTTAGTCATAACGGTGGTCCCTCGCTCCACACAGATGGCAAGCTCCATGACCGCCTCCAAAGTAGATAGCCTCTTCGAATGAACAAACGGGTACACGTCCTGGTGTAGCCCTCTCTTGAACAGGTAGATCTGATGATCCTCATCCCGAGCCGCGAAGGGTACGCAGTTTAGCAGCCGCGTAAAATCCTGAATGTACTCCTGTACCGAACGGTTGCCCTGCTACAAATTCTTCAAATCTTCCTTGAGTTTCTACTTTACACTATTCGGGAAGAAGGCCCTGAATAGCAAAACACGAAACTCTGTCCAAGATAGTAACTGAACTCCAGGCGGTCCTGCTGGGCGAACCCTCTGCCACCAAGTCTCAGCATCCCGCTCAAGGAAATGAGTCGCCAACTGGACTTGGTACTTCTCTTGTCACGGGTCGAACCTCTCTGGGTGTTGTAGAGACTCTCCTAGGGTAAGCTGCCGGAGGTACTCTGTAGAGTACCGGGAGTTCGTATTGTCACGCCCCAGGCCCCAGCGGAAGCCTACCCGGCACGTGCATAGACCCGCCGTGTGCACAAGGTACCCCCTGGTACACACAAGGCGTCTACAACAACAAAGCGGAAAGGAAGCAATATACACATCCTACTAGTAATCAGAGCACAACACAACTAAACTATACATAAAAGAGGAGAGTAGATAACAACTATCATACAAGAAGTTAAAATCCATTAAACAAATGTGGTCCTCTCAAAAACAACCTATCAAAATACATGGGTGGTCTCTATGCCAAACAAAATACACCAACACCTCTCCAACAAAAATAAAAGAAAAGGTGCCTTGTAACCACCTCGAGTGGTGCGACAGGGGACAAGCTAGCTATGCGATAACCCCTTGCCACGGTCCCGAGCCCCTCCCGCTGCGGATGGCTCTGAAAAACAACAACCCAAATGGGGTGAGAACTATTAGACAATAGTTCCCAGTGGGTAAGCCGCCGAGAGAAGCGAAATACACCACTAGGTCAACTGAGGCATAAGATAGTATAACTGCTGAAATAAAATGCAGATAATAAACAACTGAAGTAAAGTACTCTACTACTATCATGCATGCCTCTATGCTCATGTACAAAGTGATGATGATAAGAATCTATCATGTTATCATAATGTCCAACTACAATGAGTAGTATTATTTATGTGGTGTCCAATGTCAAGTTTGCTATCATGTATGTCCAACTACAATGAGTAGTATTATTTATGTGATATTCAATGTCAAGTTTAGTTAACATAATCATTTCCTCTTGAAGACTTTCTTTGAGTCTAAGCTTGAGCCACGCCTCATGGTCCCGTGGTGGCACCCCCCAAGGAGCTATGCCAATCCAACGGCGTCCCAATCGGCACCCAATCCCGCACGGTGATCATGATGTCGCAAATGGCCAACTCCGGAGTGCCGGCTTGGAGGGAGCGACCCTACCAAGCATGTGCGAATGAGCACAAACGGCAAGCAAGCAAGTCTCGATCATCGTGTCTAAAACACGGAATAGCAATCATCGTGTCTAAAACACGGAATAGCATCATCGACCTTTAGGTCAGGGTATAGTATCTCAAGTGTCAATGTTTCATATACAATATTAATATTATCTTGCATAATGAAAGAGTAAAACATTTTCAAGTTGTCCTCATGTCTCAAACATGGAATCTAACTATTTCATCTTGATTGTACAAGTTTAGAAGTTTTCTACTTGTATCTCACAACACTAGATGGCACTAATGTCACATAATGTCCATTTTTCTTCACGATCATATGCATAACATATCTCAATAATTCTATAACATGTATAGTTATTCTCTATTCATATCCAAAAGCTTAAGTTCGCAAAAATTACTATTCAATCCCCCCTTAAAGTGCTCATGCACATACAATGTTTACCTCCCTCTACTACATAGAGTATGAAATTTTCTACACATGAAGGGGTTCAAATGTCACGCCCCGGGGTCGAAACTGCGACCCGGGCTCGCCAACAGATCCGCCATCTGTACGAAAACTGCCGCACAGATGAATCGTCTACCCTGCAAGTCAGATCTAAAGCTATAAATGTATCAGAGTTGAAATAGAACTAAAACACAAAAGCTAAAGAAATAACTGAGCATCTGAATAAATAATCACCTCAAGATACAGAAATCCTCAAAATACAAGGTCTCACAAGAATAATACAAGTACTGTCACGCCCCGGGGTCGAAACTGCGACCCGGGCTCGCCAAGAGATCCGTCATCTGTACGGAAACTGCCGCACAGACGAAGCGTCTACCCTGCAAGTCAGATCTAAAACTAAAACATGTATCAGAGCTGAGACTAAAAATCAAAAGCTAAGAATAAATACTGAACAACTGCAATAGATAAATCCCCACTAATACACAAATCCTCAATACAGGTCTCTCAAATGAATAATAAAATACAAGCCTCACCCTCTCGGTATAAAAGTGGAATCATAAAACTAACAGGGTACATCTTGTCACGCCCCGGGGTCGAACTGCGACCCGGGCTCGCCAACAGATCCGCCGTCTGTACGGAAACTGCCGTACAGACGAAGCGTCTAACCTGCAAAGGAGCTCAAAAGCTACACAAGTATCAGAGCTGTAAGGAAGCTAAACATAAAAGAAGCAGCTAAAACACTAAGTGAAAAAGTCCAAGTACACAAGTTCACTACTCCCCAAAAAACAAAGGTACAAAAGTGGAAACCAAAAGTACAAGTGACTCTAACACAGACTCCATAGACTCGGGTAGGAACTAGTCGGCCACGCTCCTTACCCCGGTCAGGAAACTCCGAACGAGCCAAACCTGGAACGATCACCTCAGGAACACCTGTCATCACAGCGGGGGTGAGATCTACTGCCACAGGCAGATCTCAGTGGGTACCGACGCCAAAACCCGTGGTACGCCCACTGAGTCCGCTGGAGACCAAAAACAGATAGATAGATAGATAGATAGGTAGATAAATATTTATGCTGGGAAAGAATCTACCACTATGTGTTTCAATGCAATGCAGAGAAAGTTCTCAATCTCCCTTACGGGAGGCCTGGAAGTTCTGAACGACTGTCATCTACAACCCTATCAAACAAGAACTGGTTATAGGCATAGCCGCTCATAGTTTCCGCCCCCGCACTGGAAATGCTGAACTTTCACATGACATTAAAAAGTCGTCTCCATTTCATTCAATTAACTACCTGGTAACTCAGCCAGGGCAATTACCCACCCGGTGACTCGGCCAGGGGCATTCACTCATCTGGTAACTCAGCCAGTGATACTTACTCATCTGGTAGCTCGGCCAGTGTTATTTACTCATCTGGTAACTCAACCATTGGCATTCCTCCATCTGGTAACACAGCCAGTGGTACTTACTAATCTGGTAGCTCAGCCAGTGTTATTTACTCATCTGGTAACTCAACCAGTGGTATTCATCCATCTGGTAACTCAGCCAGTGGTATTTACTCTTCTGGTAACTCAGCCAGTGATATTCGTCCATCTGGTGACTCGGCCAGTGCTATTCATACCCATCTGGTGACTCGGCCAGTGGTATCTGTCCGTCTGGTAACTCAGCCAGTGGTATCCGCTCATCTGGTAACTCAGCCAGTGGTATCCGCTCATCTGGTAACTCAGCCAGTGATTCATACCCATCTGGTAACTCGGCCAGTGGTATCTACTCATCTGGTAGCTCAGCCAGAGATTTATACCCATCTGGTGACTCGGCCAGTGGTATCTACCCATCTGGTAACTCAGCCAGTGGTATCTGCTCATCTGGTAGCTCAGCCAGTGATTTATACCCATCTGGTAACTCGGCCAGTGGTATCTACCCATCCGGTAACTCTGCCAGTGGTATCTGCTCATCTGGTAGCTCAGCCAGTGATTTATACCCATCTGGTGACTCGGCCAGTGGTATCTACCCATCTGGTAACTCTGCCAGTGGTATCTGCTCATCGGGTAGCTCAGCCAGTGATTTATACCCATCTGGTGACTCGGCCAGTGGCATCTACCCATCTGGTAACTCAGCCAGTGGTGTCTACTCATCTGGTAGCTCAGCCAGTGATTTATACCCATCTTGTGACTCGGCCAGTGGCATCTACCCATCTGGTAACTCAGCCAGTGGTGTCTACTCATCTGGTAGCTCAGCCAGTGATTTATACCCATCTGGTAACACAGCTAGTGGTATATACCCATCTGGTAACTCAGCCAGTGGTATATACCCTCAACATATCACGGCTGTCCAACAGTCAGTCGACAGAGGTATAATGTAAAAAGGGGTTACAATACCTTACATTCGGAAGTATTATGAGCATACCATACTTCCGGGAGAAAACCAACCCACCTGTGAAGAATCTGCAAAACCGCGCGCCAAACGGAGGTCCCGATGCGATCCCACAGCTCCATGCGGCAAATACGCGCCACCGGCCGCGTAGAAGCTAACACCATGCCACAACTGTGAGAGGAGGAGGTAAATCGGGATCAGAAAACCTGCGGTCAAAACCGCGCAAACAAAGGCGAAGGAAAAACCATCCGGCGACGAGAAACGCCGCGCGTTGCGCGGAAAAACCATCGCGCACACGCCGCGGCGCGTCGCCGAGTCGCAGCCTGCGCGGACAAGGCGGCGCAGCTGCACGGCTCAAAACCCAGCCCTGCGGCACAAGGGCTGCCCGCGCGGGGCCCCTGCGGGCCCAAGCGCGCGGTCCGCATGCCCGCACGGCCCGCGGCCGCCCCGCGCGGGGCCCCTGCGGTGCCGCGCGCCCATGCGCGCGGCCCGCAGGCCCGCGCGGCCCGCAGGCCCGCGCGGCCCGCGGCCGCCCGCGCGGGGCCCCTACGGTGCCGCGCGCCCGAGCGCGCGGCCCAGAGGGCCGCGCGGCCCGCGGCCGCCCGCGCGGGGCCCCTGCGGTGCCGCGCGCCCATGCGCGCGGCCCGCAGGCCCGCGCGGCCCGCGGCCGCCCGCGCGGGGCCCCTGCGGTGCCGCGCGCCCAAGCGCGCGGCCCGCAGGCCCGCGCGGCCCGCTTGCAGTGCCGCGCGCCCTGCGCGCGGCCTGCAGGGCCGCCCAGCGCAGGGGCCGCCCGCGCGGCACCCCTGCAGTGCCGCGCGCCACGCGCGCGGCCTGCAGGGCTGCCCCGACGCAGGGGCCGCCCGCGCGGCACCCTGCAGTGCCGCGCGCCACGCGCGCGGCCCAGGGGCGCTGCCGCCGGCGGCCCGGCGCCCTACTGCACAGCAGCAGCAGCAGCAGCAGCAGCAGCAGCTGCGCGCGGCGCCCCCAAAAATAAATAAATAAATAAATAAATAAATACCTCGACGAAGTCCGCCTCGCGCGCTCCGCCCAGCTCCACGCCTTCACTCGGAGAAGAAAACGCCCAAGAAAAGCCTCCTTCTTCTCCCCCTTCTTCTTCCTCCTTCTCTCTTCTTCCTCTGCTTCACTCCAAGCTACAGGAGCTTCCCCCTTTTTCATCAGAGAAGAAGGGGGGTGAGGTGGGGCTTTTAAAGAGGGAGAGGGAGAGAGAGGGTGAGCTTAATTAAAGCAAAAGGGTTAATCCAATCCACCAACCCAAACAAAAATAATTAAGCCACTAACTCCCTGCCAACACCCTCACAGCAGCACTCACACACCCACACCCACAATTAAGCCAACACTTAATTAAGCAATTTAATGAATAAAATATTCCAAAAAGGGCCCCGATAACTCACTTTTTGGCTTCGGGCCTTCCGCCACAGTTCGGAACCTCCCGAACTCCGCTGTAATCTGAAAATACACATGCTCACAGCTTTTTCTCCTCAGAAAGCTCAACCGTGGAGTCGGTGTGCTCAATCCAAAAACCGGCTCCAAAACTGCCAGTTCCGACTCACTTTTCAGCTCCGGGGTCTCCGCACGGGTCCGAAACCTCCCGAACCCCGCTGTAAATATTAAATACAGCCGCTCCAAGTGTTTTCCCAATTTTCTGCACACCACGGTGGAGTCGGTGCTTCCCAAACCAATCCTCTAACGGCGAACACCGCCCGGAAAACCCCGAATCAACATGGGGCTTCCGCGTTGATCCAAATCAACCCGATCACAACAGTAAACAAAACTGGGACACCTCCCAGGCAAACTCTCCTTCCCACGCCATCCCGCGGGGTCGGTGCGCTATCCGAAGCTCCGGTACATTACACATCTACCTTTGACTCAAAATGCTGGTAAGGAACTACTCGGCCACGTCCTCACCTTGATCAGCTTTCTCCGCGCGAGCTAAGCCGGAACAGCAGCCTCCGAAAACCTGTCACCGCAGCGGGTGTGAGATCTACTGCAGAAGGTAGATCTCAGTGGGTACCGTCATCAATATCCACGGTATGCCCACTAAGTCTACTGGAGGCACAACAGATAGGTATGCAAATAGAAAAAGGGTAAGCAGGAAAGAAACTACAACTAACATGTATCAACATCATGCTCAAAGAACTCTACTCTGACCCTGCTATGCATACACTCTCACTAATAATATGCCTCAAGTACCATGCTCAAAGAAAATCTCATCTATGAACATGCTATGCCATCACTCTCTCATATCACCCAATCTCAATGACTGCCTCATAGGGTCCAGTCAAGCCTGCGCCGAACCTACTGCCACCTCATCCCCACTGGGACGGGACTTACGTAGGGCGTCCCACACGGACTATCTCAATCTCAAGCGAACTCTAGTATATCAACTAGTCGCATCATCAACACGCACCCGGGGCGTAGCTCGAGGGGAGCGACCCCACCGAACTCAAGTATCACATCTGTCTCACTGTCTCATAAGCGGCACATGCAGGCTATGATCCACGATCAAACAGATCGGTATCTCAAAGCTCAAAGCACAACTCAGTCGGAAAAAGAACCTCGACTCAATCAGGAATAGCCCAAACACTCTCACAGCTATGTCGGAGAACCCTCTACGACTCAATCTGATAATGCACGACCATGGCTGAGTCGGGAAACCTCCACGACTCGATCTGCCAGAACCCCAAAACTCCCAAAGCTATGACGGAGAACCGTCTCCACATATGAATCAGGAAGAAGAACTCTCATGACGCTAGAAACTCGACACATGATGCTCTAAAAATACACTCGGCCCTCCGGCACGAGTACTCATGCAACTCGAACAATCTGGACCATTCATTATGTTCTCAATATTTAAAAACTCTTTTAAAACGGAGTTTTACTTAAAACTGGGTACTAAAATATTATGAAGGTCCAGATGCAACCTGAATCTCAAAAGAATATGCAGTCTAGTGTCAAATAACCTCTAGATCATACTAAAAATATCTGGGGCTCATGAAAGTCTTTCTACAATTTTCTAGGCAACTATCTGATTTATCAATATAAAATAATTAAGCTAAACATGATCAATATGCTTACAGAAGCATTAGAGGGCATTCCATAAATCTCGAAGAAATTCCAACCCACCTGGAATGCTTTCCGTAGGCCAAGCCGAAGTCGGTGAAGCGCCGAACTCACAAAATGACGAAAATGCCCTCGTGCGCGCGCACACTGCCGAGCGCTCCAAAAAAAAAACTCCGCCAAAGCTCACAGCAGCCTCACTAGCATCTCATCGCAACCTCCGTGCGCTCCGATCCTCTCCGCGGCCATCCCACAGCACGCGCACACCCACACGCACGCACGCACGCACGACACGGTTCCGCGCGACGATACTCCAAACTCGCAACAACCAAGCAAAAGATGGAAGGAAAATCCAATTAAACTCAAAGCATCATAAATCCATCATCAAATTCATCTAATGGAATCCAAAAATCAAACTATAAAAATCTGCCAACTTACCTCGTGTATGGCTCGGTGCGCGCGGGGCTCTCCCGACTCCAAGCAGTAGGTTCCCAAAGCTGCACAATCCATTCCCTCTCAATCTCTCTCACTCTCTTTATCTTTCCTTCTCTTTTCTTTTCCTTGCTTTCTTTCTTTCTTCTCTTTTTCCTGTCATGGAGAAGAAACAGGGGCTCAATAAATAGAGGGTGCAACAATGGGAGAGGAAATTACAATTTTACCCATGCATTCACAAATATCTGGAGGCTGAGTACCGGTACTCAGGCTCCCGTACCGGTACCCAGGCTCAAAAATCCCAACCCGAGAGCTAACTCTGATAAATCTGCCATTGAGTAGCGGTACCCTCACTCACGTTCCGGTACTCAAGCTAAAATCCTCTTTGGGTTCCGGTACAAAACACTCAGTTCCGGAACCCAGCCCTCAGTTCCGGAACACAATACCCAGTTCCGGAACACCAAGCTTCTCAGGCTGATCCGAAATCTGAAGCTTCCAATTTCCTCGCCGCTAACTTGCTTTCTGTCCCGGAAGCTTCCGCATTACTCTGAATGTAAACATAAAGTACCCATGTCCAAAGCTTTTCCCACTCAGAAAGATCAACTGTGGGGTTGGTGCGCTCAACCCAACAATCCGGTGCTCTCGCCAGAAAATCCTTGCTCGCCAAGTCCAACTCACTTTTTATCTTCGGGGCCTCCGCATCGGTCCGAGTCAATCCGAACCCCGCTGTAACCAGAAGATACACGTGTCCAAACACTTTCCAAATTTCTATATGCAACCGCGGAGTCGGTTCTCCATCCAAACCAATACTCTACAAGTACGCATTGCCCCGACATCACCGATTCAAACTGGGCTTCCAAATTCGACGCTGCTAACTCACTTTTCATTCCAATGAATTCTGCGTCGATCCGAATCACTCTGAACTCATATGTAACCACAATTGGAACTCGCCCAAGGCGATCTCTCCGCACCACGCCATCTCGCGAGGTCGGTGCACTCTACAAAGTCCCGGTACTCTACAAGTACAATCCTCACCAAACTCTCAGAATGTCCAGTACAAAAGTGGAAACATAAAAGTCCGGGCACATCTATCACTGACTCTCAATGCTGGTAAGGAACTAACCGGCCGCGTCCTCACCTCGAACTGCTGCCTCCGCGCGAACCATGACGGAACAGCTGCCACAAGAACCTGTCACCGCAGCGGGTGTTAGATCTACTGCAGAAGGTAGATCTTAGTGGGTACCGTCACCAATATCCACGGTATGCCCACTAAGTATACTGGAGGCACAAAAGGTAGGTATGCAGATAGATAGATAGGTAAAAGCTGAAAATGAAACTATAGCTACCATGTCTCAACATCATGCTCAGGAACTATACTAAAGATGAAATATGCATACACTCGATACTGCTAACATGCCTCAAGTATCATGCTCAAAGGAAAGCTCATCTAAGAACAAACTATGCACTCACTCTCTCATATCACCCAATCTCAATGACTGCCTCATAGGGTCCAGTCAAGCCTGCGCCAAACCTACTGCCACCTCATCCACACAGGGACGGGACTTACGTAGGACGTCCCACACGGACTATTTTAATCTCATGCGAACTCTAGTGTAGCAACTAGTCGCATCAATCATCACGCACCCGGGGCGTAGCTCGAGGGGAGCGACCCCACCGAACTCAAGTATCACATCTGTCACAACTGTCTCAATAGCGGCACATGCAGGCTATAATCCACAATCAAATAGATCGGTATCTCAAAGCCCAAAAGCACAACTCAGTCGGAAAAGATCCACGACTCAATCAAATCAGTATCACAAAGCTCAAACACTCTCACAGCTATGTCGGAGAACCCTCAACGACTCAATCTGATAATGCACGACCCGTGGCTGAGTCGGGAAACCCCCCCACGACTCGATCTGCCAGAAGCCCAAAACTATCAAAGATAAGTGGGAGAACCACCTCCACCACTAAATCAGGACACGACCCATGATCTAGAATAAACCCACCAAGAAAGTGCGATTCTCAAGACACTAGAAACTCAACATACAATGCACTAAAAATTCGCTCGGCCCCCTGGCACGAGCGTACATGCAATCTGAACCAACTCAACCCCTCAGGTGCTCTCAATATTTTAAAACCATTTTTAAAGCTCAGATTTTCATTAAAACCGGTCCGACGATTTTTAAAATGGTTCAGATGCCCATCTAATGCTAACTAACCATGCAATCTAGTGTCAAGTCATGCCTAGATCATGCTAAAAATATTAGGGGCTCATAAATGTCTTCCTACAATTTTCTAGGCAACTATCAGATTTAACATATATAAAAACAGTAAACTATACATGCTCAACATGCATACAGAAGCTTTAGGGGGCATCCCATAAATCTTGAAGAATTTCCAACCCACCTGGAATGCTTTCCGCAGGCAATCGCTGAAGTCGGTGAAGCGCCAACCTGCACTCTGTCGAAATCTGCCGGAAAAATCCACAAAACCACGCCGCGCGCGCGCGCATTGTCGCGCAACCCGGAAAATCCCCGGAAGCTCAACCAGCAACCTCGAATCCTCTACAAGTCCCCTGCGCACCTCGGCTCCCTCTCAGCCAACTCACAGCATGTGCACGCGTGCTGCCTCGGCCCCGCGCAGTAACCAGCCCAAAAAAATCCAAAGCAGCACAACTAGCTGCTCCCACGTCACAACTAGCATGGAAAGAGAGGAAGGAATCCAATCCAATCTCAATAAATCACTTAAATCCATAAAATAAATTCCCAAAAGCCCAATTAGAAAAATCTGCCAACTCACCTTGTACGTTGCTCGACGCGCGCGCGGCTCCACCGGACTCCAAGCAGCAGGAATTCCCAAATTGCACTCTTCTTCTTCTCCTTCACCTCCTTGCTTTCTTCCTTTCTTTTCTTTCCTTCGGTTATGGTGGAGAAGAAGCAGGGTGAAAGCTTGTATAAATAGACCACGTATGGGGCAAACACATAAAGGATGTGAAATTACCAAGTTGCCCTCCAAAATATCTAAACAGAAACCATAATTCGGCCTCTCAGTGGGTTGTGTACCGGTACCCCAAGCTGGGTACCGGTACACCACATGGTGTTCCGGAACAAAGGGCCTTGTTCCGGAACCCAACGCTCCAGCACCCCAAATCCGAGCTGCAGCCTCTGTTTTCCTCCAGCTTGCATCCTTTTCGCGGCGCCGACTCACTTTTCGCCCCGGAAGCTTCCGCCACAGTTTGAAATCACCAGAACCCCGCTGTAAATATAAAATACACATGCTCCAAGAATTTTCAGATTTTTTTGTGGACAATTGCAGAATCGGTGCTCAATGCAAAACCCGATCTCTACACCGCGCGCCCGTTCGGTACCTTCCGATGGTCTCTCCTCCACTCTTGGATAGTATGCTCATCATCTCCATCACAAAGAAAACCCATCAACAAAGCCAATCCAAGCTTTCTCTCTCTCTCACAAGAAAAATTGAAATGCACCTTCATGAGGCTCAACGCGCGCTTGCTCCGCTGGGCTTCCGACAGTCGGTCCGCACTAACAGTACACCATCACCTCACTAAATTTCATATTTTAATTTCCCTCAAATCTTCTTCTCCTTCTCCTTCTTCCTCAATTTTCATTTCCTCTGTTTCTTATTTTTTCCTCTGTTTCATACTTTGGAGAAGACGATGACATGGCATGGTGCTAATTAGTGCTAATTTGAGGTGCTTGGTGCATGGTGCATGGTGCACGGTGGCAAGGAAACCCAACATTCTCTCCAAACACCAACACCAACACTAATTCTATACACCCTCTTAATTCCTTTTTCTTTCTTTCTTTCTTTCTCTAATCTCCCTCTCTCAGACAAAATAACCAACTTAATTAATTAATTAAATAATCAATCTTAAGCCACTCCAACACACTTTTTGCCCTCGGGGCCTCCGCATCAGTCCGGAACCTCCCGAACTTCATTGTAAACTGAAAATACACCTGATCCAAACCTTCCCAATTTTTCCGCAAACCACAGTGGAGTCGCGGCTCTAACAAACCAGTCCTCTAACGGCGCACAAAGCCCGGAAAACTCCGATTCAAGCTGGGGCTTCCGCGTCGACCCGAATCAACCCGAAATCAACTGCAAACAAAAATGGAACACGTCCGAGGCAATTTCTCCGCACCACCCCATCTTGCGAGGTCGGTACACTCCACCAAGTCCCGGTACTCTACACTCTACCCTCCTTAAAAGGGTTTCGTCCTCGAAACCAACAATAAATCCATAACTCAGGAGGGTGTCTCAATCAGATGGGGATAGGAGATCCCCAACTCATCCTCAGGCTCTCAGGTGGTCTTTCTCACAAAATATGATAGCTCCACTGAAATCTTACTCAAGGTATAACCCGACTGCATAATCCTAATAACTCAAATCCTCGACCAAGTCCAAGGCAAAGAAATCCAAAACATGCCGGTGATTATCAATACATCTTCCAGCCTGAAAAATACTCGCCGGTCAAGCTTCCCGCGTAACTCAAATCTATATATAAAAAAAAATCCCTGCGGCTCGTGACTTCCAAAAAAAATCATGGTCTCCACTACCAACTCCAAGCCTCTAATAGGCTTAACTCTTCCGTTGCTCCTTAGCAACCACATGCTCAAAATTCCACAATTACACTCTCACATCCATCCACAGGGGAAAAATTTCCAACATAGGGATAACACTCAACCTTTAGCTCTCAATTCCAAGTTCCCAAAGGGGCGACCACCGATCTAACACCTCATCCAAGGTTACACTGCTCGCCTAACCAAGGCGTACCAACCACAATGTCCTCGCCGGAATACTGATACACTCAAACAATCAAGCAGCTCCAATAACTCTGTCTGCCGGCGTAGCCTCAATCAAAGTCCTCGTGAGTAACCAAGTACTTCAGGCTCAAGGATCTCTGGATAATTCCATGACCTCTCTATCATAGGCAATATCCGTAACAATGCTGGTATTCTCCTCAGCTTTGCCTCTTCCAAGCTACACTGGCCTTGCATAGTCCAAGAGCTTCTGACCTCTGTCACTAACGTTGGTCTAGGCCCAACCCAAACGGTAACACTCTCTGTTGGGTCCTCTATCACTTTTATAGCTGAGATCACACAGGCCTCACAATCCATCAAATCCCGCAACGGCGCTATCATCTCTCTCTCTCTATGTCTCACGAGTAATACTCCAAGAGATGCTGCCAAAGTCGGCGCGGTTTCCAAACAACGTCGATCACTATCTCTATCTCAATCTCACCAAACGGCGGCTTCGAAATCAAATCTGGTAGACTCTCACTCGAGATCACTCGGCAATAAAAGATATTCCTTAGTCCCGGTGCCGCCGTAGGCCCCTCCTCAAAAGTCGCTAACAAGCGATACGACCACGACTCCACCTCTGTCGTGCTCTAGCATCCTCTATAAACCCACTCCTCCGGGCCAAATCCACGGAGGGTCATTGTCTTCTCTCGACAATCCATGTTAGCATAACATTGGGATATCCAATCCCTAACCAGCCTCATAACAACATCTCGGAGCTGATGTAGGACTAACAACTCTAGGATGAAATCCAAGGTCCTACTGCACTGGGCGGGACTGGCAACACTCATCCAGGTGCTATACGTGATCTGGAACCTGATCCTCACGTGCATAAGCCAACAATCCCATCTCTGGCCCACACGAAGCTACCCCTGCTCTACCAAAACACACGCAAGCGGTGTCGGCATCAAACATGCTCCAACTCTGACAACCGTCAGCAGAACCACACCTGGTAAGACGCGATCCACTATCCAGGCGTCCTCAACCAGCTGCACAATCTCAACCTCTAGATGCTGGTGGCCATCGCTCTATCTATCTCGGCGTCACGTCTCTCTCAGCCTGCCGGTAAGTCGGATGAACCTCTACATCCTGAAGAAGGGGTAGTGGGGTGCCGTCGCAAGCGGCAAATCCAAGAGCACCACTCTGGGACACTCTGCCTGAAGATGTCCTGACTATCCACATGAAAAGCATCGCCTTTCCTTGAAGTCACTCTAAGGCGATAAATGCGGCCCACCACAAAAGACACAATCATCCTGAGACTGCCACTGGTGCCTCGACTATCGAGAACCTCCTAGTCTCTGTCTCCCCTGAGGCTCATAATCCTGGGATTGGAATCATGACAAACTCAACCCGCTCAACTACCCCAAAACCAAGCGATACCGGACGTCTCACTCTGGAGCTGGTCCCTCGCTCTTCGACCTCTCTTGAACATAATCACAGAACCTCTGTCAATCTATCGAGCATGCACAATCGGTGCATCTAAGGTCGCTCGCCGAGAATACCCAAAATGATACACATCTCGAAGCAGTCCCCTCTCAACATGATCAATCTCCTGAGTCTAATCTTGGGCGACATGGGGCACTCTGCTCAACAATCGCAGCAACTCGCGAACACACACCTGAAGAGATCAACTCCCCAGCTATAGGTATCTTCAAATCCCTTTCTAGTTTCTGCTTACACTGTCGGAAAGAAGGCCCCTGAGCAGCAAAGCACAATGCTCAATCCAAATCCTCAACTACTCTTCCGGTGGTCCAACAGGACGAACTCGACGCCACACTCTCTCGGCGTCCTTATCCAGGAGTGTGCAACCAAGTGCACCTGATGCTTTTCCCAGATGAACAAGTCCTCAACAATTCTCCCAAAGCAGCAATCCAGTGCTCAGCCTCCCAGGGCTCCAAACTCTGCCCCGAAATCTGTAGGGGATGGAACTGGCGGATGCATATCAACTGATCAGCAACTCTCGCTGCTCCTGCACTATCCACAGTGCGATCTGGGTCGAAGTCGACGATGTCACGACCGGGAGTACTACTGGCGATACCCCGGGAGATGCTCTTTGCTCGCACCTGCGCCTCACGCGCTCCATGTTCTCTTCCTGGCGCCGCGTCGCCTAAACATCTGGCTATCTGGGCCCGTAACTCTCGGACCTCACTTTGCTCTGTGCATTCAGCCTCCCGCTGATCGGGCTCCTCATCCAAGGTCAAACACGCCCTCGCCGCTGCACGGCGTCTCGGAGGCAACGAAAACCGCTGAAACAGAACAAACATTAGGACCAAAAACTCTCTCGACCCAATCAAGCGAAAGTCTAAACATGTTAACCTTTCTAAAGCATTATGTTGTCTGCAGCCAACATAATCATCTTTAGAGAAATAACATGTAAGATCACTCGCCCCAATCCCCTGGGGGAGGTACTAACTCAATCAGGACTCTCGCTAAACTCACGTCTCTCACGACAGTCATCCTAATGTCCGACCAATAGCCTAGGGTCTCTAAGTCCTCAATAACCTATACACCTAGGCTCTGATACCACCCTAATCTGTCACGCCCCGTGGTCGAAACTGGGACCCGGGCTCGCCAACAGATTCGCCATCTGTACGGAAACTGCCGCACAGACGAAGCGTCTACCCTGCAAGTCAGATCTAAAGCTATAAATGTATCAGAGCTGAAATAGAACTAAAACCCAAAAGCTAAAGAAATAACTGAGCATCTGAATAAATAATCACCTCAAGACACAGAAATCCTCAAAATACAAGGTCTCACAAAAATAATACAAGTACAATCCTCACCAAACTCTCAGAATGTCCAGTACAAAAGTGGAAACATAAAAGACCGGTTACATCTATCACTGACTCTCAATGCTTGGTAAGTAACTAACCGGCCGCGTCCTCACCTCGAACTGCTGTCTCCGCGCGAACCAAGCCGGAACAGCTGCCACAAGAACCTGTCACCGCAGCGGGTGTGAGATCTACAGCAGAAGGTAGATCTTAGTGGGTACCGTCACCAATATCCATGGTATGCCCACTAAGTCTACTGGAGGCACAAAAGGTAGGTATGCAGATAGATAGATAGGTAAAAGCTGAAAATGAAACTATAGCTACCATGTCTCAACATCATGCTCAGGAACTCTACTAAAGATGAAATATGCATACACTCGATACTGCTAACATGCCTCAAGTATCATGCTCAAAGGAAAGCTCATCTAAGAACATACTATGCACTCACTCTCTCATATCACCCAATCTCAATGACTGCCTCATAGGGTCCAGTCAAGCCTGCGCCAAACCTACTGCCACCTCATCCACACAGGGACGGGACTTACGTAGGGCGTCCCACACGGACTATTTCAATCTCAAGCGAACTCTAGTGTATCAACTAGTCGCATCAATCATCACGCACCTGGGGCGTAGCTCGAGGGGAGCGACCGCACCGAACTCAAGTATCACATCTGTCACAACTGTCTCAATAGCGGCACATGCAGGCTATAATCCACGATCAAACAGATCAGTATCTCAAAGCCCAAAAGCACAACTCAGTCGGAAAAGATCCACGACTCAATCAAATCAGTATCACAAAGCTCAAACACTCTCACAGCTATGTCGGAGAACCCTCAATGACTCAATCTGATAATGCACGACCCGTGGCTGAGTCGGGAAACCCCCCCACGACTCGATCTGCCAGAACCCCCAAAGCTCTCAAAGCTAAGTGGGAGAACCACCTCCACCACTAAATCAGGACACGACCCATGATCTAGAATAAACCCACCAAGAAAGTGCGATTCTCAAGACACTAGAAACTCAACATACAATGCACTAAAAATTCGCTCGACCCCCTGGCACGAGCGTACATGCAATCTGAACCAACTCAACCCCTCAGGGTGCTCTCAATATTTTAAAACCATTTTTAAAGCTCAGTTTTTTATTAAAACCAGTCCGACGATTTTTAAAATGGTTCAGATGCCCATCTAATGCTAACTAACCATGCAATCTAGTGTCAAGTCGTGCCTAGATCATGCTAAAAATATTAGGGGCTCATAAATGTCTTCCTACAATTTTCTAGGCAACTATCAGATTTAACAGATATAAAAACAGTAAACTATACATGCTCAACATGCATACAGAAGCTTTAGGGGGCATCCCATAAATCTTGAAGAATTTCCAACCCACCTGGAATGCTTTCCGCAGGCAATCGCTGAAGTCGGTGAAGCGCCAACTTGCACTCTGTCGAAATCTGCCGCAAAAATCCACAAAACCGCGCCGCGCGCGCGCGCATTGTCGCGCACCCCGGAAAATCCCCGGAAGCTCAATCAACAATCTCGAATCCTCTACAAGTCCCCAGCGCACCTCGGCTCCCTCTCTGCCAACTCACAGCATGTGCACGCGTGCTGCCTCGGCCCTGCGCAGTAACCAGCCCAAAAAAATCCAAAGCAGCACAACTAGCTGCTCCCACGTCACAACTAGCAGGGACAGAGAGAAGAAGGAATCCAATCCAATCTCAATAAATCACTTAAATCCATAAAATAAATTCCCAAAAGCCCAATTAGAAAAATCTGCCAACTCACCTTGTACGTTGCTCGACGCGCGCGCGGCTCCACCGGACTCCAAGCAGCAGGAATTCCCAAATTGCACTCTTCTTCTTCTCCTTCACCTCCTTGCTTTCTTCCTTTCTTTTCTTTCCTTCAGTTATAGTGGAGAAGAAGCAGGGTGAAAGCTTGTATAAATAGACCACGTATGGGGCAAACACATAAAGGATGTGAAATTACCTAGTTGCCCTCCAAAATATCTAAACAGAAACCATAATTCGGGCTCTCAGTGGGTTGTGTACCGGTACCCCAAGCTGGGTACCGGTGTTCCGGAACAAAGGGGCTTGTTCCGGAACTCATGTGCTAGTTCCGGAACTCAGCCCCGTGTTCCGGAACCCAACGCTCTAGCACCCCAAATCCGAGCTGCAGCCTCTGTTTTCCTCCAGCTTGCATCCTTTTTGCGCCGCCGACTCACTTTTCGCCCCGGAAGCTTCCGCCACAGCCTCTGTTTTCCTCCAAGAATTTGCAGATTTTTCTGTGAACAATTGCGGAATCGGTGCTCAATGCAAAACCCGATCTCTACACTACGCGCCCACGCGGCACCTTCCGATGGTCTCTCCTCCACAGTTGGATAGTATGCTCATCATCTCCATCACAAATAAAACCCATCAACAAAGCCAATCCAAGCTTTCTCTCTCTCTCACAAGAAAAACTGAAATGCACCTTCATGAGGCTCGACGCGCACTTGCTCGGCTCGGCTTCCGACAGTCGGTCCGCACTAACAGTACACCATCACCTCACTAAATTTTATATTTTAATTTCCCTCAAATCTTCTTCTCCTTCTCCTTCTTCCTCAATTTTCATTTCCTCTGTTTCTTATTTTTTCCTCTGTTTCATACTTTGGAGAAGACGATGACATGGCATGGTGCTAATTAGTGCTAATTTGAGGTGCTTGGTGCATGGTGCATAGTGCATGGTGGCAAGGAAACCCAACATTCTCTCCAAACACCAACACCAACACTAATTCTATACACCCTCTTAATTTCTTTTTCTTTCTTTCTTTCTTTCTCTAATCTCCCTCTCTCAGACAAAATAACCAACTTAATTAATTAATTAAATAATCAATCTTAAGCCACTCCAACACACTTTTTGCCCTCGGGGCCTCCGCATCAGTCCGGAACCTCCCGAACTTCACTGTAAACTAAAAATACACCTGATCCAAACCTTCCCAATTTTTCTGCAAACCACAGTGGAGTCGCGGCTCTAACAAACCAGTCCTCTAACGGCGCACAAAGCCCGGAAAACTCCGATTCAAGCTGGGGCTTCCGTGTCGACCCGAATCAACCCGAAATCAACTGCAAACAAAAATGGAACACGTCCGAGGCGATTTCTCCGCACCACGCCATCTTGCGAGGTCGGTACACTCCACCATGTCCCGGTACTCTACGTCAAATGCATAATCATAAATCATGATAAATCAAACGATGCATGTTTAATATAGCAATGATGCCCTAAAAGTCTATAGAAGACATTGGGGAGTTCACCCATTTCGGTGAGGTCAGACCCACCGGATAGTTGCCAAATCCTTGTGAAGGATCCCAACCAAGAAGCCCACACTTCCTCTTATGCCCTAAGAGAAGTTTCCAATGGGTTAAAACATCACAAAAACCCAATCACAAAATTCCTCAAAAATCATAAGGAAAATAGGTGGAAAATACCTTAGGTTGAGAGATCTTGCTAAATCTTGAATTCCAAACAAGAAAAGCTTCAAGACCAACCTACAAGAGTGTTCTACACCCATCAATTCCACCCCAAAAGCTAGAAATCAAAAGGAGCCCCAAATAAACCGTAGTTTTCCAAAAACTAGGTTTTCCTACAAATATCTCCAAAAGAAAAGGGAAAAGAAGTGTTCCGAACCTCTTTAAGCTCAAATCCCACTTTGGAATGCAAAGGATAGGAAATAGAGCTCCAAACTTCCTTCTCCTTCAAGCCCTTACCTTTCTTCAAGCTCTTGAAGCAAGCTCCAATGGTGGAGAAGAGAAGGAGGAAGAAGAACCCAAGTGGAGAGATGTGTTGGAGAAGGAAATCCAAGATCTCTCTCTCTCTCTCTCTCTCTCTCTCTCTCTCTCTCTCTCTCTCTAACACTCTCTCTTGTTCTCTCCAAATGAGAGGAAAAGAGAAGTTAAAGAGGGTTAAAAACCCTAACGTAACAAAATCCCACAGGCCCCTGCAAGAAATGTAATTACATTTCTTACCGTGCTGCCCAAACCAAAACGGTCCGGACTGCCCCAAAACGGTCCGGACCCCGAAGGTGGACTTTCCCAGATTCGCGCGGACAGTCCGGACTGTCCCCGGACGGTCCGAACCCCGAAGCCAAAAACCACAAATTTTCAAATTTTTTGAAAATTACCGATTTGCGCCCAAACTCCCCGGAAACCTTCTAGAACCTTCCGGAAGCTTACAAAAACATCCGAAGGGTATCATTTAACCCTTCACACACTAGAACTTTGCAATTTGCTAAAGTTTAGTGTACTACACGTATAGTGCACCGACTTCGCAAGATAGCGTGGTGCGGGGAAATCGCCTGGAGCGTATTCCATTTGTGTTTACAGATGAGTTCGGGTTGATTCGGATCGACGCGGAAGCCTTTGGGTTGAAAAGTGACTTAGTGGCGTCGAAATTTGGAAGCTCCAGCTTGTTGTAGTAATTTGGGACATTGCGTACCGGAACGCAAGTGTGTGTACCGGAACCAAATGCTTTGGAGAAAAACCGAAGAGGTTGAGGAAAATGTGGAAAATTTTCTAAGCCCCTGGGTACCGGTACTGGGCAGTGCGTACCGGTACTCAATGATGGATTTATCAGAGTTGGTTCTCGGTTTGAGTTTTTTTGAGCTTGGGTACCGGTACAGGGACCAGAGTACCTGTAGAGTACCGGGACTTTGTAGAGTGTACCGACCTTGCAAGATGGCGTGGTGCGGAGAATCGCCTCGGGCGTGTTCCATATATGTTTTCAGTTGAGTTCGGGTTGGTTCGGATCAACGCGGAAGCCCCAGATTGATTCGGAGTTTTCGGGCTTTGTGCGCCGATAGAGGACTGGTTTGGGAAGCCCCGAATCAACCGTGGTGTGCGGAAAAATTGGGAAATACTGGGAACGGGTGTATTTTATGATTACAGCGGAGTTCGAGAGGTTCCGGACTGATGCGGAGGCCCCGAGGGCAAAAAGTGAGGTGGAGTTGGCTATTTTTGGATTATTTAATTAATTTAGTTAATTAGTGGCAAATGGTCTTTGAATTAATGGATTAAGAGAGAAAGAGAATTAGTAAAGAGAATAGAAAGAGTGGATGAGATATTTTTTTGAAGGAGGGTTAAATTGGTAATTTTTCCCAACCCACTAATTAAGTAGCACCCTCAGTTTTTTTTTAATCAAGTGAATCCAATTAGCCACGTCACCCTTCTTCCTCCTCTCTACAAAAGCAGAGTAATGGGGGAAAAACAGAGAAAGAAGGAAATGGAAAAGAAATGGAGAAAGAGAGGAAGGAAGAAGAAGAAGATGAAGGTTTTGGAGAGTTCTGTTGGTGTGGACCTTCCTCTGGCAGCCATGAGGAGCCGAGCGGAGCGGAGCGCGCGCGACGGGCTTCAAGAGGTTGGTAGATGTTTTTTTTTAGAGAGTGTTGGTTTTGGGATTTTGTGTTTTTTTTGGGTGTTTTTGGTGTTGCTCTGGACTGCTTGTCCATGGAGTTCGTGGAGCAGTGGTGGCCGCAGCAGGGGAGCCGCGCAGCGTGCGGTTGGGCGCTGCGCAGCGCGCGCGGCTGGGCGCCGCGCGGCAGGCCCTCGCGCCGCGCGGCTGGCACCAGGTGCCGCGCGGCACGCGCCAGGGCAGCGCGCGGCAGCTCGCGGATGCCGCGCGGCAGGCGTCAGGCGCGCCAGCGGCCCGGGCAGCAGCCGCGCAGCACGCCGTTGGTTGGCTGCGGCTTGCGACTCGCGTCGGCGCGCGGGGTTTTCGCGTTTGGGTCTCGGTTTTCGCCGGCAATCGCGCGTGTTCGCCGGATTTAACTTGGTTTCGTGGTTTTTTTTCCCCTTCTTGCTCTCACAGGACGACGTCGGGGTGCGCGGTTTTCGACGGGGTGCCGTGCTGAGCTCGGATCGAGTGTGCAGGTGGTGAATGCGTGGAGTGAGTGTGCTGTGGATTTTTATGAGTGTAATAGAGGATGCTTCTGTAGATGGTGTTTATGGGAGCAAATATTTAATTTGAGCTAAAGCTTGGTGTGTATGTGTCCATGGAAGCTTGTAAAGGATCATATGTGTATTTTTGTTTGCTGTGAGTTGAGGGTGGACTTGGTGTGTGCAGGGAAGATGCAATCTGAATGTGTGGTTGGATGTGTGTAATTGTGGTTAGGTGAACTTTATTAATTAGTGTGCTAATGGAGCTTGTAAGTGAGCCGTTGGTGACTCTTTGGAAGCAGATGGTGCTGGAGACTTAATAATTATAGGTGTGTATTTTAAGTGTGCTGTGGGTTACTTTTATGCTGATGGACTTGGACTTATGTTTTTAAATTGTGCTAGCATTGTGAGTAGGCTGTGGGTGAGTTGTTAGCGCGCAGGATTTTTGTAGCGGACTCAAGGGAAATTAATTGAGCATCCGAGGATTTTTCCGTGGTTCGCGGCAGGGTGCGTGCGGCGCGGTTTTCGAAGTTTCGTCAGTTTGAGGTATCGGCGCTTCACCGACTTCAGCAATGCCTACGGAAAGCGTTCAAGGTGGGTTGGAAATTCTCCAAAATTTATGGAATGCCCTTTAATGCTATTGAATGCAATTTGATCATATTTATCATGCTGTTTTCACTGTTTTTAAATCTGATAGTTGCCTGGGATTTTCTGTAAAATTTATTGGAGCCCCAGATTATTTTTAGCATACTCTTGACACTATATGACAATAGGTTTCATGTTCTGTTGGCATCATATGTGCACCTAGATTGTTTTAAAAATCGAGAAAACCTGTTTTAAAGAAAATCAGCATTTTCAAGGTGGTTTTTAATTTCTGAATTCGTCAGAGGTAGAGCATGAGTTCAGGGTGCATGTTTACTCGTGCCAGGGGGCTGAGTGGATTTTTTAGAGTATTATGTGTTGAGTTTCTAGTGTCATGAGAGTTGCATTTCCGTGTTGGGTCTCGGGTTCTGTTTTTGATTTAGTGGTGGAGATGGTTCTCCCACTTAGCTTTGAGAGTTCTGGGGGTTCTGGCAGATCGAGTCGTGAAGGTTTCCCGACTCAGCCATGGGTCGTGCATTATCAGATTGAGTCGTAGAGGATTCACCGACAGATTATGTGAGGATTTGGGCATTTCTTGATTGAGTCGTGGTTCTTTTCCGACTGAGTTGAGCTGTTGAGCAGTTGAGTTTCCGATCTGTTTGGTCGTGGATCATAGCCTGCATGTGCCGCTTTTTTAGACAGATGAGACACGTTTTCTCTCGGTGGGGTCGCTCCCCTCGAGTTGCCGCTCCGGATGCGATGATGATGCGCCTAGTTGATACACTAGTGGTCGCTTTGCGTGGTACTATGACAGTCCTGAGGGACATCCTCCGTTGATACACGGAGAGCCCTAGTTGATACACTAGGGGGCGCAGGCTTGACTGGACTCTATGAGGCAGTCATTGAGATTGGGTGTTATGAGTGAGTGATTGCATAGCATGTTCTTAGATGAGTTTTCCTTTGAGCATGATACTTGAGGCATGTTAGCAGTAGCTAGTGTATGCATATTTCATCTCCAGTAGTGATTCCTGTGCATGATGTGAGACAGGGTAGCAATAGTTTCGTTTCAGCTTTTATCTATCTACCTATCTGCATACCTATCAGTTGTGCCTCCAGTAGACTTAGTGGGCATACCGTGGATATTGGTGACGGTACCCACTGAGATCTACCTTCTGCAGTAGATCTCACACCCGCTGCGGTGACAGGTTCCTGAGGCAGCTGTTCCGGCTTGGTTCGCGCGGAGACAGCAGATCGAGGTGAGGACGTGGCCGATTAGTTCCTTACCAGTATTGTGAGTCTGTGTTAGATGTACCCTGTATTTTATGTTTTCACTTTTGTACTGGATAGTCTGAGAGTTTGGTGAGGCTTGTATTTTATTACTTAGTTGAGAGTTATTGTATTGAGGATCTTCATTTATTTATATCAGATGCTCAGTGGTTTTCTATAGCTTTTGTTTTTAGTTCTTTTTCAGCTCTGATACATGTTTAGCTATAGATCTGACTTGCAGGGTAGACGCTTCGTCTGTGCGGCAGTTTCCGTACAGATGGCGGATCTGTTGGCGAATCCGGGTCGCAGTTTCGACCCCAGGACGTGACAGATTAGGGTGGTATCAGAGCCTAGGAATATAGGTCGTTGAGGACTTAGTGACCCTAGGCTATTGGTTGGACAGTAGGATAGCTGTCGTGAGAGACGTGACTTTAGCGAGAGTCCTGATTGAGTCTGTACCTCCCCCAGAGGATTGGGGCGAGTGATCTTACATGTTATTTCTCTAAAGATGATTATGTTGGCTGCAGACAACATAATATACTTTAGTATGGGTAACATGTTCTAGACTTTCGCTTGATTGGGTCGAGAGAGTTCTCGGTCCTAATGTTTGTTCTGTTGCAGTGGTTTTCGGTGCTTCCGAGACGCCGTGCTGCGGCGAGGGCGTGTTCGACCTTGGATGAGGAGCCCGAATAGCGGGAGGCTGAATGGACAGAGCAGAGTGAAGTCTGTGAGTTACGGGCCCAGGTAGCCCTGATGTTTGAGGCGATGCGGCGCCAGGAAGAGAACATAGAGCGCGTGATGCGGATGCTTGGACCGAGAGCATCTCCCAGGGTACTACTGCCAGTAGTACCTCCGACCGCGACATCGTCGACTTCGACCCAGATCGCACTGTGAGTCGTGCAGGAGCAGCGAGAGTTGCTGACTGGTTGTGTACTTCATCCAGTTCCATCCCCTGCAGATTTCGGGACCGAGATTGGAGCCTTGGGAGGCCGAGAACCGGATTGCTGCTATGGAAAAGTCATTTGATGATTTGTTCATCCTGAAGAAGCATCAGGTGCATTTGGAGATGCACTTTTGGATTGGGACGCCGAGAGTTGGTGGCGTCGAGTTCGTTCCGATGGGCCACCGGGAGTGTAGTTGAGGACTTGGAGCGAGTTTCTACGATTGTTAAGCCGAGTACTCTATGTCGCCCAGAATGAGGCCGAGAAAGTTGTTTATGTTTGAAAGGAGACTACATCGAAACATCTCTGATTTGGGGCATGCTCGGCGGGTGCCGACCTTAGATGCAGCGATTGTTCATGCTCGATGGATTGACCGAGTATTAGTGATCATGTCCGAGAGGGACTAGCTCTGGAGAGAGACCTCCGGTATCGCCGATTTTGGGATAGTTGAGTGGATCGAGGTTGCCATGATTCCAGTCTCAGGGTCATGAGTCTCAGAGGAGACAGAGACCAGGAACTTCTCGACAGTCGAGGCACCAACAGCAGTGTCAGGACGAGTATGTCATTTGCGGTGGGCCGCATTCTTCGCCATAGTGTGACCTCAGGCAGGGGCGATGGTTTTCTCATGGATAGTCAGGACATCTTCAGGCAGAATGTCCCCGAGTAGTGCTCAGGATTTGTCGCTTGTGACAGCAACCCACTACCCCTTCAGGATGAGGAGGTTCATCCGACTACCAGTAGGCTGATAGAGCCGTGACGCCGAGACGGATAGGGCGATGGCCGCCAGCACCTAGTGGATGAGTTTGTGCAGCTAGTTAGAGGGCACCAGGATAGTGGATTGTATCTTACCTGATGTGGTCTTCTTTATAGTCATTGGTTTAAGTGCTTGCTTATGCCGACACCGCTTGTGCATGTTTCAGTAGAGCAGGGGTAGCTTCGTGTGGGCCAGAGATGGGATTGTCGGTGTGTGCATGTGAGGAACAGGTTCCAGTTCACGTAAAGCACATGGATGAGCGTTGCCAGTCCTACCCAGTGCAGTTGGACATTGGATTTGATCCATTGAGTTGTTAGGCCTACATCAGCTCTGTAGTGGCCCTAGATCCCATGCAGTGTTTTTCCGATGAATCCACTGTTGGAACACCTAGTATTGGTGTATCTGGCCCACCGTGCATCAATCGAATGCTACTGATGGACCCAGTGTGCTTTGATTTGCTGCTTTGGCCTTCGGCTGGGTTTGCCGAAATTTCTGGAAAGATTTAGGCCAAACGGAGGTCGTAGATGGATTCAGCACGGAAAAACGCTTGAAAACGACTATTTATTTGCTTAATTTGGAGTCCGGATACCCAAAAAACGGACACCCGGAAGTTTTCAGTGGAAAATGGTGCATGGGAGGGGCCGTAGACCGCCGGGATGCCACGTGGCGGCCTGTCATTGGCCGGTTCAGGATGCGCGGTCCACAGAGCTGCGCGGCGGGGTGCACAGACCCGGCGCATGGACACGTGGCACCGCCTGATTGGCGGGCCCAGGGCGCGCGGTCTACCGGGTGAGCGCGGCGGTGCATGGACCAGGCGGGGGGACACGTGGCAGCCTCCGGTTGGTTGGTGCACACGGCGCGGTCCACGGAATTCCTGTCGAAGGCGTGGACCGGGTGCAGGGGACACGTGTCACCCCCTCATTGGCGGGTGCAGCACACGCGGTGCACGGAACGCGCGCGGTCGGTGCCTCGGGAAGCGTGCGTACGTGCGACCCACGTCGCACGACCGGGCGCACGTCGCGCGGCCGGCGGGTCAGCCGGGGACATGTGGCGCCCGCTCATTGGCGGGCGCAACCGCCTTACTGTGCTGGCGGGGTGGACACGTGGCGGTCGCTGAGTGGTCCGCGAGGGTGTTTCCTGTTTGGCGGGACACGTGGCAGTCGTTGAGTGGCCTTGCACCGGTGTTGCCTGTTCGGGGGGACACGTGTCAGCACGTGGAACTTTCGGGCGTGAACAGTGTTGGGCCGGGCCCAACACTGTAGGCGCCCGAAAGTTTTCGGGCGCCCGAAAGTTGGGGCCCGAATTGGTGGGCTTTGTCTTTTGGGCTGATTCCTTTGGGAGCCTATAAATAGGCCCCTTTGGGCCGAAAATTTTCGCCTTTCTCGTGGGAATTAGCTCTTGTGCCTTATACAAAAATTCTTCCTCTCCCTCTTGTGCATCTTCCGGTGAAGTTTCAAATTTTCTGGAAGCCGCGACGACAGCATTCTGCCTCGTAGTGCGGAGCGACGGTATACTGTTGGTGGCCCATTTCCGTCGCGGTTTAGTCTGGGAGACCTGCAGAGCTACCCCGACCTCATTTTTGGGCGATTTCTGCGACAGCGGTTGCACGAGAGGTACATCTACGTTTTTCGTGTTGACCATATTTCCCAGAAATGAGCTTTTTTAAGGGTTTGGGGTACATTTTTTACACCTCTTTGCAACAGTGTGGAATCCTGACAGCAGCAACTTCGCAGAATTTTATCTTCACTTCTGGATATCGGATTTCGACGATTCAAGAGCCTATCGACATCTACACTTCGCGAGGATCGTCGTGATATTTTTATTGGAATTTCTGGAAAATTATTTTCAGGTGAAAATTTCGTGTGAACAGTAACCTTGCTTGCAGATTTTGGAATAGTAATTGTTGTGTGTGAATTGTGTATAATTGAGAAGTGTTGTTGTACCCAGGTTTGTAAGAGCACTTTTTCTGTGCTCTTTGCTCTGTGGATCTGGGAATTGTCGATTTCTGGACTGTTTATCTGTACCGTCCCGGACAGTTAGCGTGTTCAGGTGGGTGATCCTGCTTTCAATATCTATGGACTGCACTCTAATTCTACGATTATAAGTGCACGCATGATAGTATATGAGCTGTATAATCTGTGCAAACTGTATGTTAGTACCCACAGTTGATAATTGCTAAATATGATGATCTTATTGGAACTCTTGCAATATAAGAACCATTTAATCTGAGAACTTGTCTTAGCACATCTATTATGCATTGTATTTCATACTCAGACGACTACAGTTAGATTTATGCATTGCTTTAGGTCTCCCACTTTGCTTGTTACCCTTATCACTCTGAACATAGTAGTTTTCCCCTGAGTCGTGGGTTGGGAGGTCTAGTAGCTGTGGATGCATTGTACTCGCGTCTGGGGACCGAGTAGAGTTGGTAGCAGTCTGTAGATTGTTTATCATTGAGATAGTGACATGTTGGATCTGGGATCTTTGGGAGATGATCATAGTGACAGTGTGGATTCTTAGTTAGTGAGTGAGACAGTGATTGGATCATAGCCTGCAGGAGCCATACTTGAGATCGACAGAGATGCGCGGGTACTCTGCTCGGTGGGGTCGCTACCCACGAGTGCCACTCCGGAGTTGGGCTTGCTACTTCTATCGCGGCTTGTCGATGTTGGTGTCCCTCTGGCTGAGCCAGTTTTGGCAGTCATGGACATCGTCCCTCTGGCTGAGCCAGTTTTGGCAGCTACGGACATACCTACAGCAGTAGGTAGGCGCAGGTTTGCCTGGACCGTTGAGGCAGTCAGTCTGGATTGGGTGTTTTGAGTCGAGTAGCAGTAGAGACATATTGATCTTCGGTCCTTTTTCCTTGAGCAATTGGTTAGAGGCATAGTAGCAGTAGATGTTTACTTTCCAGCTTTTCTATACTGCATTTCTCTTTTGTTACTTTATGCCTCTTGTAGACTTAGTGGGCAGGCCGTCGGGCTTGTTGGCGGCACCCACTGAGAACTACTGTGGGAGGTAGTTCTCACACCCGTTGTGGTGTCTTTTTTCCCAGGGACTTCAGCTCCAGTTCCTGCGGTGCCTGTTGCTGATCCAGCTCCTACAGACCGAGGTAAGGGAATCGCGAGATAGATCCCTTTTCCCCTTTCATCATCAGCGAGAGATAGAGGTACATGATGATACTTTTGGTTGTGTCTATGTTTGAGAGATCTTGTAGTGAGGGATCGAGTTGTACTCTTTTATTTTCTTTTGAGAGACTCCTGTATTTAGGTGAGGACTTTATGTATATTTTATGTGAGAGATTTGTTCTATTTCTTGTAGTTAGTTAGCTTTCTTTATCGCTCTGATATCTGTTAGCATAGTTGATCTATTTTTGTAGGATAGACGCTACGTCTCTACAGGACTTCCTGTAGGGGCGGCGGATCTGTTGGCGAGCCCGGGGTACAGTTTCGACCCCGGGGCGTGACAGATTAGAGTGGTATCAGAGCCTAGGATGTAGGTCTTGAGGACTTAGGAACCCTAGGCTATGGTTAAACCCTAGGATGACCCACGTGAGAGCCGAGATTTTTTTAGCGAAAGTCTTGATTGGGTTTCCAACTCTCCCGAGCGGATAGGGACGAGTGATAGACATGTCTTCCTTTTGTAGCGACTATGTTGGCTGCAGACAACATAGTGCTTCGGAAAGGGGGACATGCCTACTGACTTTCGCTAGATTGGGTCGAGTGTTGCTTCTGGTTCTGATTGTTTGCTTTGTCCCTCAGGTGGGGATGCCTCCTCGACGTTCGATGGTGACGCGCTCGCAGCCTTCGTCCTCTGAGCCCGAGCAGGAGGACTCGGGGCGAGGACCTCAGGCTGAGATTCTGGAGCTCCGTGCCCAGATGGCACAGATGGCTGAGGCGACTAGACGCCAGGAGCCGGCTGTGGCACCCCCTGAGGCTTCGCCGGTGCCTTCTTCCCCTGTTGTGGCACCCCCTGTGGTGCAGCCTGCACCAGCGATTCCTGCTGAGCCGGTTTCGAGTAGGCCACCGGCCGGGGCGACGGGAGCGTTGACTGCGACAGAGCAGCGGGAGGTTGTAGATTTGCTGATGAGATTTCGGCGGTTCGATCCGCCCCGTTTTTCGGGCATGAGTGCTGAGCCTTGGGCAGCCGAGACTTGGATTACCACCATGGAGCGCCACTTTGAGAGCTTATTTGTGGATGAGAGGTATCGGGTTATTCTGGCTACCCATTTTCTGGAGAGCAACGCCGAGGCATGGTGGCGGCGTGTGCGACCAGCTGGTCCACCTGGGACGCAGCTTCTTTCCTGGGCCGAGTTCCGAAGCATGTTGCTGGGAGCCTTATTTCCGGAGAGTGTCCGACAGCGGCTGGAGGAGCAGTTGAAGAATCTCCGCCAGGGAGATAGACCGGTGCACATGTACATAGCGGAATTCAACCAGCTGTTGGCATGTGTGCCTCATGTGGCCAGAGACGAGAGCCATCGTGTCTACATGTTTGAGAGAGGACTTCGTCGAGACATCTACCAGTTCGTCCGCTCCCGTAGACTGCAGACCGTGGAGGCCTCGATGGAGCAGGCCTTGTATGTGGAGTGTGGAGAGGTCGTGATGGATGAGGTATCTCCGGCCCCTGTAGCGACCTCTGGGGCAAAGCGCCCGACTTCTGCGGAGGAGGGGCAGTCTAGCAGGCAGGGACCCCCGAGACCTCCGCGTTTCCACCCTCAGGGCCGGGGGCACCAGGGACGCCAGAGATCGGGGGCGTCTCGGCAGACACAGCAGCAGCAGCAGCGTCGACCACCGCGACAGCAGCAGTCATCTCAGCAGACTTCTCGCCAGCAGCGTTCGGATCGGTGCATTATCTGTGGAGGCCCCCACCCGCCGACTCAGTGCCCGCAGAGACAGGGCCGGTGTTTTCGCTGCGGGCAAGCCGGCCATATTGCGAGCGCATGTCCCAGGGCCGGTCATCCAGCTCCTTCATCAGCATCAGCACCGACCGTTCCTTACCAGCCAGCCGGTCCTTCTGCAGCCTACAGCAGGCCAGATTTTGCCTCCTCTTCTTCTCGACAGCCAGAGCGACGTCCCCCGGCACCGAGCGGTCGTGTATATGCCGCTCAGATTGAGGACGCCTTCGCAGTAGAGCAGGTCGTCGCAGGTATTATTCTGATCTCATCAGTCCGTGCTCGGGCTCTTTTCGATACCGGTGCTTCTCATTCATTCATCAGTAGATCATTCGCATCCTTGCATGGTATAGCGGTAGCTTCTTTATCATATGCATTAGAGGTTCAGATACCGGATCATGTTCTGCTTGTTGAGGAGTGCTGTAGAGATTGCCCCGTACAGTTGGGATCCTGGATTCTGCCGGCCGACTTGCTCGTCTTACGACAGCTCCAGGATTTCGATGTTGTGCTTGGTATGGATTGGTTGTCGAGATATTATGCTACCATTGATTGCCGTGAGAAGACTGTTACTCTTCGTGAGCCGGGGCAGGAGGTGTTTGTCTTCCGGGGCTGTCAGAGTTCGTTGTTCGCCCTGACTATTTCTTCGGCGAGGGCCAGGCGGTTGATGAGTAGAGGATGCACCGCATTTCTGGCGACGATTGTAGAGGTGCCCACGGCGGCGCGGGGACTCGAGGATATTCCAGTAGTCCGCGAGTTTCCCGATGTGTTTCCCCCAGAGCTGTCGACCTTGCCGCCAGAGAGGGAGATCGAGTTCGTGATTGATGTGGTACCCGGAACCGCACCAATCTCGAAGGCACCTTACAGGATGGCGCCTGCCGAGCTGAGAGAGTTGAAGGCCCAGCTACAGGATCTATTGGACAGAGGCTTCATTCGGCCTAGTGTTTCGCCGTGGGGAGCGCCTGTTTTGTTCGTGAAGAAGAAGGATGGAACACTTCGCTTATGTGTGGACTACCGGGAATTGAACAAAGTGACCATCCGGAATAAGTATCCTCTGCCACGGATTGATGACTTGTTTGATCAGCTACAGGGAGCCTCCGTATTTTCGAAGATTGATCTCCAGTCAGGTTACCACCAGCTGAGGGTGAGGGCCGAGGACATTCCCAAGACGGCGTTTAGATCCCGGTATGGACATTACTTTATGCCTCTTGTAGACTTAGTGGGCAGGCCGTCGGGCTTGTTGGCGGCACCCACTGAGAACTACTGTGGGAGGTAGTTCTCACACCCGTTGTGGTGTCTTTTTCCCTAGGGACTTCAGCTCCAGTTCCTGCGGTGCCTGTTGCTGATCCAGCTCCTACAGACCGAGGTAAGGGAATCGCGAGATAGATCCCTTTTCCCCTTTCATCATCAGCGAGAGATAGAGGTACCTGATGATACTTTTGGTTGTGTCTATGTTTGAGAGATCTTGTAGTGAGGGATCGAGTTGTACTCTTTTATTTTCTTTTGAGAGACTCCTGTATTCAGGTGAGGACTTTATGTATATTTTATGTGAGAGATTTGTTCTATTTCTTGTAGTTAGTTAGCTTTCTTTATCGCTCTGATATCTGTTAGCATAGTTGATCTATTTTTGTAGGATAGACGCTACGTCTCTACAGGACTTCCTGTAGGGGCGGCGGATCTGTTGGCGAGCCCGGGGTACAGTTCCGACCCCGGGGCGTGACAAGCTCTGAGATGATGATAAGAGGATGGATTGGGTTTGGTTATCCCAAGGTTACGATATCATGGATTGTCGGGAGAGGACGTTGACCCTCCATGACCTGGTCAGGAGGAGTGTGTTTATAGAGGATGCTAGATCACGACAGAGGTCGAGTTGTGGTCGTATCGCATGGCTTGCGACTGTAGAGGAGGTGCCTACGGCGGCACCGGGACTAAAAGATATCTTAATTGCCGTGTGATCCCGGGTGCGATTCTACCTGAGCTAATGTTAAAGCCGCCGTTTAGTGAGATTAAGATCGAGATAGTGTTTGACGTGGTTTTGGAAGCTGCGCCGACTATGGAAGCGCCTATTGGAGTATCACCCGTGAGACAGAGAAAGAGAGCTGATAGCGCAGTTGCGGGATCTGATGGATCGAGAGGTCTGTGTAACCCAGTGCCACGTTGTGGGTACACAACGGTGAGGGCTCTATGATGGTTCGAGCACAGACAGATTTGGTTTATTTTTCGGCAGATGCCTTTGTGAGAGTGGTAGCTTTATGGAACCCTACAGCCGAGGGCTGTGCCCTGATGGTGTTTAGGACCCGGTAGGGGCATTATGAGTTGCAGCGCGGTCAAGTGGATTGACTAATGCCCTGCCGCCTTTAGGGTTTGAGGGATCGTATATTCCAGCTGTGTGTGGACGGGTTGGTAGTTGTACCCGTCGTGGATATTTGGATTTATTTCTGAGGTGACATAGAGCATGAGGAGCTTTTGAGGATAGCACTGCAACTGCTAAGAGAGAAGAAGTTGTTTGCTAAGTTGAGAGGGTGTGCACTTTGACTTCAGAAGGTTCTGTGGTTAGGCCTTGTGATTTCAGCTGCAGGAGTGACTGTGGACCCAACGAAGAGTGATACCATTTGGGAATTAGTCTAAGCCTACGTTTGTAACAGAGGTCCGAAGCTTGTGGAGTAAGTGGTGTCAGTGTGGCTTGGAGAAGTTAAAGCTGATGATGAAATCTGCATCGGTTTGGATGATTGCCGGTGGTCAGAGTTATTCGAGATGTAGGATTGATCTGATAGTGTTATCCCGGTGAGGACTTTATAGTCATGGACGCCATATGTAGGCAAGCAGTGCAACCTTTGAATGAGGTGATCGACTGTGGATGCCACTTTTGGAACTTGAAAATTTGAGAGTTGGAATTTGGGGAAAAGTTCCCGATGTTGAAATTCTTCCCCTGTGAAGGGATGTGAAGGTGCATTTGTGGAATTTTGAGCGTTTTGGTTGCTAAGGAACAACGGAGGAGTTATGCCAATTGGAGACTTAGAGATTGGATTTGGAGATCTTGATTTGTGGAAGCCACTATCCGCAGGGATGTGTAGATTTGAGTTTTCGCAGGGAGTTTAATCCACGAGTATTTATCTGGCTGGAAGAAGTTTATTTGATCACCCGCGTTTTGGATGTCACTTGCTTTGAATTTGACGAAGATTGAGTATCAGGAGCAGCTGATGCAAATTCTTGCTCGTAGAGCTACGGAATTGTGCAGACGGATCATACCTTGAGCGAAGGTTCAGTGGAGTTTTTCTGTTGAGTGAGAACGGCCACTTGAGAGCCTGAGGATGAGTTGAGTGTTTCCTATCCCCATTTCATTGAGTCACCCTCCTGAGTTATGGATTTATTTTGGGTTTCGAGGACGAAACCTTTTTAAGGAGGGGAGAGTGTAGAGTACCGGGACTTTGTAGAGTGTACCGACCTTGCAAGATGGCGTGGTGCGGAGAATCGCCTCGGGCGTATTCCATATATGTTTTCAGTTGAGTTCGGGTTGATTCGGATCAACGCGGAAGCCCCAGCTTGATTCGGAGTTTTCGGGCTTTGTGCGCCGATAGAGGACTTGTTTGGGAAGCCCCGAATCAACCGTGGTGTGCGGAAAAATTGGTAAATACTGGGAACAGGTGCATTTTATGATTACAGCGGAGTTCGGGAGGTTCCGGGCTGACGCGGAGGACCCGAAGGCAAAAAGTGAGTTGGAGTTGGCAGTTATGGGAGCCGGTTTTTGGATTGAGCACATCGACTCTACGGTTGAGCTTTTTGAGTGGAGAAAGCTTTGAACATGTGTATTTTCAGATTACAGCGGAGTTCGGGAGGTTCCGGAATGATGCGGAGGCCCCGAGGGCAAAAAGTGAGTTGGAGTTGGCTATTTTTGGATTATTTAATTAATTTAATTAATTAGTGGCTAATGGTCTTTGAATTAATGGATTAAGAGAGAAAGAGAATTAGTAAAGAGAATAGAAGGAGTGGATGAGATATTTTTTTGAAGGAGGGTTAAATTGGTAATTTTTCCCAACCCACTAATTAAGTAGCACCCTCAGTTGTTTTTTAATTAAGTGAATCCCAATTAGCCAAGTCACCCTTCTTCCTCCTCTCTACAAAAGCAGAGTAATGGGGGAAAAACAGAGGAAAGAAGGAAATGGAAAAGAAATGGAGAAAGAGAGGAAGGAAGAAGAAGAAGATGAAGGATTTGGAGAGTTCTGTTGGTGTGGACCTTCCTCTGGCGGCCATGAGGAGCCGAGCGGAGCGGAGTGCGCGCGACGGGCTTCAAGAGGTTGGTAGCTGTTTTTTTTTAGAGAGTGTTGGTTTTGGGATTTTGTGTTTTTTTTGAGTGTTCTTGGTGTTGCTCTGGACTGCTTGTCCATGGAGTTCGTGGAGCAGTGGTGGCCGCGGCAGGGGAGCCACGCGGGCGCACAAGGGCGCGCGCGCGGCTGGGCGCCGCGCTGCGCAGCTGGGCGCCGCGAGGCAGGCCCTCGCGCCGCGCGGCTGGCACCAAGTGCCGCGCGGCACGCGCCAGGGCAGCGCGTGGCGGCTCGCGGATGCCGCGCGGCAGTCGTCAGGCGCGCCAGAGGCGCGGCAGCAGCCGCGCAGCGCGCCGTTGGTTGGCTGCGGCTTGCGACTCGCGTCGGCGCGCACGGTTTTTGCGTTTGGGTCTCGGTTTTCGCCGGCAATCGCGCGTGTTCGCCGGATTTAACTTGATTTCGTGGTTTTTTTTCCCCTTCTTGCTCTCACAGGACGACGTCGGGGTGCGCGGTTTTCAACGGGGTGCCGTGCGGAGCTCGGATCGAGTGTGCAGGTGGTGAATGCGTGGAGTGAGTGTGCTGTGGATTTTTATGAGTGTAATAGAGGTTGCTTATGTAGATGGTGTTTATGGGAGCAAATATTTAATTTGAGCTGAGGCTTGGTGTGTATGTGTCCATGGAAGCTTGTAAAGGATCATATGTGTATTTTTGTTTGCTGTGAGTTGAGGGTGGACTTGGTGTGTGCAGGGAGGATGCAATCTGAATGTGTATTTGGATGTGTGTAATTGTGGTTAGGTGAACTTTATTAATTAGTGTGCTAATGGAGCTTGTAAGTGAGCCGTTGGTGACTCTTTGGAAGCAGATGGTGCTGGTGCTGGAGACTTAATAATTATAGGTGTGTATTTTAAGTGTGTTGTGGGTTACTTTTATGCTGATGGACTTTGACTTATGTTTTTAAATTGTGCTAGCATTGTGAGTAGGCTGTGGGTGAGTTGTTAGCGCGCAGGATTTTTGTTGCGGACTCGAGGGAAATTAATTGAGCATTCGAGGATTTTTCCGTGGTTCGCGGCAGGGTGCGTGCGGCGCGGTTTTTGAAGTTTCGTCAGTTTGAGGTATCGGTGCTTCACCGACTTCAGCAATGCCTACGGAAAGCATTCCAGGTGGGTTGGAAATTCTCCAAAATTTATGGAATGCCCTTTAATGCTATTGAATGCAATTTGATCATATTTATCATGCTGTTTTCACTGTTTTTAAATCTGATAGTTGCCTGGGATTTTCTGTAAAATTTATTGGAACCCCAGATTATTTTTAAGATACTCATGACACTATATGACACTACGTTTCATGTTCTGTTGGCATCATATGTGCACCTAGATTGTTTTAAAAATCGAGAAAACCTGTTTTAAAGAAAATCAGCATTTTCAAGGTGGTTATTAATTTCTGAATTCGTCAGAGGTGGAGCATGAGTTCAGGGTGCATGTTTACTCGTGCCAGGGGGCCGAGTGGATTTTTTAGAGTATTATGTGTTGAGTTTCTAGTGTCATGAGAGTTACATTTCCGTGTTGGGATTGATGGTTTATTCTAGATCACGGGTTGTGTTTTTGATTTAGTGGTGGAGATGGTTCTCCCACTTTGCTTTGAGAGTTTTGGGGGTTCTGGCAGATCGAGTCGTGAAGGTTTCCCGACTCAGCCATGGGTCGTGCATTATCAGATTGAGTCGTAGAGGATTCTCCGACAGATTATGTGAGGATTTGGGCATTTCCTGATTGAGTCGTGGTTCTTTTTCGACTGAGTTGAGCTGTTGAGCAGGTGAGTTTCCGATCTGTTTGATCGTGGATCATAGCCTGCATGTGCCGCCTTTTTAGACAGATGAGATACGCTTTTCCCTCGGTGGGGTCGCTCCCCTCGAGTTGCCGCTCCGGATGCGATGATGATGCGCCTAGTTGATACACTAGTGGTCGCTTTGCGTGGTACTATGACAGTCCTGAGGGACATCCTCCGTTGATACACGAAGAGCCCTAGTTGATACACTAGGGGCCCTTGTTGATACACTAGGGGGCGCAGGCTTGAATGGACTCTATGAGGCAGTCATTGAGATTGGGTGTTATGAGTGAGTGATTGCATAGCATGTTCTTAGATGAGTTTTCCTTTGAGCATGATACTTGAGGCATGTTAGCAGTAGCTAGTGTATGCATATTTCATCTCCAGTAGTGATTCCTGTGCATGATGTGAGACAGGGTAGCAATAGTTTCATTTCAGCTTTTATCTATCTACCTATCTGCATACCTATCAGTTGTGCCTCCAGTAGACTTAGTGGGCATACCGTGGATATTGATGACGGTACCCACTGGGAACTACCTTCTGCACTAGATCTCACACCCGCTGTGGTGACAGGTTCCTGAGGCAGCTGTTCCGGCTTGGTTCGCGCGGAGACAGCAGATCGAGGTGAGGACGTGGCCGATTAGTTCCTTACCAGTATTGAGAGTCTGTGTTATATGTACCCTGTATTTTATGTTTCCACTTTTGTACTGGACAGTCTGAGAGTTTGGTGAGGCTTGTATTTTATTAATTAGTTGAGAGTTATTGTATTGAGGATCTTCATTTATTTATATCAGATGTTCAGTGGTTTTCTATAGCTTTTGTTTTTAGTTCTTTTTCAGCTCTGATACATGTTTAGCTATAGATCTGACTTGCAGGGTAGACGCTTCGTCTGTGCGGCAGTTTCCGTACAGATGGCGGATCTGTTGGTGAGCCCGGGTCGCAGTTTCGACCCCGGGGCGTGACAGTACCGGTACTCAGCCTCCAGATCTTGGAGGCAGTGAGGGTAAAAGTGTAAATTCACTTCCCCCTTCCCCTTTGCCTATTTATACGGACCCTCCTCCTCTTTTCCTGTGGGATCCAAGGAGAGAAGGAGAGTGAGCGAGAGGGAGAGCTGGGCCGGTTGGAGCTCGCGCGCGCGCGGACACAGTACGGAGGTGAGTACGGTGATTTTTTTGAGTTTCGGATTTGCTCGGCCTTTTGGTTTTGGTCAGAGGTTTGGGTTTTGGAGCTTGAAGTGGATTTTTATCCATCTTCTTTTCTTCCCTGTGTTGTGTGGTGCAGCCGAGTGTTGCGCATGCCGCGGAAGAGCGCGCGTGAGGGCCCTGCGCACTGTGCGGAGCCGCGGAGGCGCGCGGGCTGGGTGGGCAGGTGGGTTGACAGAGCGCGGCGGTTTTGACCCGAGTACAGATGGAGACCTTGGTTGAGGCCTTGTGACAGAGCAGAGTGCTCCAGTGTGATTTTGGGACGCGCGGTGGAGTTGCGCGCGACCGAGAGCCAAGGTGCCGTTTTCGGCGGATTTTGACAGAGAGCAAGTCCGTTCTTCACCGATTTCAGCGTTGCCTATGGAAAGCAATCCAGGTGGGTTGGAAATTCTTCAAGATGTATGGAATGCCTTCTAATGCTATCGTATGCATGTTTAGCATGTCTAGCTTAATTGTTATTATAGCTGGTGAATCTGATAGTTGCCTAGAAAATTGTAGGAAGACAATCCTGAGCCCTAGATATTTTTAGCATGATCTAGATATGATTTGACACTAGACTGCATATTTTCTTGACATTCGGGATGCATCTGGACCTTCCTAAAATTTCTATAACTGGTTTTAAGTTAAACTCTGTTTTTAAAGTGTTTTAAAATATCGAGAGCATTATGGATGGTCCAGGTAGTTCGGGATGCATGCATCCTCATGCCAGGGGCCGAGTGGATTTTTAGAGCTTTGTGAGATGAGTTTCTAGTGTCATGAGAGATTGGGCATTTGTAGAGTACGGGAACTTTGTACAGTGCACCGACCTCGCACGATGGCGTGGCGCGGAGAAATCACCTTGGGCGTGTTCCATTTAGGTTTACAGATGAGTTCTGATTGTTCTGGATCGACGCAGAATCCATTGGGAAGAAAAGTGAGTTAGCGGCGTCGAAACTTGGAAGCCCAGTTGAATCAGTGATTTCGAGGCATTGTGTACTTGTAGAGTATTGGATTGGATAGTGAACCGACTCCGCGGTTGTGCGCAGAAAATTGGTAAGTGTTGGAACACGTGTATTTTCGGGTTACAGCGGAGCTCGGGAGGTTTCGGCTTGATGTGGAGGCCCCGAAGACGAAAAGTGAGTTGGGGTTGGCATGTAAAGGATTACTTAATTGATGGTAACCCGCTTTGGAACCGAGAAAAGAATCCGAGTGAGGATTTTCTTGTGAGAGCACCGGATTGTTGGATTGAGCGCACCGACTCCATGGTTGAGTTTTCTGAGTGGGGAAAGCTTCGGTCATGTGTACCTTGTGTTTACAGTGGGGTTCGGGAGATTTTAGAGTGATACGGAAGCTTCCAGGATAGAAAGCGAGTTGACGGCGAGGAATCCGAAGCTTCAGACTTCGGATTTTGGCATTTGGAAGCTGAGTTCCGGAACAGGGGATTTGGTTTCGGAACTAAGTATTGTGTTCCGGAACCAAAGAGAGAGTTCCGGAACTAATGGGGTGGTACCGGTACCAAGCTTTGGGTACCGGTACCCAGTGTCCCAATTAGCCCAGAATTAGCAGATTCTGGATTTTTAGTGAGGGGCTTTTCGGTAATTTCATCTCCCACAGTGTTTTACCCTCGCCACCTTCTATAAGAACCCCTCCCTAGCCCTGCCTTCTTCTCGACGAAGGAAAGAAAGAGTGAAAGCAAGAAAAAGGAAGAGAAGAAGGAGAAGGAAAAGAGAGAAGCATAGGGTTGGAGGCAGCTTGGTGTTTCCTGCTTCTTGGTGTTGAGTGGAGTCGCGCGCACGTCGACCACACGTGAGGTATGTAGCAGATTTTTGGTAGTTGGCTTTGGTTTTATTCTATGGTTTAGAAGGAGATTTTTGAATGGAAATTGGTTATTTCCTCCTCTTTTCCATGTGCACTTGGGCTGTGAGCTTTGGATTTTCACTGCGCGGAGCCGAGGCCTGCCGCGCGTGTGCTGTGAGTGGACAGCGAGGGCTGGAGTGCGCGCAGATTTTATTAGAGGACTCGAGAGGGTTGTTCGAGCTTCCGGGGATTATTTCCTAGGATCGCGACAGTGCGCACGCGTGCGGCGTGGTTTTGGGCGTTCCGGCAGAATTTTGACAGTGAGCGGTGCGGCGCTTCACCGACTTCAGCGATTGCCTGCGGAATGCTTTGAGGTGGGTTGGAATCTCTTCAAGATATATGGAATGCCTTCTAAAGCTATTGTATGCATGTTGATCATGTTTAGCTTATTATTTATATAGCTGGTAAATCTGATAGTTGCCTAGAAAACTATAGAAAGACATTTATGAGCCCCAGATTTTTTAGCATGATCTAGGGATGATTTGACACTAGACTGCATGATTAGTTGGCATTAGATTGGCATCTGAACTGTTTTAAAAATCGGCGGACCGGTTTTAATGAAAGCTGAGAATTTAAAAATAGTTTGGAATTATTGTGAGCTCCCAGTGGGTTTGAGTAGGTTCAGGATGCATATGTTCTCGTGCCGGGGGGCCGAGTGGATTATTAGAGCTCTATGGGATGAGTTTCTAGTGTCAGGTGAGTTGAGATCCCTTGTGGGATTATTCTAGATCATGGGTTGCATCTCTGATTTGGTAGTGGAGATGGTTCTCCGACTTGGCTTAGAGAGTTGGGCTCTGGCAGATTGAGTCTTGGAGGTTTCCCGACTTAGCCATGGGATGTGCATTATCAGATTGAGTCGTGGAGGGTTCTCCGACATAGCCGTGAGAGAGTTGGCATTCCCTGATCCAGTCGTGGAGGGTTCCCGACTGTGATGTGTTATCTGGGTATTGGGTATCCGATCTTTTCGATCGTGGATCATAGCCTGCATGTGCCATTATGAGGCAGTTGAGACTGACGAGATACTTGAGCTCGGTGGGGTCGCTCCCCTCGAGTTACGCTCCGGATGCATGATGAGGATTGAGATAGACAGACTAGGACGTCCCACGGAGGTGGGCAGGTGCGTTCCTAGTGGTCAGTTTGGGACGCCCCACGGGGGTGGGCAGGTGCGTTCATAGTAGTCAGTTAGGACGCCCCACGTGGAGTGGGCAGGTGCGTCCATAGTAGTCAGTAGGACGCCCCACGTGGAGTGGGCAGGAGCGTTCCAAGACGACAAGCGCGGGCTTGACTGAGCCAGTTTTGGGCAGTCATTGAGATTTGGGTTTTGGGAACACCTCGCGGGCGAGTGGTGCATAGCTTGCTCTTAGATGAGTTTTCCTTTGAGCATGATACTTGAGGCATCTAGTAGTGGCGAGTGTATGCATGGCAGGTTTATAGTAGAGATTCCTTGAGCATGATGCTGAGTCATATTAGTTGTAGCTCATTTTTCCTGCTTTCATTTATATATCTATCTGCATACCTATCTTTTGTGCCTCCGGTAGACTTAGTGTCACGCCCCGGAGTCGAACTGCGACCCGGGCTCGCCAACAGATCCGCCGTCTGTACGAAAACTGCCGCACAGACGAAGCGTCTACCCTGCAAAAGATCTATAGCTAACATGTATCAGAGCTGAAAATTAAAACTAATAGCTACAGAATCAAACACTGAACATCTGAATAAAATCAAATCCTCTATACAAGTCTCTCCACTATGAAAATACAAGTACAATCCTCACAGATCTCTCAGAATGTCCAGTACAAAAGTGGAATCATAAAACAAAATACCAGGTACATCTACCTCTTACTCTCAATGCTGGTAAGGAACTACTCGGCCACGTCCTCACCTCGATCAGCTGTCTCCGCGCGTGCTAAGCCGGAACAGCAACCTCAGGAACCTGTCACCGCAGCGGGTGTGAGATCTACTGCATAAGGTAGATCTCGGTGGGTACCGTCACCAATATCCACGGTATGCCCACTAAGTCTACTGGAGGCACAACAGATAGGTATGCAGATAGATAATAGAAAAGCTGAAAGGAAACTACAGCTACCATGTCTCAATCATCATGCTCAAGAAACTCTACTAAAGATGAAATATGCATACACTCTCTACTGCTAACATGCCTCAAGTATCATGCTCAAAGGAAAACTCAACTAAGAACATGCTATGCAATCACTCTCTCATATCACCCAATCTCAATGACTGCCTCATAGGGTCCAGTCAAGCCTGCGCCAAACCTACTGCCACCTTATCCCCACTGGGACGGGACTTACGTAGGGCGTCCCACACGGACTATCTCAATCTCAAGCGAACTCTAGTGTATCAACTAGTCGCATCAACAACACGCACCCGGGGCGTAGCTCGAGGGGAGCAACCCCACCGAACTCAAGTATCTCATCAGTCTCAACTGTCTCATAAGCGGCACATGCAGGCTATAATCTACGATCAAACAGATCGGCAACTCGATGCTCAAAAAGCACAACTCAGTCGGAAAAAGACTCCACTACTCAATCAGAGAAAGCCCAAACACTCACAGCTATGTCGGAGAACCCTCCACGACTCAGTCTGATAATGTACAACCCATGGCCAAGTCGGGAAACCTCCACGACTCGATCTGCCAGAACCCCAAAACTCTCAAAGCTAAGTAGGAGAACCACCTCCACTAAATCAGAAAACACGACCCATGATCTAGAATAATCCCATCAATCCCAACAAGGAAGTATAACTCTCATGACACTAGAAACTCGACACACAATGCTCTAAAAATCCACTCGGCCCTCTGGGTGATCTCACTATTTAAAAACCATTTTTAAAGCCCAGTTTTCATTAAAATACGTCCGACGATTTTTAAAATGGTTCAGATGCCAATCCAATGCAAAATAATCATGCAGTCTAGTGTCAAGACACCTCTAGATCATGCTAAAAGTATCAGGGGCTCAGAAAAGTATTCCTACAATTTTCTAGGCAACTATCAAATTTATCAAGCATAAAAACAGATAACTAAACATGATCAACATGCATACAGAAGCTTTAGAGGGCATTCCATATATTTTGGAGAAATTCCAGCACACCTCAAAAGCATTACGCAGGCAATCGCTGAAGTCGGTGAAGTGTCGGGCGCTCACTGCCTCAAATCAGCCGGAAAAATGAAAACCGCGCCGTGCGCGCACGAACACTGTCGTGAATCCCGGAAAATTCCCCGGAAGCTCGAACATATGCCTCGGGTCCTCTACAAATATCCGGCGCGCTTCGGCTCACTCCACAGTCACCACACAGCACGCGCGCACCCGTGCCCGCGCCTCGGCTCCGCGCAGTGCAATACCACAACCTCAGCTCAAACCACACAAAAGAGTGCTAACACAACAATATCCAAGCTCAAAAATCCATAAAATCCATCTAAGGAAAATCTTAATCCATTTAGGGAAACAACTGTCACTTACCTCTCACGTGCGGCCGACGCGCGCGCGGCCCCGCTCAGCTCCATGCTGCGCGCGCCCGCACCCATGCTGCGCGGCGCTCATGCGCGCCACTCTCCACCATGGACAGCAAGACCAAGTCATCAACCCCAACCTCTTCCAAAACCCAATTCAACTCCAAAAAAAACTCCAAAAAAATCAAAACCAAGCTTTCTCTCTCTCACTAGAAAAATTGCAATGCACCTTCAAGAGGCTCGACGCGCGCTTGCTCCGCTCGGCATCCAATCGAAGGTCCACACTACAAGCACACCATCACCTCTCTCATTTCCACCTTCTAATTCTCCTCAATTCCTCTTCATCTTCTCCTTCTTCTCCATTCTTTAATTCCTCTGTTTCAAAATTTTTCATCTGGTTCATTTCCACGGAGAAGGTGATGACGTGGCAGCTGCTAATTAAGTGGCTTAATTAAGGCATAGTGCATGGTGCATGGTGCAAGGAGACAAAGAAACCCAACACTCTCTCCAAACACCAACACCAACATCTACAATCCAACTCCCTCTCTCATCTTTCTCTTTTTTTTCTAATTTCCTTCTCTCAGGCTAATTAACCAATTTAATTAATTAATTAATTAATCCATTTTAAGCCACTCCAACTCACTTTTCGCCCTCGGGGCCTCCGCATCAGTCCGGAACCTCTCGAGCTCCGCTGTAATCTGGAAATACACATGTCCAAAACTTTTCCTCCTCAAAAAGCTCAACTGTGGAGTCGGTGTGCTCAATCCAAAAACCGGTTCCATTAACCGCCGACTCCAACTCACTTTTCGCCTTCGGGGTCTCGGCACCAGTCCGAAACCTCCCGAACTTCACTGTAAACTGAAAATACACATGTTCCAAACATTTTCCAATTTTTCTGCATACTACAATGGAGTCGAGGCTCTAACAAACCAGTCCTGTAATGGCGCACAATGCCCGGAAAAACTCCGATTCCAGCTGGGGCTTCTGCGTTGATCCGAATCAACCCGAACTCATCTGTAAACACAAATGGAACACGCTCGAGGCGATTCTCCGCACCACGCCAACTTGCGAGGTCTATGCGCTCTACAAAGTCCCGGTACTCTACACTCTCCCCTCCTTAAAAAGGGTTTCGTCCTCGAAACCCGAATAAATCCATAACACAGGAGGGTGTCTCAATCAAATGGGGATAGGAGATCCTCAACAATTCCCCAGGTTCTCAGGTGGTCGTTCTCACTCATCATGATGGCTCCACTGAACCTTCACCAAAGGTACAGTCCGACTGCACAATTCTTCTGCCTCGGAAGCAAGAATTTGCATCGGCGGCTTCTGATAACTCAGATTCTCGTCCAACTGCAAGGAAGTGAAATCCAAAATATGCCAAGGATCAAATATACTTCTTCCAGCCAGCTAATTACTCGCGGACCAAACTTCCCGCTTAAACTCAAATCTAAATATATATCCCTGCGGCTGGTGGCTTCCAAAAAAAAAAAATCGTGGTCTCCAAATCCAAAACTCCAAGCCTCCAATAGGCATAACTCCTCCGCTGCTCCTTAGCAACTAAAATACTGAAGTTCCACAAATACGCTCACACATCCATTGACAGGGGAAGAATTTCAACCTCGGGAACATTTCCCCAAATTTCCGACTCTCAAATTCCAAGTTCCAAAAGTGGCACCCACTAATCGATCACCTCATTCCAAGGTTACATTGCTCGCATAGACAAGGCGTAACTGATCATAATGTCCTTGCCGGGATAATGCTATACTATATCAATCATACATCTTTGAAAACTCTATCCACCGGCGTTACCTCAAACCAAACTCTTCCAGAGTATCCAAGTACTTCAGGTTTGAGGATCCATGAATAACTCAATTCTCTCTCTATCACTGGCAAACATCTACATCCATACTGGTATCCTCTTTAGCTTTAACTCTTCCCAGTTACACTGGCCTTGCATAGTATGTAAGATTCCTCGCCCCAACCTCTGGGGGAGATACAGACTCAATCAAGACTCTCGCTAAAGTCACATCTCTCACGACAGTCATCCTACTGTCCCACCAATAGCCTAGGCTCTCTAAGTCCTCAACGACCTATATTCCTAGGCTCTGATACCACCCTAATCTGTCACGCCCCGGAGTCGAACTGCGACCCGGGCTCGCCAACAGATCCGCCGTCTGTACGAAAACTGCCGCACAGACGAAGCCTCTACCCTGCAAAAGATCTATAGCTAACATGTATCAGAGCTGAAAATTAAAACTAATAGCTACAGAATCAAACACTGAACATCGGAATAAAATCAAATCCTCTATACAAGTCTCTCAGCTATGAAAATACAAGTACAATCCTCACAGATCTCTCAGAATGTCCAGTACAAAAGTGGAATCATAAAACAAAATACCGGGTACATCTACCTCTTACTCTCAATGTTGGTAAGGAACTACTCGGCCACGTCCTCACCTCGATCAGCTGTCTCCATGCGTGCTAAGCCGGAACAGCAACCTCAGGAACCTGTCACCGCAGCGGGTGTGAGATCTACTGCAGAAGGTAGATCTCAGTGGGTACCGTCACCAATATCCACGGTATGTCCACTAAGTCTATTGGAGGCACAACAGATAGGTATGCAGATAGATAATAGAAAAGCTGAAAGGAAACTACAGCTACCATGTCTCAATCATCATGCTCAAGAAACTCTACTAAAGATGAAATATGCATACACTCGCTACTGCTAACATGCCTCAAGTATCATGCTCAAAGGAAAACTCAACTAAGAACATGCTATGCAATCACTCTCTCATATCACCCAATCTCAATGACTGCCTCATAGGGTCCAATCAAGCCTGCGCCAAACCTACTGCCACCTTATCCCCACTGGGACGGGACTTACGTAGGGTGTCCCACACGGACTATCTCAATCTCAAGCGAACTCTAGTGTATCAACTAGTCGCATCAACAACACGCACCCGGGGCGTAGCTCGAGGGGAGCGAACCCACCAAACTCAAGTATCTCATCAGTCTCAACTGTCTCATAAGCGGCACATGCAGGCTATAATCTACAATCAAACAGATCGGCAACTCGATGCTCAAAAAGCACAACTCAGTCGGAAAAAGACTCCACGACTCAATCAGAAAAAGCCCAAACACTCACAGCTATGTCGGAGAACCCTCCACAACTCAGTCTGATAATGCACAACCCATGGCCAAGTCGGGAAACCTCCACGACTCGATCTGCCAGAACCCCAAAACTCTCAAAGCTAAGTCGGAGAACCACCTCCACCACTAAATCAGAAAACACAACCCATGATCTAGAATAATCCCATCAATCCCAACAAGGAAGTATAACTCTCATGACACTAGAAACTCGACACACAATGCTCTAAAAATCCACTCGGCCCTCCGGCATGAGTATACATGCATCCTGAACCAACTCAACCCTCTGGGTGATCTCACTATTTGAAAACCATTTTTAAAGCCCAGTTTTCATTAAAATACGTCCGACAATTTTTAAAATGGTTCAGATGCCAATCCAATGCAAAATAATCATGCAGTCTAGTTTCAAGACACCTCTAGATCATGCTAAAAATATAAAGGGCTCAGGAAAGTATTCCTACAATTTTCTATGCAACTATTAGATTTATCAAGCATAAAAACAGATAACTAAACATGATCAACATGCATACAGAAGCTTTAGAGGGCATTCCATATATTTTGGAGAAATTCCAACCCACCTCAAAAGCATTCCGCAGGCAATCGCTGAAGTCGGTGAAGTGTCGGGCGCTCACTGCCTCGAATCTGCCGGAAAAAAGAAAACCGCGCCATGCGCGCGCGAACATTGTCGCGAATCCCGGAAAATTCCCCGGAAGCTCGAACATATCCCTCGGGTCCTCTACAAATATCCGGCGCGCTTCGGCTCACTCCACAGTCACCACACAGCACGCGCGCACCCGTGCCCGCGCCTCGGCTCCGCGCAGTGCAAAACCACAACCTCAGCTCAAACCACACAAAAGAGAAGCAACACAACAATATCCAAGCTCAAAAATCCATAAAATCCATCTAAGGAAAATCTTAATCCATTTAGGGAAACAACTGTCACTTACCTCTCACGTGCGGCCGACGCGCGCGCGGCCCCGCTCAGCTCCAAGCCACAAGACCTCTCAAGCAGCACCTCCTCACAACACCTCTTACTCTCTTTCTCTTCTTCTCTTTTTTTTTTTCCTTGTTTTCTTTCATCTCTTTTCTCTCTTTTCTTTCTTTGATTCAAGATGAGAAGAGAGGAGGAGAGGGAGTCCTTAAATAGAGAAGAGAGAAGGTCAACAGGTCGATTGGAGGGTTGGAGAAGAGAAATTACCAAATTACCCTCACAAAAAGTCACCAACATGGCATCCTGCACAATGGGGTACCGGTACTCTCTATGTAGTACCGGTACCCAAAAGCCTGTTACGGAATCCCACATTTTGTTCCGGAACGCCAGGCCAAAGGAAGAAAAAAAACGCAAGTCGCTGCACGCGCGGCGCCCATGCGCCTGCCGCGCGGCGCCCTGGCCCGCGGGGCGCGCCCGCACCCATGCTGCGCGGCGCCCATGCGCGCCACTCTCCACCATGGACAACAAGACCAAGTCATCAACCCCAACCTCTTCCAAAACCCAATTCAACTCCAAAAAAAACTCCAAAAAAAATCAAAACCAAGCTTTCTCTCTCTCTCACTAGAAAAACTGCAATGCACCTTCATGAGGCTCGACGCGCGCTTGCTCCGCTCGGCATCCAACCGAAGGTCCACACTACAAGCACACCATCACCTCTCTCATTTCCACCTTTTAATTCTCCTCAATTCCTCTTCATCTTCTCCTTCTTCTCCATTCTTTAATTCCTCTGTTTCAAAATTTTTCCTCTGTTTCAATTCCATGGAGAAGGTGATGACGTGGCAGCTGCTAATTAAGTGGCTTAATTAAGGCATAGGCATCATGGTGCATGGAGACAAAGAAACCCAACACTCTCTCCAAACACCAACACCAACATCTACAATCCAACTCCCTCTCTCATCTTTCTCTTTTTTTTCTAATTTCCTTCTCTCAGGCTAATTAACCAATTTAATTAATTAATTAATCCATTTTAAGCCACTCCAACTCACTTTTCACCCTCGGGGTCTCCGCAGCAGTCCGGAACCTCCCGAACTCCGCTGTAATCTGGAAATACTCATGTCCAAAACTTTTCCTCCTCAAAAAGCTCAACTGTGGAGTCGGTATGCTCAATCCAAAAACCGGTTCCATTAACCGCCGACTCCAACTCACTTTTCGCCTTCGGGGTCTCCGCACCAGTCCGAAACCTCCCGAACTTAACTGTAAACTGAAAATACACATGTTCCAAACTTTTTCCAATTTTTCTGCATACAACAGTGGAGTCGAGGCTCTAACAAACCAGTCCTCTAACGGCGCACAATGCCCGGAAAAACTCCGATTCCAGTTGGGGCTTCCGCGTTGATCCAAATCAACCCGAACTCATCTGTAAACACAAATGGAACACGCTCGAGGCGATTCTCCGCACCACGCCATCTTGCGAGGTCAGTGCGCTCTACAAAGTCCCGGTACTCTACACTTAGTGGGCATACCGTGGATATTGGTGACGGTACCCACTGAGATCTACCTTCTGCAGTAGATCTCACACCCGCTGCGGTGACAGGTTCCTGTGGTAGCCGTTCGGGCTTGGTTCGTGCGGAGATAGCTGATCGAGGTGAGGACGTGACTGAGTAGTTCCTTACCAGTGTTGAGAGTCAGAGGTAGATGTACCCAGTATTTTATGTTTCCACTTTTGTACTGGACAGTCTGAGGGTTGTATGTATTTGGACTATGAGGGTGAGAGACTTTGTATTGAGGATTTTTATTATTTATTTATATCAGATGTTCAGTGATTGATTCTATAGCTAGTGATTTTGGTTTCAGCTCTGAAACATGTTTTAGCTATAGATCTGATTTGCAGGGTGGACGCTTCGTCTGTGCGGCAGTTTCCGTACAGATGGCGGATCTGTTGGTGAGCCCGGGTCACAGTTTCGACCCCGGGGCGTTATAGCATTTGTTTCACTTCAGGGGCGGAAGCTACGGGCGGCTGTGCCTGCAGCATGTTCTTGTTTGATTTGGGTTGTAGGCGTTAGTCTTTCGAAATTTCCGGGCCTCTTATGTGAGAGATTGAGGACTGATTCCATTGTTGGGTCGGAGGCTACGGGCGGCTGTGCCTGCAGCCTGTTCTTGTTTGATTTGGGTTGTAGGTGTCAGTCTTTCGGAATATTCGGCCCTTCATGGAAGTCGATCGGTTTACTCTAGATCATTGGTTGGGCATTAGCTGATTGAGTCGTGGAGGGTTCTCCGACTTAGCTATGTTTCTTTGGGCATTGTGAGATTGAGTCGTGGAGGGTTCTCCGACTGAGTGATGGTTATTTGGGTATTCGAGTTTCCGATCTGTTTGATTGTGGATTGTAGCCTGCATGTGCCGCTTTTTATGCCAGATGAGACACGGTTGAGCTCGGTGGGGTCGCTCCCCTCGAGTTACGCTCCGGATGCGATGATGATGATGATGATGATGATGATGATGATGATGATGCGCCTAGTTGATACACTAGGGTCACTTTGCGTGATACTGAGATAGTCCGATGGGACGCCCTGGTTGATACCCTAGGGGGCGCAGGCTTGACTGGACCCGATGTGGCAGTCACTGAGATTTGAGTTATTGTGAGCACCTCGTGAGCGAGTGGATGCATAGCATGTTCACAGTAGAGTTTTCCTTTGAGCATGATGTTTGAGACATATTAGCCGTAGTTCTTTTCTAGCTTTCCTATTATCTATCTGCATACCTATTGTTTTGCCTCCAGTAGACATATTGGTGACGGTACCCACTGAGAACTACCTTCTGCAGTAGTTCTCACACCCGCTGCGGTGACAGGTTTCCAGAGGTTGCTGTTCCGGCTTGTGTTCGTGCGGAGACAGCTGATCGAGGTAAGGGCGTGACCGAGTAGTTCCTTAGCAGCATTTTGAGAGTCAGAGGTAGATGTACCCTGTATTTTTGAGTTTCCACTTTTGTACTGGACAGTCTGAGAGATTTGTATTGTATTTATTTTACATAGGGTGAGAGACTATGTATTGAAGATTTATTTATATTCAGATGTTCAGTTATGATTTCTGTATCTACTAGTTTTATTTCCGCTCTGATACATGTTTAGCTATAGATCTCACTTGCAGGGTAGACGCTTCGTCTGTGCGGGGGTTTCCGTACAGATGGCGGATCAGTGGGCGAGCCCGGGTCGCAGTTTCGACCCTGGGGCGTGACATACTCGGTTGGTCGCCTCCTCCCGGCGCCGTAACGCCTCAGACATCTGGGCTACCTAGGCCCGTAACTCCCAGACCTCACTCTGCTCGGCCTCCCGCTGCTCGGGCTCCACATCTGACTCAGGATACGCCCTCGTCGCTGCACGACGTCTCGGAGGCATCGCAGGCAACTGCAACAAAAGCCAAATGTCAGAGAACAGAAATCTCACGACCCGATCAAGCGAAACTCTAAAACATGTCACTCATTCTAAAGCATTATGTCATCTGCAGCCAACAAAACCGCTTTAGAGAATAAACATGTAAGGTCACTCGCCCCAATCCCCTGGGGGAGTTACAGACTCAATCAGGACTCTCGCTAAAGTCACGTCTCTCACGACAGTCATCCTACTGTCCAACCAATAGCCTAAGGTCTCTAAGTCCTCAACGACCTATATACCTAGGCTCTGATATCACCCTAATCTGTCACGCCCCGCGGTCGAAACTGCGACCCGGGCTCGTCAACAGATCCGCCGCCTGCACGGGACTTCCCGCACGGACGATGCGTCTAACTTGCAAGAAGATCTATAGCTACACAAATATCAGAGCTGAAAAAAAACTAAAGCTATAGAAACAAAACTGAACAGCAGAATCAATATACATCCAAATCCAAAAATACACAATCCTCTCACTAAGACATAAAATACAATCACCACCGTCCAGTACAAAAGTGAAAACTCAAAATACAGGGGTACCTCTACCTCTGACTCACACAGACTCGGGTAAGAAACTAGTCGGCCACGCCCTTACCTCGGTCTGCTGTCTCCGCATGAGCTGAACCCGGAACAGCCGCCTCAGGAAAACCTGTCAACACAGCGGGTGTGAGAACTACTGCAGAAGGTAGTTCTCAGTGGGTATCGTCACCAATATCCACGGTATGCCCAGTAAGTCTACTGGAGGCAAAACAGATAGATATGCAGATAGATAAAATGAAAGCTGGAAATCAACTACTGCTAAATGCCTCAAGTATCATCCTCAAAGGAAAAACACATCTAAGAACATGCTATGCACCCTCTCGCTCACATAACCCAATCTCAGTGACTGCCACATCGGGACCAGTAAAGCCTGCGCCCCCTGGTGTATCAACCAGGGCGTCCCATCGGACTTTCTCTGTCACGCTCCGGGGTCGAAACTGCGACCCGGGCTCGCCAACAGATCCGCCGCCTATACAAAACCCCGCATGGGCGAAGCGTCCAACCTGCAAGAAATGGTGCTACAGCTAACAGATATCAGAGCTATAAATAAAAATCTGCTGTAAAAGTAAAACCAACCACTGTACAACTGGTAATAATAATAACAATGTCCATCTCCCAAAAATGATAAACATACAATATCCTCAAATACAAAACCCAGAGCTCAACAAGGAGGTATCACCAATAAAACATCAGTGTACAGGCTCTGAATACATATCAAATCCTCACTACATCAGTCTCTCAAAAGAGGAAACAAAATAACTAATCTACTGAAGATCTCCTCTGAAGGGGTACCGCTACTCTCCAACGACGGGTAGGGATATCTAGCTTGCGACTCCCTCGTCTCGATCAATAACCGCAGAATCAGCAACACCCGCTAAGACTCTGCAAAACAAAGGAGAGAAAAGAAAGGGAGGGGGAAAACCCCCAACGGGTGTGAGAACTACACCAAAAAGGGAGTTCTCAGTGGGTACCGCCACCAGGCCCGACGATCTGCCCACTAAGTCCACTAGAGGCATAAGATAACCAATGCAGTAAAAACTGAAATAAGAAAGCTAGAGACTCTTAACAGCTACCATGCCTCTATCTAAATGCTCAAAAGGGGAAACCGATGAAGGATATGCCACTACTCGCACACGAGGTGCACAATCGACCCAATCGAGCTGACTGCCACATCTGGTCCAGTCAAACCTGCGCACACCTACAACCACCTCCCACTGCTGGGGAGAAATTACGTAGGGTGTCCAAATGGACTAACTCGCTATCGAATAGTGGCTCATACAGGCTATAGTCGAAATCCACGCTCTCTCTCAGAACGGATAGACTCAAGATGCTCAACCTCTCACACAACGGTCAAAGTACTCACAACGACCACGGGACCACCGTTAACCCCAAAAGGTTCCCAACAATACTAGCACTGATCTAACGCAGCTACTAGACTCCACTCAGCCCCCTAATACGAGTGCAACAATAAAGTACCTGCCTGAAACAAACCCAATCAAATGGACCAGTAAGAACTGGTACTGCCTGCTGTGCCTTGCCGTATCGGGCATGCTGGCCGACGCATAACACCGATGAAAAGGAGTCTCAAGGACTCAAAGCCTGTCTGTCGTACACTCCGGAGTGGCACTCGAGTGGAGCGACCCACACGAGTAAAGTATCTCAGTAATAAGTAACTTAAGTATCATAAATCAGCAGGACTGGATCACGACTCTGATCAAAGTGGGAAAGCTCAACCACTAAAGAAAACCCCGGTCCTCAATCAGATGCTAAAGTATTCAATAAGTGGGAAACTCCGTCCACTAGAGAAATCTGATACCCAATCTGATGCATAAGTAAATATCCTGTCAGCCGCCCAAAGTCTCCGGTCACCGCAAAACCCTGCCAACCACAATCCAGCACAACCCGTCCCTGACACCAATGTCCCGGCTACACTACCCCAAACCCCTGCTCGCACCCGAGCAACACAGACCGCCTAACTAACAAAGAAGGAGAAAGGAATAACATGGTTTCTCCTAAGTCAAGTTCCAATAAGTAGTGTAGCAGTAAAAGATGGCCTAACTATATGTCCATACAAGCATGCATTTGTCCTCAAGGAAGAATAAAGATGAGATAACGAATAGTAGTATCAACTAGAAATAACTGCATGCTCGAAAATCAAAGATGAACTACCCCTGTCCATAATCCATGAAAACTCCTGAGAGTAATTTCCGCACATAGATAAATCATCCTACTCCATCGAGTAAATCCAATCCCATGAAAGTCTATGTGTTAACCTGGCATGCTAGTAACTTGCTACTATAATAAATCGATCTCGCAAAATGATGCCAAAATAATCAAACATGATCTCCATCTCATCTAGTGTCTAATAACCACAACCATCCACCATATGCTAGATCTTAATTCCTTTAAATCATGTACAATATACAAGTAAGCATTAAACACATGATCAAGGCCATTTCCATGCTTACATCTCAAATCTATTAATTGTACATTTAATCATGCATGCATTCTAACATATAGAATTAGAGAACCGTCCACCGGTTCTGGGGAGAAAGCAACCCACCTGAAACGCTTTCCGTAGGCAAAAGCTGAAGTCGGTGAAGAGCGTGGCCACATGCTAACAAAATCCACTGAACCCGCATCCTCGGTACATGGTCGCACAAGCTTTAGCTCCAATCAACATCACAACACTCTAATCAAAACCCCACACATACACTTGTTGTTTTTCAAAAACAGCACAAACATGGAAATTTCTCACCTCCAAACAGTGCTCCAAAAATCCCAGAAAAATCATGGTTGTGATCCTCGCGACGAGTAGCCCCAAAACGAGTATTTATACGCCCCGTTCCGACACCTGTAGGCCAAGAAACAAATACAACAACGCCGGAAGCCAATCAATCCACAACCTGCAAAAACTGCGGGATACAACCCCAAAGAAGCTTAAATCTCACCTTTGAAGAGTACTCAGAAAAATCCAATAAAAATAAGAGCGCGTTCCTCTCAAAGAGTAGATGTCAATCGAGTCCTTAAACGCCTCATTCCGATGCTCGTAGGTCAAGATATAAAATCGACAAGCCTCCGCTATCCAAAATCTCACAACAGAAAAAGGGGTCACAAAAACACCTCGGGAACTGTGCCGAAAACTCGAAATGTGGAGAAGTGATCAACACGGAAATCGAAGCCTTACCTCTCGTGAACGCGTTGCCGTGAAAGTCGGCTCAAAACTTCATCGGGGTGATCCAGTGTGTCTCGCGGAATGAAGAGCGACGGTAAAAGCCAAAAATCCAAGGTGCGTCGATGTGCGCCGCGTCGCAGAAAACGTCGATGCTACGGCCTCCAAAAATGCCCGAGATCCATCAAAGGGTGGAGTGTACAGTGTAGAAGGCTCAGTAAAAAGGGGAGCTCCCAGAACAGCCGAAAAACCCGCACAAAAGGCCTCTACTGCCTATTTATGGGCTGAAATCCAGACCAAAAATGCACTTCGGGGGACACTTTCCGGGCGCCCGAAAGATTCGGGCGCCTACAGTGCACCCAAAACACCCCCCCGCGGTGCGCCCGAAACACGCTGGTTGCGCCACGTCACCCGCCAAACAGGCTACAGCCGATCCAGCCACCAACCTTGTGCCACGTGGCCACCCGCGGATGCATATGCGTGGCTCGCACGAGCGCGGGAAACGCGGTCAACGCCGCCCACGTGCGCGCCTGCGCCGCCGCCTGCGCCCTCTGCACGCACGCGCCCTGAGGCCGCTACACCAGCTCCGTGAACCGAGTCTACAGCACCGACCAATCCTAGCCCGCCACGTGTCCGCACCCAACAAATAGAAAAATGCCACGTGGCACGACGCCCCCTTTCGCGCCTGCCCGCGCGCCCGCTTGCCTGCCCGCGCGCCCGCTCCTGCTCCGCCGCCTGCCCTCGCCCGCGTCACCGCGCTCCACCACTGCACGCCGCCACCGGCGCTGCCCCCCGGCCGCCGGAACAGTGCCCAATGCCTCGGAATCCGTGCGCAGCATCCGGGCTCCGAAAAATACAAATAAATAGTCCATTTTCATCGTTTTCGCGCGCTGAATCCAAATCCGCTGTCCGTTTTGCCAAATTCCAATCCTTAAATTTTTCGAAGGCATCCAAATAAGTGTTCCTAACCCAAATTTCGCGCTGAGTCCAAATTTGATATCAGTTTCACGCGAAACCACTTCTAAACATTCGACGGGGTCATCCGATTACTCTTGTGATCCATTTAACACACTGAGTCCACCACTTGTCCCCGATTTGAGCACAAACACCACCGACGCACTACAAAGGCCTCCAGAAGCTGCATATGTAACAGTATACCATACGTGGAAATTTTGGGTCCTCTCATCCTCCCCCACTAAAAGAAAGTTTCTTCCTCGAAACTAACATAACTCAAAAGGTGTCTCAAAAATCAAGGGTAGGTACTAATAATCACCGTCTTTAGCTCCCAAGTCACCACTCACTCCCCGTTATTACTCCCCAATAACAACAATAACCAGTATGGCATGGCCCGATTGCGCAATTCCCTCACCTCACGAGCTAGAATTCTCAACGGGCGTCCCTCGTACTCCAAACACTCACAGATCTCAAATGGAGCGAGTCAATCACGGGCAAGGGATCCAAAAGCAAAACACTCCTGAGCTGAGACGTGAAAAACCACAGGGGCTCCATTAGAAGACTGGGGCACAAGAAAATAACAACCAGTGCTACACGCACCAACACCACACCCTAGTGTCCACTCAACCAAGGCGATCCGAAACACATCCCCGCGATCATCCAAGAAGGAAAGAAGCCCTCACAAACTAGGGTCCTCACTCGGTCACTCCCGAATCCTGACCATCCGAGTGGACTACTCCTCTGCCATCTACCATCAAAAGGGCCCCACAGGATTACTACCTTGAACCCTGTTTGCCTCAACAGTCCCACACAGCGCCAGCTGTGGAATCATCAAACTCAACCCCAAACAGCTCTCCCGCTCAACGTATCCGCCACCACAGTGGCTCTGTCGGGGTGATACTGAATGCTCATCAATAATCTAACAGCTACTCCACAGCCACTATGGGAGGCATCACTAAAACTCGCAGATCCCTCTCCCAACACTGACAAGAATAAATGTTGATCTCATTATTTATTAGCCATGCTCTCCTGGCACTGCCAAGTCTCATTATCTATTAGCCATGCTCTCCTGGCACTGCCAAGTCCAAGAAGATCTTCACCTCAAGAATAAATGTTGATCTCAGCCAATCTCGAATAACATCCATTTTGGTAGGGTTTCTACAGCCGCCCCTACGGCTAAAACAATGTGACCCAAGAAATATGCTTCTGAAGCTAAAACTTGTACCTCAATAACACGGCATACAACTTCTTCCGCACAGGCATTGTAGCACATCCACAAGTGCTCCACGTGCTCCAAGTCGCTCCGGGAGTAAATCAAAATATCCCCGGAGAATCCTGCTACCCATCCAATCAAGTATAGCTGGAGCACAATTCCTCAAACCATAAGAGTGGCAGGGCATTAATCAATCCAATTGGCCTCACTATGAGCTCATAATGCCCCTACCGTGTCCTGAACGCCATCTAGGCAAAGTCCTCGGCTGTCTGATTCCAAGTAGGTACTCGCATCATACAATAACTGCCGGAGTATAGCTCCATCAAAAGGTCCTAAATACCGGACCTGCCTGTGCTCAAACCACAACGAACCCTCACCATCGTGTATCAACGACGTGGCATCACCACCGTACATCAACGGCGTGGCACTGGGTCAAACAGACCCCTCGATCCATCAGATCCAGCAACTGCGCCATCATCTCTCTCAGCTCAACAGGCGATAACCAATGAGGTGCTGTCGAGGGTGGCGCGGTTCCCCGAACCACGTCAAACGCAATCTCTATCTCCCTAACAGGCGGCATCATCAACAGCTCGGGTGGAATCACACCCGGGATCTCACGGGCAACAGGGATATCCTTGAGTCCCGGTGCCGCCGTAAGCACCTCTCACACTGTCGCTACAACATGTGCGCTCTAACCGTCTCAACCAGCAAGCCTTCTCTTGTCTGCCTCGCCGAAGATCAAAGTCCTCTCTCTCCGCAGTCAAACATCCTGTGGCACTGTGCCAACCAATCTCAAGCACAGGGTCAAAATACCGAACTGCCACAAATTACCAATAAGTCTGCCGGTAACTCGCGGTCTCAGCTGCACTGGACATGATCCAAAAGCCTTCTCCACATGCACCACACCAACAGGAACCTATACCTCTAGTGCACGTGGTAACAAATCTGCCTCTAGTCCATGCAGGAATGCAGTATGCTCCAACTCCGACTGCTGTGATAAAATCACACCCGCGACACTCGATCCACTACCGTGGCGCCCTCCAACCGGGCGGCACAGATTCATCCGCTCGATGCAAGTGGTCGTCGCTCAGTCTGCCAGTCTGCCACAACATATCTTGATTAACCACATAGGGAGCACGACCTCTGCCTCTGCCCACACTGGGGCGACGAATGCGGCCCTCCGCAGATCACCAATCCATGCTACCGCCGCGCCACTCTGATAAAAATGCTGATGCTGCCATCGGGGTCCACCCGACCTCTTGCGTCCTAGAAATCCACTCCCTTGGGGAAGAAATCTGGAATGCCTCTGCCGGTCGGTCTGTCCTCCATCACCCGGCGCCAAGCGCCTAAGTCCAGAACTCGCCTCTAGGCGGCAGATCCCTATCCAAAGGAACTACAGCGCCACGCTCCATACACAACGCCTACTCCAACGAGGCGTCAAAACCTGTAACGGAGGGACTTAAAAAACTGAAAGGTATCCTGGCGCAATCCACTCCCAGACACACATATCCTATGCGCCTCGTCCCTCTAAATGGAGCGCACAGTTAAGCAACTGCGTAAACCCTCGGCACAAGGAGGCTCTCAAATAGTCTCTCCAATACCACCAACCACGATTCTGCCTCCAAAGGCTCTAAGCTCAATCCTATGAATCGGGGTGGTTCATCTGCCAAAACTGATTCAATAGATCAATCACGTCCCCTCAGCTCACCAGTTGTCAATTGTCCACCCTGCCTCGGTGCCTCGGCACTAAACATTGGCACAGAGGGGGCTACTCGCTCCATCGGAGCCACAGAAATCACTGCCACTGAGGATACTGCAACCGGGTGGTCTCAGAAGGAAAGCACTGTCGAGCTGCCCGCTGCTCCGACAACTGTGTCACCCAAACCAGCTGCTCACTCCGCTGCTGATATGCCTCTGACGATCTTGTCATCTGGGTCCGGAGCTCTCTGACCTCAATCCGGGTATCCGGCCCAAAACCAACCGCTCAAGCTCAACTGCTCGCCACGACAAAACCACAAATCAGCATACAAAAGCCACTCGACCCAATCCAGCGAAAGTCTAGAGCATGTCACCCATTCCACAGCATTATGTTGTCTGCAGCCAACATAATCACTTAGGAGAATAAACATGCCAATCACTCATCCCGTCCCCTGGGAGAGGTATAAAACTCAATCAGGACTCTCGCTATAAGTCACGACTCTCACGAAGTCATCCAAGGGTCAAACCATAAGCCTAGGGTTTCTAAGTCCACCATGACCTACAACCTAGGCTCTGATACCACGCTAATCTGTCACGCCCAGGGGTCGAAACTGCGACCCGGGCTCGCCAACAGATCCGCCGCCTATACAAAATCCCGCATAGGCGAAGCGTCCAACCTGCAAGAAAAGGTGCTACAGCTAACAGATATCAAAGCTATAAATAAAAATCTGCGGTAAAACTAAAACTAACCACTGTACAACTAGTAATAATAATAACAATGTCCATCTCCCAAAAATGATAAACATACAATATCCTCAAATACAAAACCCGGAGCTCAACGGGGAGGTATCACCAATAAAACATCAATGTACATGCTCTCAATACATATCAAATCCTCACTACATCAGTCTCTCAAAAGAGGAAACCAAATAACTAATCTACTAAAGATCTCCTCTGAAGGGGTACAGCTACTCTCCAACGACGGGTAGGGATCTAGCTCGCGACTCCCTCGCCTCGATCAATAACCGCAGAATCAGCAACACCCGCTAAGACTCTGCAAAACAAAGGAGAGAAAAAAAGGGAGGGAGAAAACCCCCAACCGGTGTGAGAACTACACCAAAAAGGGAGTTCTCAGTGGGTACCGCCACCAGGCCCGACGATCTGCCCACTAAGTCCACTAGAGGCATAAGATAACCAATGCAGTAAACACTGAAATAAGAAAGCTGGAGACTCTTAACAGCTACCATGCCTCTATCTAAATGCTCAAAAGCGGAAACCGACGAAGGATATGCCACTACTCGCACACGAGGTGCACAATCGACCCAATCGAGCTGACTGCCACATCTAGTCCAGTCAAACCTGCGCCCACCTACAACCACCTCCCACTGCTGGGCAGAAATTACGTAGGGTGTCCAAACGAACTAACTCGCTATCGAATAGTGGCTCATGTAGACTATAGTCGAAATCCACGCACTCTCTCAGAACGGATAGACTCAAGATGCTCAACCTCTCACACAACGGTCAAAGTACTCACAACGACGACGGGACCACCGTTAACCCCAAACGGTTCCCAACAATACTAGCACTGATCTAACACAGCTACTAGACTCCACTCAGCCCCCTGACACGAGTGCAATAATAAAGTACCTTCCTGAAACAAACCCAATCAAATAGACCAGTAAGAACTGGTACTGCCTGCTGTGCCTTGCCGTATCGGGTATGCTGGCCGACGCATAACACCGATGAAAAGGAGTCTCAAGGATTCAAAGCCTGTCTGTCGCACACTCCGGAGTGGCACTCGACGGGAGCGACCCACACGAGTAAAGTATCTCAGTAATAAGTAACATAAGTGTCATAAATCAGCGGATCACAACTCTGATCAAAGTGGGAAAGCTCAACCACTAAAGAAAACCCCGGTCCTCAATCAGATGCAAAAGTACTCAATAAGTGAGAAACTCCGTCCATTAGAGAAATCTAATACCCAATCTGATGCATAAGTAAATATCCGGTCAACCGCCCAATGTCCACGGTCACCGCAAAACCCTGCCAACCACAATCCAGCACAACCCGTCCCTGACACCAATGTCCCGGCTACACTACCCCAAACCCCTGCTCGCATCCGAGCAACACAGACCGCCTAACTAACAAAGAAGGAGAAAGGAATAACATGGTTTCTCCTAAGTCAAGTTCCAATAAGTAGTGTAGCAGTAAAAGAAAGCCTAACTATATGTCCATACAAGCATGCATTTGTCCTCAAAGAAGAATAAAGATGAGATAACGAATAGTAGTATCAACTAGAAATAACCGCATGCCTGAAAATCAAAGATGAACTACCCCTGTCCATAATCCATGAAAACTCCTCAGAGTAATTTCCGCACATTGATAAATCATCCTACTCCATCGAGTAAATCCAATCCCTTGAAAGTCTATGTGTTAACCTGGCATGCTAGTAACTTGCTACTATAATAAATCGATCTCGCAAAATGATGCCAAAATAATCAAACATGATCTCCATCTCATCTAGTGTCTAATAACCACAACCATCCACCGTATTCTAGATCTTAATTCCTTTAAATCATGTACAATTTACAAGTAAGCATTAAACACATGATCAAGGCCATTTCCATGCTTACATCTCAAATCTATTAATTGTACATTTAATCATGCATGCATTCTAACATATAGAATTAGAGAACCGTCCACCGGTTCTGGGGACAAAGCAACCCACCTGAAACGTTTTCCGTAGGCAAAGCTGAAGTCGGTGAAGAGCGTGGCCACATGCTAACAAAATCCACGGAACCCGCATCCTCGGTACATGGTCGCACAAGCTTCAGCTCCAATCAACATCACAACACTCTAATCAAAACCCCACACATACACTTGCTGTTTTTCCAAAACAGCACAAAGAAGGGAATTTCTCACCTCCAAACAGTGCTCCAAAAATCCCAAAAAAATCACGGTTGCGATCCTCGCGACGAGTAGCCCCAAAACGTGTATTTATACGCCCCGTTCCGACACCTGTAGGCCAAGAAACAAATACAACAACGCTGGAAGCCAATCAATCCACAACCTGCAAAAACTGCAGGATACAACCCCAAAGAAGCTTAAATCTCACCTTTGAAGAGTACTCAGAAAAATCCAATAAAAATACGTGCGCGTTCCTCTCGAAGAGTAGATGTCAATCGAGTCCTTAAACGCCTCATTCCGATGCTTGTAGTTCAAGATAGAAAATCGACAAGCCTCCGCTGTCCAAAATCTCACAGCAGAAAAAGGGGTCACAAAAACACCTCGGGAACTGTGCCTAAAACTCGAAATGAGGAGAAGTGATCAACACGGAAATCGATGCCTTACCTCTCTTGAACGCGCTGCTGTGAAAATCGGCTCAAAACTCCATCGGGGTGATCTGGTGTGTCTCGCGGAATGAAAAGCGATGGTAAAAGCCAAAAATCCAAGGTGCATCGATGTGCGCCGCGTCGCAGAAAACGTCGATGCTACGGCCTCCAAAAATACCCAAGATCCATCAAAGGGTGGAGGGTACAGTGTAGAAGGCTCTGTAGAATGGGGAGCTCCCAGAACAACTGAAAAACCCGCACAAAAGGCCTCTACTGCCTATTTATAGGCAGAAATCCGGACCAAAAATGGACTTCGGGGGACACTTTCCGGGCGCCCGAAAGATTCGGGCTCCTACAGTGCACCAAAAACACCCCCACGTGCGCGCCTGCGCCGCCACCTGGGCCCTTTGCACGCACGCGCCCCGAGGTCGCTACACAAGCTCCGTGAAGCGAGTCCACTGCACCGACCAATCCTAGCCCGCCATGTGTCCGCACCCAACAAATAGAAAAACGCCACGTGGCACGACGCCCCCGTGCACCGCGCGCCTGCCTGCGCGCCCGCGCTCGTGCCCGCGCCAGCTCCGCCGCCTGCCCGCGCCCGCGCTGCCGCGCTCCGCTGCTGCCCGCCACCCCCGGCGCTGCCCCTCCGGCCAACGGAATAATGCCTAATGCCTCGAAATCCGTGCGCGGCATCCGGGCTCCGAAAAATATAAATAAATAGTCCATTTTCATCGTTTTCGCGCACTGAATCCAAATCCGCTGTCCGTTTTGCCAAATTTCAATCCTCAAATTTTCCGAAGGCATCCAAATAAGTGTTCCTAACCCAAATTTCGCGATGAGTCCAAATTTGATATCTGTTTCACACGAAACCACTTCTAAACATTCGACGAGGTCATCAGATTACTCTTGTGATCCATTTAACACACTGAGTCCACCACTTGTCCCCTATTTGAGCACAAACACCGCCGACGCACCACAAAGGCCTCTAGAAGCTGCAGATGTAACAGTAAACCATACGTGGGAATTTTGGGTCCTCACAATCTCAGTGTCACACAAAGCGACCTCTAGTGTAACAACTAGGCACATCATCATCATCGCATCCGGACTATCTCAGTATCACACAAAACAACGTACCTCTCGAGATGGCGAGACTTTCAGAAAAACATGATCCCCTACCTGGAACTCTATGTCTCACCGCCTCCTATCGGTACTCCATGCAGCCTCACGATCTCATCCATGTACAACTGTGCCAATCTCTCCAGAGTCCAACTCAACTGTATCGGCAGAAAATGGGCTGATTTGGTCAATCGATTCACAATCACCCAAATAGCATCAGCTCCACTCTGTGACCTCAGTAATCCAACAATGAAATCCATAGTCACTCGATCCCATTTCCATTCAGGTATTGGAAGGCTTTGTAACTTGCTAGCTGGAACCTGATGCTTGGCCTTCACTTGCTGACAAGTTAGACAATGGGCAACAAACCTTCCAATAGCAGAATCCACAGGGGACACAACCTCAATATCCAGTCGCCTCAACTGCTCTCTCAGTGGTATCTGCTGAGTGATCAATAAGCTCAAAGACTGCCCTGCTCGCCTACGCAAGGCATCCGCGACCACATTGGCCTTGCCGGGATGATACTGTATGCTCAGATCATAATCCTTTAACAGCTCTAGCCACCGGCGTTGCCTCAAATTAAGCTCCTTCTGAGTAAACAAATACTTCAGACTTTTGTGGTCGGTAAATATCTCATAGTGCTCGCCGTAAAGATAGTGTCACCACAGCTTCAAAGCGAAAACAACAGCGGCCAGTTCCAAATCATGCGTAGGGTAATTCCTCTCATAATCATTCAATTGCCGCGACGCATAAGCAATTACCCTGTCACGCTGCATCAACACACAACCTAAGCCGCTGTGGGAGGCATAACTAAAAACCACAAATCCGTCTCCCATCACTGGCAACGCAAGAATCGGCGCTGATATCAATCTCAGCTTCAACTCATCGAAGCTCTGATGGCACTGCTCAGTCCAAACATATCTCGTCCCCTTCCTAGTCAATCGGGTGAGGGGAGTAGAGAGCTTCGCAAAGCCCTCTACGAACCGACGGTAGTATCCTGCTAAGCCCAAAAAGCTCCGAACCTCTGTCACCGTCGTAGGTCTAGGCCAATCCCGAACGGCATCAATCTTCGTCGGGTCCACTGCCACTCCTGCGGCTGAAACCACATGGCCTAAAAATGAAACTTCCCGAAACCAAAATGTGCACTTCTTCAATTTGGCATACAACTCCTCCTTCAGAAGTTGCAGCACTATCCTCAAGTGCTCCTCATGCTCTATGTCGCTTCGGGAATACACCAAGATGTCATCAATGAACACCACTACAAACCGGTCCAAGTACGGCTGGAATACTCGGTTCATCAGATCCATAAAGGCGGCAAGGGCATTAGTCAATCCAAATGGCATCACCGTGAACTCGTAATGCCCGTACCGGGTTCTGAATGTCGTCTTGGATACATCCTCAGCCTTCACCCTCAACTGGGTAACCGGATTGGAGATCTATCTTCGAGAAGACCGTTGCTCCCTGAAGCTGATCAAACAAATCATCAATCCGTGGGAGGGGATAGTTATTCCTGACGGTCACCTTATTTAACTCTCGGTAATCAACGCATAACGTGAGTGACCCATCTTTTTTTTTTCACAAACAGAATCGGTGCTCCCCACGGAGAAACACTGGGTCTAACAAACCCTCGATCCATCAAGTCTTGCAACTGAGCCTTCAGCTCTCTCAACTCTGTAGGTGCCATCCTGTAGGGTGCCTTGGAGATTGGTGTAGTTCCAGGGACTACATCAATCAGAAACGCTATCTCTCGGTCCGGCGGGATCGAAGATAACTCTGGAGGAAACACATCCGGGTACTCTCGGACAATAGGGATGTCCTCGAGTCTGGGCATCGCCGTAGGCACCTCTACCACAGTTGCTAGAAAAGCGACACAACCACGACTCAGCATCTGTTGTCACGCCCCGGGGTCGAAACTGCGACTCGGGCTCGCCAACAGATCCGCCATCTGTACGGAAACCCCCGCACAGACTACCCTGCAAGTCAGATCTATAGCTAAACATGTATCAGAGCTGAAAATAAAACTAGTAGCTACAGAAATCAACTGAACATCTGAATAAATAAAAAACCTCAATACATAGTCTCGCCAGCTATGAAAAATAAAACAATCCTCACAAATCTCTCAGACTGCCCAGTACAAAAGTGTAATCAAGAAAATACAGGGTACATCTACCTCTGACTCTCAAATAAAAGGGGTAAGGAGCTACTCGGCCACGTCCTCACCTCGATCAGCTGTCTCCGCGCGAACCAAGCCGGAACAGCAACCTCAGGAAACTTGTCACCGCAGCGGGTGTGAGAACTACTGCAGAAGGTAGTTCCCAGTGGGTACCGTCACCAATATCCACGGTATGCCCACTAAGTCTACTGGAGGCAAACAGATAGGTATGCAGATAGATAAATAGGAAAGCTGAAGAAAACTACAGCTAATATGTCTCAATCATCATGCTCAAGAAACTCTACTATGAACATGCTATGCACACACTCACCACTGCTAATATGCCTCAAGTACCATGCTCAAAGGAAAACTCATCTAAAAACATGCTATGCGTACACCACTCGCACACGAGGTGCTCACAAAACTCAAATCTCAATGACTGCCAAAACTGGCTCAGTCAAGCCTGCGCCTGTCGTCTAGGAGCGCACCTCACTACCACGCATCCACAAGAGGACGGGATTTACGTGGGGCGTCCTAAACTGACTATCTCAATCTCACTCAAAGTGACCCCATGGTAACTCAGCCAGGGGTATCATCATCATCATCGCATCCGGAGCGTAACTCGAGGGGAGCGACCTCACCGAGCTCAAGTGTGTCTCATCTGTCTCAACTGTCTCAACTGTCTCAACAAGCGGCACATGCAGGCCATGATCCACGATCAAATAGATCGGAAACTCAATGCTCAAATAACACAACTCAGTCGGGAAAGTCTCCACGACTCGATCAGGAAATGCCCAAACACTCTCACAGCTATGTCGGAGAACCCTCCACGACTCAATCTGATAATGCACAACCCATGGCTAAGTCGGGAAACCTCCACGACTCGATCTGCCAGAACCCAAAACTCTCATAGCTAAGTCGGAGAACCACCTCCATGACTCAATCTGATAATGCACAACCCACGATCTAGAATAATCTCATCAATCTCAACAAGGAATCTCAAACTCACATGACACTAGAAACTCATCCCGCAGAGCTCTAAAAATCCACTCGGCCCCCTCGGCACGAGAACACATGCATCCTGAACCTACTCAACCCGTATGGAAGATCTCAATATTTTAAAACTATTTTCAAAACTCAGTTTTCATTAAAACAGGTCCGACGATTTTTAAAACGGTTCAGATGCCAATCTAATGCCAACTATTCATGCAGTCTAGTGTCAAATCACTTCTAAATCATGCTAAAAATATAAGGGGCTCACAATTGTCTTCCTACAATTTTCTAGGCAACTATCAGATTTATCAAATATAAAAACAGGTAACTATACATGCTCAACATGCATACAGAAGCTTTAGAGGGCATTACATACATCTTGAAGAATTTCCAACCCACCTGGATCGCTTTCCATAGGCAAAGCCGAAGTCGGGGAAGCGCCGAATCCTCAAACAGACGAAACTCCGAAAACCGCGCCGCGCGCGCGCGCACTATCGCGAACCTCGGAAAAATCCCCGGAAGCTCAAACAAATCACTCGAGTCCTCCAAAAAATCCTGCGCGCATCCGGCTCACTCCACTGCCTACTCACAGTACACACCAAGGCTCAAGCACACTACATATCCACGACCCAATGTCACAGCCACCACTAGATCCCAAAGTCGGACAACGAAGGCTCGAACAGCACCCTTGGCTCCGCGCAGTAACCCAACCAAACCGGCCCAAGCAGCACACCAAACTCCTAAAAAAATGCAAGGAGAAAAGCCCACAATCAGTCAAGCTCACTGGGCAAAAACCAGCCCCGGCTGACGAAAATGCCGCGCGCTCACGCGAACCGCTCCCTGCTCCCGCGCTACTACGCGCTGCGCTGCCGCTGCCCGTGCAACGCCGCGCGCCTGCTGCCAGCCGCGCGGCTCCCGCGCGCTGCGCGCTGACCTGGCGCATGCCGCGCGGCACCAGGCGCCAGCCGCGCGGCATCTGGGCCTGCTGCGCGGCGCCCTGCTGCGTTGCGCGGCGCCCTGGCGCCCGTAGCGCGGCGCCCCTCTCTCTGCTGCGCGGCGCCCAGGCGCGCCCGCCCTGCTGCGCGCGGCGCCCATGACAAGTAGTCCTTAGACACACACACCCACACACACACCTCCAACACCATCACCAACCTCAAACTAAAATTCAAAAACAAAACTCCAAAAACCCACAAAACCAAGCTTCTAAAAAAAAACTGCAATATACCTTCCTTGAGGCTCGACGCGCGCGTGCTCCGCTTGGCTTCCAACAGTAGGTCCACGCCAACACTTCTCTTTTTTTCTTCCTTTACTTCTCCTCTTATCCACTTCTTGTTCTCCTTCTTCTTCTTCCTTTCTTTCCTCTGTTTTCTTTTCTTTCCTCTGTTTGCAGGGAAGGAGAAGATGGTGACGTGGAGGCTAATTAAGTGAAGACTTAATTAAGGGCATAGTGTATGGCAGCTATGAGTAGAGAATAAATAAACTTATCCAATCCTTTCATTCTCTTTCTTCTTTTTTTTTTTCTTTTATCTTAAACTCCAAAGCAGTTAACAATAATTAATTGAATTAATTAATTATTTAATCCTTTAATTGCCAACTCCAACTCACTTTTTGCCTTCGGGGCCTCCGCATCAGTCCGAAGCATCCCGAACTCCGCTGTAATCTGAAAATACACGTGTCCAAAGCTTTTCCCAATTTTTCTGTGCACCACTGCGGAGTCGGTACTCAATCCAATCCAATACTCTACGGTGCGCAATGCCCTAAAAATGCCGATTCAAGCTGGGGCTTCCGCTTCGATCCGAAACAACCCAAACTCATCTGTAAACACAAATAGAACACGCCCAAGGCGATTTCCCCGCACCACGCCATCTTGCGAGGTCGGTGCGCTATACGAAGTCCCGGTAACTCTACATCTGTCGTGCTCTGGTAGAAGATATCGTCGCCGCAAACAAAGTACTCCGGCTTCCTCTATAAACATACTTCTCCTGACCCGGCTCATGGAGGGTCACTGTCCTCTCTCTACAGTCAATGGTAGCATAATACTGGGACAACCAATCCATACCCAACACCACATCAAAATCCCGGCGCTGACGAAGGACCAACAGATCAACTGGCAAAATCCAGGATCCTAACTGCACTGGGCAGGACCGACAATACTCGTCTACGTGCAACACGTGATCAGGAATATGAACCTCACGAGCACAAGCTAACAGTCCTATCTCTAGCCCATGCAAAAATGCAAATGCCCTATTGATGAATGAATGCGATGCTCCGGTATCAAACAATGCTCTAGTGCGTGTAGAGGAGATAAGAATAATACCTGCTACCACCAGGCTAGCTGCCAAAGAATCCTCAACCTGAGCGGTGTACACTCGCCCGCTCGGAGGTGGTCGCCTATCTGGCTGTCGCGATGAAGTGGCCCGATCCCCCTGGCCAAAACTCGGCGAAGCTCCTACCATCTGCAAAGGCGGAGGAGGAGTCGATGCTGTCGATGGTACTGGCGACCCTGCTCTTGGACAAGACCACGCCATGTGTCCCGGCTATCCACAACAGTAACACCGGCCCTGTCGCTGCTCACACTGCTGAGGTGTATGAGGTCCGCCGCAAATAACACATCTGTCGGGACGCCTCTGCTGCCACTGCTGTCTAGGCGGCCGAAAACCTCCAGGCCTCGCAAGATGGCGTGTGCGGAGGAAATTGCCTCGGGTGTGTTCCATATGTCTTCTGATGAGTTCGGGTTGATTCGGATCTACGCGGAAGCCCTAGCTTGATTCGGAGTTTCCGGGCATTGTGCGCCGATAGAGGACTGGTGTGGGCAGCTTCGACTCCACAGTGGTGTGCAGAAAAAGTGGGAAATACTTGGAACAGGTATATTTTATGATTCAGCGGAGTCCGGGAGGTTCCAGACTGACGCAGGGTCCCGAAGGCGAAAAGTGAGTTGGAACTGGCAATTTTGGAGCCGATTTTTTTGGATTTAGCACAGCGACTCCACGGATGAGCTTTTTGAGGAGAAAAAGCTTTGGACATGTGTATTTTCAGATTACAGCGGAGTTCGGGAGGTTTCGGGCCGGTGCGGAGACCCCGAAGGCAAAAAGTGACTTGGAGTTGGCTTAATTTGGAATTAATTAATTAATTAATTAATTATTTTAAATAATTGGAGTTTTGCCTAAGAGAAGGAATTAGAGAATGTGGATGTGTGTGAGAGGGAGGTCTTGGCTTGGAGTTGGTGTTGGTGTTGGAGGGGTTTCCTTGGGTTCTTTTCACCATGCACCATACACCATGCACCACACCTCCTTAATGCCACTTAATTAGCACATGCCATGTCATCATCTTCTCCAATGTGAAACAGAGGAAAAAATGTGAAACAGAGGAAATAGAAATTGAGGAAGAAGGAGAAGATGAAGATGAATAGAGGGAAAGTGAAAGAGGTTTTTGATGGTGTTGACGGTGCGGATCTTCCGCTATTAGCCGCGTGGAGCCGAGCGGAGCGCACGCGCGTCGAGCCTCATGGAGGCAATTTGCTGTTTTTCTAGAGTGAGTGAAAGAAGGCTTAGCTTTGGTTTGTGGGGTTGAATTGGGTTTTGGTTGTGAATGGTGTTGTTGTGGGTGGTGGAGAGACCAGCAGAGGGTGCCGCGCGGGCGCGCGGCGGCGCCGCGCGCGGCCGGTGCAATCGCTGCGCGGGTGCGCATGGGCGCCGCGCGCGGCGGCTGCGGGCACCGCGCAGCAGGCGGGCACGCACAGGCGGCGCAGCGGGTGCGCGCCGCGGGCCAAGGCGCCGCGCGGATGGCATTTGGGCGCCGCGCGGTGGAAGTTTGGGCGCCGCGCGGTGGAATCTTGGGCGCCGCGCGGGTGGGTTCTTGAGCGGGCTTGGTGTTTTAGCTTGGAGTTCCGGAACCCATAAGGGAGTTCCGAAACTGGGTCTGGGTACCAGTACCAGAAGGAGGGTACCGGTACCCCATCTTGCTGATTACATTTTTAGTGTGGTTAAGCAAGGGCGATTCGGTCTTTTTCCTTTTCCAACTCTCCTTTTCACCCTGTGGACCCTCTCCTCTTTATATATATGGACGACTCCTCTCTTTTCCCCTGGATTCAGAGAGAGGAATCAGAAAGAAAGAAAAGAGAAGGAAAAGAGAGAATGTAAGGAAAAGAAAGAAAAGAGAGGGTGCTGCTTGTGTGTGGTCTTGCTGCTTGGAGCTGAGCGGAACCGTGCGCGCGTCGGCCATGCGTGAGGTAAGCTGTCAGATTTATCCCAAGCTTGGATTTATGGTTTGGTTTTGTGGTTTTGGGATTATTGAGCTAAAATGGATGTTCTCTTTTCCATCTTGCACATTGAGGAACAATTTGAGAGTTTTTGGCTGTGAGCTTCGAATTTTCACTGTGCGGAGCCGAGGGCGTACGCACGCAAGCACTCGTACGGTGGGTTGGCAGTGAGTGAGCTGAAGCGTGCCGGGATTTTGTTAGAGGACTCGAGAGGGTTGTTTGAGCTTCCGGGAATATTTCTGAGGATCGCGACAGTGCGCGCGGCGCAGTTTTGGGAGTTTTCCGGCAGTTTCTGACAGTGAGCGGCGCGACCCTTCACCGACTTCAGCGTTTGCCTGCAGAATGCTTTTGAGGTGGGTTGGAATTTCTTCAAGATTTATGGGATGCCCCCTAAAGCTTCTGTATGCATGTTGAGCATGTATAGTTTACTGTTTTATTATTTGTTAAATCTGATAGTTGCCTAGAAGATTGTAGGAAGGCATTTATGAGCCCCTAATATTTTTAGCATGATCTAGGCATGATTTGACACTAGATTGCATGGTTAGTTAGCATTAGATGGGCATCTGAACCGTTTTAAAAATCGTCGAAACGGTTTTAATGAAAAGCTGAGTTTTAAAAATGGTTTTAAAATATTGTGAGCACCCTGAGGGGTTGATTTGGTTCAGATTGCATGTACGCTCGTGCCAGAGGGCCGAGCGAATTTTTAGTGCATTGGATGTTGAGTTTCTAGTGTCTTGAGAATCGCTCTTCCTTGTTGGGATTGATGGGTTTACTCTAGATCATGGGTCGTGTCCTGATTTAGTGGTGGAGGTGGTTCTCCCACTTAGCTTTGAGAGTTTTGGGGGTTCTGGCAGATCGAGTCGTGGAGGTTTCCCGACTCAGCCACGGGTCGTGCATTATCAGATTGAGTCGTTGAGGGTTCTCCGACATAGTTGTGATAGAGTTTGAGCTTTGAGATACCGATCTGATTGAGTCGTGGATCTTTCCGACTGAGTTGTGCTTTTGAGCTTTCAGATACCGATCTGTTTGATCGTGGATTATAGCCTGCATGTGCCGCTATTGAGACAGTTGTGATAGATGTGATACTTGAGTTCGGTGGGGTCGCTCCCCTCGAGCTACGCCCCGGGTGCGTGATGATTGATGCGACTAGTTGATACACTAGAGTTCGCTTGAGATTGAGATAGTCCGTGTGGGACGCCCTACGTAAGTCCCGTCCCTGTGTGGATGAGGTGGCAGTAGGTTTGGCGCAGGCTTGACTGGACCCTATGAGGCAGTCATTGAGATTGGGTGATATGAGAGAGTGAGTGCATAGTATGTTCTTAGATGAGCTTTCCTTTGAGCATGATACTTGAGGCATGTAGCAGTATCGAGTGTATGCATATTTCATCTTTAGTAGAGTTCATGTGCATGATGTTGAGACATGGTAGCTATAGTTTCATTTTCAGCTTTTACCTATCTATCTATCTGCATACCTATCTTTTGTGCCTCCAGTAGACTTAGTGGGCATACCATGGATATTGGTGACGGTACCCACTGAGATCTACCTTCTGCAGTAGATCTCACACCCGCTGTGGTGACAGGTTCTTGAGGCAGCTGTTCCGGCTTGGTTCGCGCGGAGACAGCAGTTCGAGGTGAGGACGCGGCCGATCAGTTCCTTACCATCATTGAGAGTCAGTGATAGATGTACCCGGTCTTTTATGATTCCACTTTTGTACTTGTATTATTCTTGCGAGACTTTGTATATTGTGGATTCTTGTATCTTGTGGAGATTATTTTATCCAGAGGTTCAGTTTATTTCTCTAGCTCTTTGGTTTTAGTTCTTTTTAGCTCTGATACATTTATAGCTTTAGATCTGACTTGCAGGGTAGACGCTTCGTCTGTACGGCAGTTTCCGTACAGATGACGGATCTGTTGGCGAGCCCGGGTCGCAGTTTCGACCCCGGGGTGTGACAATTGATGATTTGTTTGATCAACTCCAAGGATCAAGACTGTATTCGAAGATTGACCTTTCAGTCTGGATACCACCAACTCAAGATCAAGCCCGAGGATGTTCCTAGGACGGCTTTTAGGACACGGTATGGACACTATGAGTTTACTGTTATGCCGTTTGGGCTCACTAATGCCCCGGCAGCTTTTATGGATTTGATGAACCGTGTCTTTAAGCCCTTTTTGGATAAATTCGTCGTGGTGTTCATCGACGACATCTTGGTGTACTCTCGAAGTGACGAAGAGCATGAGGATCACTTGCGGCAAGTATTGCAATTACTTCGGGAGAAAGAGCTCTACGCCAAGTTGAAGAAATGTGAGTTTTGGCTACGAGAGGTAGCGTTCTTGGGTCATGGAATATCAGATAAAGGAATAGCTGTGGACCCCAAGAAAATTGAGGCAATCAAGGATTGGCCTAGACCGACGAACATCACCGAGATCCGGAGCTTCATCGGACTGGCCGGCTACTATCGGCGTTTTGTTGAGGGATTTGCAAGGTTATCTTGTGACGCCCCACTTCCCAGGGGGTCACCCATCCTAGAACTACTCTAGCTCTAGCACGCTTAACTCTCATGTTCCCTTGGATCTTACTACCATCCAAAATGCTATAGCCGGGTTAGAGATTTAGTCCTACTATATCATTTATATATAGGACTAATCCAAATTCCGGGGGTGTCACATTCTTCCCCCCTTTAAGTCCTGACGTCCACGTCAGGCTCAAGCACACTCACAAGCACCAGGCGATGTGAGACTCGTCTCGCTAGCCTTAGCCGACCTTGTGAGGAGCTGCACTCCACTCACAACGGTCATTAGCCGGGGAGCCTCGCTCTACCCGCTATATAACCCTGGCTCAGCCGAGACTCATCTCACATTTCCGGCTGGTGAATGGCTCTAATACCAACTGTGACGCCCCACTTCCCAGGGGGTCACCCATCCTAGAACTACTCTAGCTCTAGCACGCTTAACTCTCATGTTCCCTTGGATCTTACTACCATCCAAAATGCTATAGCCGGGTTAGAGATTTAGTCCTATTATATCATTTATATATAGGACTAATCCAAATTCCGGGGGTGTCACATATCTACTCCCCTCACGCGACTAACACATAAAGGCACCAAGTTTATTTGGAATGATGCGTGTGAGAGAAGCTTAAGGGAATTGAAGGAACGGTTGACAACCGCCCCGATCTTGGCTTTGCCTACTGCAGGAGCGGGATACGTGATCTACAGTGATGCTTCCTTGAGTGGGTTAGGGTGTGTTTTGATGCAAAACGAGAAGGTTATTGCTTATGCCTCTCGTCAATTAAAGGACTACGAGAAAAACAATCCCACTCATGATTTGGAATTAGTCGCCGTGGTATTTGCATTGAAGCTGTGGGGACACTACTTATACGGTGAGCATTGTGAGGTATATACTGATCATAAGAGTCTAAAGTACCTCTTTAGTCAGAAGGAGTTGAATCTTAGGCAGCGCATATGGTTGGAGCTGCTTAAGGATTATGATTTGACTATTCTCTACCATCCTGGGAAAGCAAATGTAGTGGCAGATACTCTAAGTCGCAAATCGATGGAACACGCTCGAGGCGATTTCTTCTCACCACGCCATCTTGCGAGGTCGGTGCGCTATACAAAGTCCCGGTACTCTACACTCTCCCCTCCTTAAAAAGGGTTTCGTCCTCGAAACCAGAATAAATCCATAACTCAGGATGGTGTCTCAATCAGATAGGAACAGGAAATACCCAACTCATCCTCAGGCTCTCAGGTGGTCGTTCTCACTCAACAAAAAGCTCCTCGGAACTTTCACCAAGGTAAGATCTGACCGCACAATTCCTTAGCTTCACGAGCAAGAATTTTGCATCGGCTGCTCCTGATAACTCAGATCCTCGTCCAATTTCCAAGGAAGTGACATCCAAAACATGCGGGTGATCAAATATACTTCTTCCAGCCAGATAAATACTCGCGGACCAAACTCCCCGCGTAAACTTGAATCTACAAATCCCTGCGGATAGCGGCTTCCCCAAATCATGGTCTCCAATTGGCATAACACCTCCGTTGCTCCTTAGCAACTAAAATGCTCAAGTTCCACCAATACACTCTCACGTCCATCCACAGGGGAAGAAGTTCAACATCGGGAACAACGCTCAACCCCTAACTCTCAATTTCCAAGTTCCAAAGGTGGCATCCACTGATCGATCACCTCATTCCAAGGTTGCACTGCTCGCCTAGACAAGGCGTAACTGACCATAATGTCCTCGCCGGGATAATGCTATACTATATCAATCCTACATCTTTGATAACTCTATCCACCGGCGTTGCCTCAACCAAATTGCTCGTGAGTAACCAAGTACTTCAGGTTCAAGGGTCTAAGGATAACTCAATTCCCTCTCTATCACTCGCAAAGATCAACATTGACGCGGACATCATTCTCAACTTGGCAAACAACTCCTTCTCTCTTAGAAGTTGCAGCACTATCCTCAAGTGCTCCTCATGCTCTATGTCACCTCGGAAATAAATCCAAATATCCACGACGGGTACTGCTACTAACCCGTCCAAACTCAGCTAAAATATACCCAATTCCTCAACTCGTGAAGGCGGCAGGGCATCAGTCCAAAATACAATCCAAACCTGTCTGTGCTCGAACCATCAGATCCCGCAACTGCGCTATCAGCTCTCTTTCTGTCTCACAGGTGATACTCCAAGAGGTGCTGCCGAAGTCGGCGCGGTTTCCAAAACCGCGTCCATCACCGTCTCGATCTCAATCTCACTAAACGGCGGCTTCAATATCAGATCTGGCAGACTCTCACCCGGGATCACAAGGGCGATAAGGGTATTCTTTAGTCCCGGTGCCGCCATAGGCACCTCCTCTACAGTCGCTAACAAAAGCGATACGACCACGACTCAACCTCTGTCGTGCTCTAACTCCCTCTATAAACATACTCCTCCTGTCACGCCCCGGGGTCGAAACTGCGACCCAGGCTCACCAACAGATCCGACATCTGTACGGAAACTGCCGCACAGACGAAGCGTCTACCCTGCAAGTCAGATCTATAGCTAAACATGTATCAGAGCTGAAACTAAAACCAGTAGCTACAGAAATCAACTGAACATCTGAATAAATAAAATAATCCTTAATACAAGCCTCTCAGCTGAAAAATAAGTACAAGCCTCACCAATCTCTCATACTGTCCAGTACAAAAGTGTAATCAAAACAATACAGGGTACATCTACCTCTGACTCTCAATGCTGGTAAGGAACTACTCGGCCACGTCCTCACCTCGATCAGCTGTCTCCGCGTGAGCTAAGCCGGAACAGCAACCACAGGAAACCTGTCACCGCAGCGGGTGTGAGAACTACTGCAGAAGGTAGTTCCCAGTGGGTACCATCACCAATATCCACGGTATGCCCACTAAGTCTACTAGAGGCAACAGATAGGTACGCAGATAGATATATATAAAGCAGGAAATGAACTACAGCTAGTATGTCTCAATATCATACTCAAGGAAATCTCTACTATGAACCTGCTATGCATACACTTGCCACCGCTAAAATGCCTCAAGTATCATGCTCAAAGGAAAACTCATCTAAGAACATGCTTTGCAGCACTCGCACATGAGGTGCGCACAAAACTCAAATCTCAATGACTGCCAAAACTGGCTCAGTCAAGCCTGTGCCTGTAGTCTAGGAACGCACCTGCCCACTACCACGTGGGGCGTCCTACTGACTACTAGGAACGCACCTACCCACTCCACGTGGGGGGCGTCCTAAACTGTCTACTAGGAACGCACCTGCCCACTCCACGTGGGGCGTCCTAGTCTGACTATCTCAATCATCATCATCATGCATCCGAAGCGTAACTCGAGGGGAGCGACCCCATCGAGCTCAAGTATTTCATCAGTCTCAACTGTCTCATAAGCGGCACATGCAGGCTATGATCCACAATCAATCAGATCGGAAACTCAATACTCAAATAACACAACTCGGTCGGGGACCCTCCACGACTCGATCAGGAATGCCCAAACACTCTCACAGCTATGTCGGAGAAACCTCCACGACTCAATCTGATAATGCACAACCCTTGGCTACGTCGGGAAACCTCCACGACTCGATCTGCCAGAGCCCAAACTCTCAAGCCAAGTCGGAGAACCATCTCCACTACCAAATCAGAAATACAACCCATGATCTAGAATAATCTCATCACTTACCTCACACACGGCCGACGCGCGCGCGGCTCCGCTCAGCTCCAAGCAGCAAGACCTCACAAGCAGCACTCTTACTTGCTTTTTCTTTCTTTCCCACTTCTTCTCTTTCTTTTTCCTTGCTCTCTTTCATTTCTTTTCTTTCTTTTCCTCTTCTTCTCTTTTCATTTTTCTTTGTCTGATTCTTGCTGAGAAGAGAGGAGGAGGGGGAGTCCTTAAATAGAGAAGAAAGGGTCAACAAGGGCAACTGTAAGGTTCGGGAAGTGAAAAGACCGAACTGCCCTTACTAAAAAAATCACCAAATTGCATCCTGCATGATGGGGTACCGGTATCCTCCATGTGGTACCGGTACCCAAGTCCCTGTTCCGGAATCCCCTCTTGGTTCCGGAACTCCAAGCCAGCCGCAAGAAGTCGCCCAAGCTGCTGCATGCGCGGCGCCCAAGCGCCAGCCGCGCGGCGCCCATGCGCCCGCCGCGCGGCGCCCGCGGCCCGATGCGCGCGCCCGCCTGCTGCGCGCACTCGCGCCCACTTCTGCGCGACGCCTGCCTGCTGCGCGCGGCGCCCACAGCTGCTGCAGACCCTTCATCCAAGGACAGCAAAACCAAAACCCACACAACCAACATCAACACCAACCTCATACAAAAGCCAAACCGATCTCAAATCCATCAACAAAATCCAAAACCAAGCTTTCTCTCTCTCTCTCTAAAAAACTGCAATATACCTTCCATGAGGCTCGACGCGCGCGTGCTCCCCTCGGCTTCCAACAGTAGGTCCACACTACAAGCACACCTTCACCTATCTCGTTTCCTTCTTTTACTTCTCAATTCCACTTCTTCTTCTCCTTCTTCTTCTTTCTTTCTTTCCTCTGTTTTCTTTTATTTCCTCTGTTGTGATGCAGGGAGGAAGAAGATGAGGTGGCACACTTAATTAAGGAGGCTTAATTAAGATGCTGGCTTGGGTGAAAAGCACCAAGGGATGGGAAATGACCAAAATGCCCTCCAATAAAAAAAATCTGAAAACCAAATCCTCGCATTCTTCTTTCTTGCTTTCTTCACAGGCTAAAAATTACTAATTAAACAATTAAATTCCGAAATTAATAAATTCCTTTTTTTTTTAGCCAATCCAACTCACTTTTTGCCTTCGGGGCCTCCGCATCAGTCCGAAACCTCCCAAACTCCGTTGTAATCTGAAAATACACATGTCCAAAGCTTTTCCCACTCAAAAAGCTCAACTGTGGAGTCGGTGTGCTCAATCCAAGAAAAATCCGGTGCTCTACAAGTACATAATGCCCCGAAAATGCAAATACAAGCCGGGGCTTCCGCGTCGATCCGACTCAACCCGAACTCATCTGTAAACATATATGGAACACGCTCGAGGCGATTTCTCCGCACCACGCCATCTTGCGAGGTCGGTGCGCTGTACAAAGTCCCGGTACTCTACACTACTGGTCGTGCTACAGGAGATGTCCTCTGCTCAAGCAAACGCATCATGCGCTCCATGTTCTCCTCCTGGCGCTTGGTCGCCTCCTCCTTGCGCCGTAACGCCTCAGACATCTGGGCTACCTGGGCCCGTAACTCCCGGACCTCACTCTGCTCGGCCTCCTCATCTGACGAAGGATACGCCCTCGTCGCTGCACGAGGTCTCGCAGGCATCGCAGGCAATTGCAACAAAAGCCAAATGTCAGAGAACAAAAATCTCACGACCCGATCAAGCGAAAGTCTAAAACATGTCACCCATTCTAAAGCATTATGTCGTCTGCAGCCAACATAACCGCTTTAGAGAATAAACATGTAAGGTCACTCGCCCCAATCCCCTGGGGGAGTTACAGACTCAATCAGGACTCTCTCTAAAGTCACGTCTCTCACGACAGTCATCCTACTGTCTAGGGTCTCTAAGTCCTCAATGACCTATATTCCTAGGCTTTGATACCACCCTAATCTGTCACACCCCGCGGTCGAAACTGCGACCCGGGCTCGCCAACAGATCCGCCGTCTGCACGGGACTTCCCGCACAGACGAAGTGTCTAACCTGCACGAAGATCTATAGCTACATATATATCAGAGCTGAAAAGAAACTAAAACTATAGAAACAAAACTAAAGAGCTAAAATTGTATACATCCAAAGATCCAAAATACAAAAACTCTCACTATGAACATATAAAACAATCACCACTGTCCAGTACGACGCCCTGGTCGATACACCAGGGGGCGCAGGCTTGACTGGACCCGATGTGGCAGTCACTGAGATTGGGTTATGTGAGCGAGTGGGTGCATAGCATGTTCTTAGATGTGTTTTTCCTTTGAGCTTGATACTTGAGGCATTTAGCTGTAGTTGATTTCCAGCTTTCATTTTATCTATCTGCATATCTATCTGTTTTGCCTCCAGTAGACTTATTGGGGATATCGTGGATATTGGTGACGGTACCCACTGAGAACTACCTTCTGCAGAAGTTCTCACACCCGCTGTGGTGACAGGTTTTCCTGAGGCCGCTGTTCCGGTTCAGCTCATGCGGAGACAGCAGACCGAGGTAAGGGCGTGGCCGACTAGTTTCTTACCCGAGTATGTCTGAGTCAGAGGTAGAGTGACCCTGTATTTTGAGTTTTCACTTTTGTACGGGACTCCCCCCGCGCCCTCCCCCCCCCGCCCCCGCGGGCGCGCGTTTGGTTGGAGCCCATGACGGTTCCTATGTCTCAGCTCAGAGGAGATATGTTTTTGGATTCTTCGCCCGTGATTGACTCGCTCCACTTGAGATTAGTGAGGACTTGAGATATGAGGAGCGCCTGTTGCGGATTCTGGATCGAGAGGTGAGAGAATTGCGCAGTCGGGCGATCCCTTATGTGAAGATTTTGTGGAGCAATCACGACGAGTGAGAGGCTACCTGGGAGCTTGAGTTGGTGATGATGGATACCCACCACTACTTGTTTGAGGCACCAGTTTTAGGTATGGTTTTGTTTCGAGGACGAAATTTTTTTTAGTGGGGGAGGATGTGGAGGCCAAAAATCCCAGTGTTACTTGACCACTGCTCCGAGGCGAGAAAACACCAATTATTGGTGTATCGAGTGTGTAACGCGTCTAACGGACGTGAAAAACGGACTTTGCGCGCAGAAACGATAAAAAAAGTCTAATTGGGCTCAATGGGCTCATTTCGGAAGCGGGCCGATCCACAGCCCAAGGCACGTGCAGGGATTGCGCGGGCGCTGTGCGGGTGGGTGGCATGGCAGGCGGGGCAGGTGGCGTGGCAGGCACGCCCACCACAAGGCGCCGCCTGGTTGTCGGGCGGCAACCACCCGTGAATTCTGGCGGGCCACGTGGCGCGGCCCGGGTGACGAGGCTGGCGGGGGTAGGCGGGGCAGGTGGGCGTGGCTGGTGGGGCAGGCGCCGTGGTAGGCACGCCCACCACGTGGTGTCGCCTGGTTGGCTGGTGCCAACCACCCGCGCATGCGGGCGGGCCACGTGGTGCGGCCCGGTTGGTCGACGCCCCGCTACCGCGCGAGGGAAGACACGCGGCGCGCCCGAATCAATCCAGGCGCTGCCCGGATCTGCGACGCGTGTCCGATTCGGGGCTCGACAATTTCGGGCACCCGAAATTGTACCCCAAGGCCCGATTTTGGTGCATTTTGTGTTTTCGCTTATAAATACGCCTTTCTCTCCCCCTTTTTGGGTTTTTTTTGGCATGTTCTTGGGGTCCCCTTTGGCTGAGTCAATCTTCACTAAGTCCACCCCAACTTCGAAGGATCTTGGGCATTTTAGGAGGCCGCAACATCGACTTCTTCCTAGACTCGGCGCACTTCGACGCTTCTCCGATTGTGGTCCTCCCCGTCGACATTTCGTCCGCGGACTCCCCCGGGCTGGTCCCTTGGTGTTTTTGGCCGATTTTTGGTTCTACATTTTCAAGAGAGGTAGACCTTCGATTTTGGTATTTACCATTCCTCTCCATTTTGGGTTTTTATGGGCATTTTCGGAGCTTCTTTAGACCCTTTTTCTGCGGCATTTTTCTCGATAGCGGAGGAGTATTCTTGCATTTTCTCGGCCCTCGGTTAACGAAATTGAAAGTTTAAGGACTCGATTCGCATCTACGCTTCAAGATGAACGCAGCCGTATTTTTCTTGAATTTTTTTGGGGACTCTTCGCAGTTGAACAATTGCAGTTTTTGGGACTGTTGCGCAAACAGTAAATGCTGGATTCTTGTGATTGTAACTTTTGCGGCGTTTGGCTTGTTTTACAGTTTTCGCAGAGAATCTGGAGTTTCACGGGGAAAGTAAAGGTTGGAGTTTTTCATCACGATCGAGGTGTGCCTTTTTTCTTTTGGTCCCGGATAGAAATTATGCTCAGATTGACTTCTACATTCTATTTACGCGTGCGCTATTTTGCGTTGGATTGTTTGGGCAGCACTTGATGATTTGATTGCTGCCGATTATCCGGGAAGAGTTTTTGGATGATTTTCGTTGCGTTGGAATCTTGAGAGGCTGAGGAACGTGCATGCCAAGTTTCGGCTCGATTAGATCCTGGATCGTCTCGTTTCAGGTGGGTTGGATTTTCTTCTGAATTGACGGACTGTTTTCTAATTCTATCTTCTAGTGGACATGTATGATAGATAGGTGTTATATGTTGATATAGATGTATGCAAGGTAGATTTCTCAAAGTTATATGTTGATATAGATGTATGCAAGGTAGATTTCTCAACCTTAGGTTGAGAAATCTTGCTAAATCTTGAAATCCAAACAAGAAAAGCTTCAAAACCAACCTACAAGAGTGTTCTACTCCCATCAATTCCACCCCAAAAGCTAGAAATCTAAAAGCCCCAAATAAACCCTAGTTTTCCCAAAAACTAGGTTTTCCTACAAAAATCCCAAAAGAAAAGGGAAAGGAAGTGTTCCAAATCTCTTTTACGCTCAAATCCCACCTTGAAATGCAAATGATAGGAATTAGGGCTTCAAACTTCCTTCTTCTTCAAGCCCTTGTCTTCCTTCAAGCTCTTGAAGCAAGCTCCAATGGTGGAGAAGAGAAGGTTGAAGAAGAACCCAAGTAGAGAGATGTGTTGGAGAAGGAAATCCAAGAAGAGCTCTCCCTCTCTATCTCTCTAACACTCTCTCTTGCACTCTCCAAATGAGAGGAAAAGAGAGGAAGAAGAGGGTTAAAAACCCTAATGTAACAAAATCCCAAAAGCTCCCTGCAAGAAATGTAATTACATTTCTTACTGGGCTGTCCAGACCAAAACGGTCCGGACTGGCCCAAAACGGTCCGGACCCCGAAGGTGGAATTTCCAAGATTCGCGCGGACAGTCCGGACTGTCCCCGGACGGTCCCGACCCCGAAGCCAAAAACTTCAAATTTTCAAATTTTTCGAAAATTTCCAAATTGCGCCCAAACTCTCTGGAAACCTTCTACAACCTTCCGAAAGCTTAAAAAACATCCGAAGGGTATCATTCAACCCTTCACACACTCGAACTTCGCAATTTGCTAAAGTTCAGTGTACTACAATCACCCCTACTAAAAAGGACTTTCGTCCGCGAAACTAGAAGTCAAGCACCTCAATTCTCCGGCTGAAAATGATGAGGGAAACGCTCCTGAAGCGCGCTCTCCAGCTCCCATGTAGCCTCGCGATCCTCGTGATTGCTCCAAAGTACCTTCACATAAGGTATCTCGCGATTCCGAAGTTTCTTCACCTCACGAGCCAAAATCCTCACCGGATGCTCTTCGAAGCTCAACTCCTCGCGTAGTTCCAACGGGGCGAAGTCCACCAGGAGATGGATCAAAAACATACTTCCGGAGCGTCGAAACATGAAACACATTGTGCACCCCTGATAGGTTAGGTGGTTGAGCAAGTCGATACGCCACTGGGCTGATACGCTCTAAAATCTCAAAAGGTCCAATAAATCGGGGACTTAGCTTCCCCCGGCCGCCAAATCTCTTGACTCCCCGAGTCGGCGATACCTTCAGGAAGACATGGTCCCCCACTTGAAATTCCAAATCGCGCCGACGCTTATCAGCGTAACTCTTTTGTCGACTCTGAGCTGAAATCAAACGTTCTCGCGCTAGTCGAACCTTGTCTTCGGCCTCTTGAAGTACATCAGGGCCTAAAATCAATCGTTCTACTAGCTCGCTCCAATGAAGAGGCGATCGGCACTTTCTTCCATAAAGAGCCTCGAATGGCTCCATCTTAATACTTGCTTGATAACTATTGTTATAAGCAAACTTGGCCATCGGTAGATGTTGATGCCAACCACTCTGATAATCCAAAACACATGCTCTGAGCATGTCCTCCAAGATCTGTATGGTTTGCTCAGACTGCCCATCATTCTAGGGGTGGAAAGCTGTACTGAAATCCAACTGCGTGCCTAGGGCCTCATGAAGGCTCCTCCAAAAATGAGATGCGAACCTCGGATCTCGATCGGAAACTATAGAAACAGGCACTCCATGCAATCACACAATCTCATCAAGGTAAATTTGTGCAAGCTTCTCTCTAGACCAAGTAGTATGGATAGGAATAAAATGAGCAGATTTGGTTAACCTATCCACGACCACCCAAATAGCATCATGCCCAGCCTGTGAGCGAGGCAATCCCAAAACGAAATCCATGGTGATCCTCTCCCACTTCCACATGGGGATGGTTAAACTCTGCAACTTACCTGCGGGAAGTTGGTGCTCGGCTTTCACTTGTTGACATGTCAAGCATTGAGCCACAAATTTTCCAACATCTTTCTTCATGCCGGGCCACCAATAAAGCAACCTTAAGTCCTTGTACATTTTGGTGCCACCTGTGTGAAGAGAATAAGGAGCTCGGTATGCTTCCTTCAAGATCTCATCTTTGATCTCCAAATCCGCCGGTACCTAAAGTCGACTTCGAAAATGAAGTACGCCGTTATCATCCACATGAAACTCACCTGCTCGGGCATCCACAAGTGTGGCCCGAATCTTTTCCAAACTAGGATCTTGGACTTGTTTCATCTTGATCCTTTCCATAAGGGTCAGTTGCAACACCAATGCCATCAATCTCTTGGGTGTCTCGGGTGCTACAACCTCCAACTCCAACCGTCTCATATCCTAAAGTAATGGTTGTTGGTAAGCGATCATCATCGCTAAGTTCTCCACCGATTTGCGACTTAGAGCATCCGCCACTACATTTGCTTTGCCAGGGTGGTAAAGAATAGTCAAATCATAATCCCCAAACAACTCCAACCAACTGCACACCCTAAGATTCAGCTCCCTTTGGGTAAAGTGGTATTTTAGACTCTTATGATCGGTATATACCTCACAATGCTCACCGTATAAGTAGTGTCGCCAAAGCTTCAATGCAAATACCACGGCGGTCAATTCCAAATCATGAGTGGGATAGTTTTTCTCGTAATCCTTTAATTGACGAGAGGCATAGGCAATAACCTTCTCGTTCTGCATCAAAACACAACCTAGCCCTCCCAAAGAAGCATCACTGTAGATCACATATCCTGCTCCGGTTGTAGGCAAAGCCAAGATCAGGGCGGTGGTCTACCGTTCCTTCAATTCCATGAAGCTTCTCTCACACACATCACTCCAAATAAACTTGGTGTCCTTATGTGTGAGTCGCGTGAGGGGAGTAGACAACCTTGCAAATCCTACAACAAAACGCCGATAGTAGCCTGCTAGTCCGATAAAGCTCCGGATCTCGGTGATGTTCATCGGTCTAGGCCAATCCTTGATTGCCTCTATTTTCTTGGGGTCCACAGCTATTCCTTTATCTGATTTTACATGACCCAAAAACGCTACCTCTCGTAGCTAAAACTCACATTTCTTCAACTTGGCGTAGAGCTCTTTCTCCCGAAGTAATTGCAATATATGTCGCAAGTGATCCTCATGCTATTCATCACTTCGAGAGTACACCAAAATGTCGTCGATGAACACCACGACGAATCCATCCAAATAGGGCTAGAAGACACGGTTCATCAAATCCACAAAAGCTGCCGGGGCGTTGGTGAGCCCAAACGGCATAACAGTAAACTTGTAGTGTCCATACCGTGTCGTAAAAGCCATCCTAGGAACATCCTTAGGCTTCATCTTGAGTTGGTGGTATCCAGACCGAAGGTCATTCTTCGAATACACTCTTGATCCTCGGAGTTGATCAAACATGTAGGGCCCAAGAACCCCATGTAGCTTTTCCCGTGAATCCTCTATGTAAAACACCTATTGATGGTGTGTCTGGCCCATAGTGCATCAAAGGGATGCCACAGATGGACCCTGTGAGATATCGATAGCTGGATTGGCCTTCGGCTGCTTTTGCCGAATTTTAGAAAAGGTTTTGGGCCAAACAGAGGTTAGATTTGGATTCAGCGCGGAAAAACGCTTGAAAACGGCTATTTTCTTGTTTAATTCTGAGCCCGGATGCCCAAAAACAGACTCCCGGAAGTTTTCAGTGGATTCTGGTGCATGGGGGAGGCCGTAGACCGGCTGGGTGCCACGTGGCGGCCTATCATTGGCCAGTTTACTGAGCGCGGTCCACAGAGCAGAGCCGGGTGGCGAATGGACCCGGCGCGGGGACACGTGGCGCCCCAGGAGTGGCCGGTGCACGATGCGCGGTCCACGGAAACCCGCACTGGAGCATAGACCGGGCGCGGGGACACGTGGCAACAGGAGATTGGTGGGCTTTTTCGGCGCGGTCCACGGAAGTATGCGCCGGTGCCTCGGGGCGCGTGCGCGCGTGGGGGGCAGGCGGCGTGACCGGCGAGGCGGCGCGACCGGTCGGCGGGTCGCGCGGGTGGGCCATGTGGAGCCCACCCATTGGCGGGCGCCACCTACCCTGTTGATCGGGCGCAGGACACGTGGCGTCACCCGGGTGCACTTGCACCGCTGTTTCGTGTTCGGGGGACACGTGTCACTCTCTAATAGATTCGGGCACTAGTCGGATGGGGTGACGGCGCGGCAAACTTGCGACTATTGGATTCGGGCGCTCGAAAAGGTGCGCCCGAATCCGGAAATAGTGCATTATGGGCTTTGGCCTATAAATAGGACCCTTGGGCCTTCTTTTGTGGTTTTTCTGGGCCTTTTCAGAGAGAGTGTTCTATAGGATTTTTGCTCACCTATTTGTTCTACACTTTGTGGTGGAGTTCCAGGATTTTTGGTGGCACGCACATCGAGATTGCATTTTTCCAGCGCACTGCGACGCACCTTCTTTATTTGCCCTCTTCGTCGCGTTTCGGTCCGAGGACTCCCCTGAGCTACCCCGAAGGAATTTTTTGGTAATTCTTGCACCCACGTTTTCAGGACAGGTAGGGCTTCGACTTTGGTATTTTCAGCTTTCCCGTATTTCGAGGTTTTCTTGGACTTTTAGGATCATCTCTGTGACCTCTTATTCTGTGATGGATTTTGGACAGCACCAGGGTTTTTGTGGGTTTTCTCCGCAACCGAGAGTCGGAACGGGGAGTGCAAATACTCGATTTATATCTACGTGTCTCAAGGAACATCATCGTATTTTTCCTGGATTTTTATGAGTTTTCCCCGAAGGTGAAAATCCCACTTTTTCAGAGCAAAGTTCTACAGATTTTGTACTTGGGATTTTTGAGGTGGTCACTTTGTCGATTTTGTAACTTGACCTACAAAACTCAGTTTGGGACGTGCAGGTACTCGTTTCGATCGGCTCGTCGCGAGGATCGCAAGGTGATTTTTCCAGAATTTTCTGAGGACTGTACTGAGGTGAATTTCCTCGTTTTCCGTGCTGTTTGAAAAAACAGTAAATGCTGTTTTTATGGATATTGTTATTTATGCCGTGTGCAATCTTTGTTACCGCAGTTCTCGTATTGTGGAGATTGTCAGAGATTGAGGATCTTGGCAGCGAGGGATCTCGTATTGTTGTAGTTCACGCTTTTCGAGGTGGGTGGTTGTTATGGACCTCAGCTTTGATTTACTCACTAGGAATACTGGAATAATCCCCTTTGTTGAATGCTGATTAATATGTCGTGTTTATTATGCATGCTTGTATAGTCGGACTTGTGATATGTTAGTATGTGGTATACTTTTGATATCCTTATTATCTGGGAATAGCATGCTTTAAATGTAGTACACTGAACTTTATCAAATTGCGAAGTTCGAGTGTGTGGAGGGTTGAATGATACCCTTAGATTGTGTTAGTAAGCTTCCGGAAGGTTCTAGAAGGTTTCCGGAGAGTTTGGGCGCAAATCGGAAATTTTCGAAAATCTTGGATTTTTGGGGTTTTTGGCTTCGGGATCCGGATCGGATAGGGGCAATCCGGATCGTCCGCGCGAAACTGGAAATTCCACGTTCGGGATCCGGATCGGATAGGGGCAATCCGGATCGTCCGCGCGAAACTGGAAATTCCGCGTTCGGGATCCGGATCGGATTGGGTGCAGTCCGGATCGTTCGGGTCTGGACAGCATAGTAAGAAATGTAATAACATTTCTTGCAGGGTTCTTTTGGGATTTTGTTACATTAGGGTTTTTAACCCCCCTTCACTCCTCTTTTCCTCTCATTTGGAGAGAGCAAGAGAAAGTGTTAGAGAGAGAGAGAGAGGGAGAGAGAAATCTTGGATTTCCTTCTCCAACACATCTCACTATTTGGATTCTTCTTCAACCTCCTCTTCTCCACCATTGAAGCTTGCTACAAGAGCTTGGAGGAAGGCTTGAACTTGGAGAAGAAGGAAGTTTGGAGCTCTTGTGCCTATCCTTTGCTTTTCCAAGGTGGGATTTGAGCTAAAAGAGGTTTGGAACACTTCTTTTTCCTTTCTTTTGGGATTTTTGAAGGAAAACCTAGGTTTTGGAAAACTAGGGTTTATTTTTGGGGCTTTTTGATTTATAGCTTTTGGGGTGGAATTGATGGGTGTAGAACACTCTTGTAGGTTGGTTTTGAAGCTTTTCTTGTTTGGATTTCAAGATTTAGCAAGATTTCTCAACCTAAGGTATTTTCCACCTATTTTTCCCTATGATTTTAGGGATTTTGTGATTAGGGTTTTATGATGTTTTAACCCATTGAAAACCTCTCTTAGGGCATAAGAGGAAGTGTGGGCTTCTTGGTTGGGATCCTTCATAAGGATTTGGCAACTATCCGGTGGGTCTGACCTCACCGAAATGGGTGAACTCCCCCTATGTCTTCTATAGACTTTTAGGGCATCATTGTTATATTAAACCTGCATCGTTTGATTTATCATGATTTATGATCATGCATTTGAACCCCTTCATGTGTAGAAAAATTCATACTCTATTTAGTAGAGGTAAACATTGTAGGTGCATGGGCACTTTGAGGGGGGATTGAATAGGAATTTTCGTGAACTTAAGCTTTTGGATATGAATAGAGAATAACTATACATGTTATAGAATTATTGAGATATGTTATGCATATGATCATGAAGAAAATGGACATTATGACATTAGTGCCATCTAGTGTAGTGAGATACAAGTAGAAAACTTCTAAACTTGTACAATCAAGATGAAATAGTTAGATTCCATGTTTGAGACATGAGGATAACTTGTAAATGTTTTACTCTTTCATTATGCAAAATAATGTTAATATTGTATATGAAACATTGACACTTGAGATACTAGACCCCGACCTAAAGGTCGATGATGCTTTTCCGTGTTTTAGACACGATGACTTGCTATTCCGTGTTTCAGACACGATGATCGAGACTTGCTTGCTTGCCGTTTGTGCTCATTCGCACATGCTTGGTAGGGTCGCTCCCTCCAAGCCGGCACTCCGGAGTTGGCCATTTGCGACATTATGATCGCCGTGCGGGATTGGGTGCCGATTGGGACGCCGTTGGTTTGGCATAGCTCCTTGTGGGGTGCCACCACGGGACCATGAGGCGTGGCTCAAGCTTAGACTCAAAGAAAGTCTTCAAGAGAAAAGGATTAAGTTAACCAAACTTGACATTGAATATCACATAGATGATACATTAAATGGTAGTTGGACATACATGATAGCAAACTTGATAATTGGACACCACATAAGTAATACTACTCATTGTAGTTGGACATTATGATAGCATGATAGATTCATATCATCATCACCTTGTACATGAGCATAGAGGCATGATAGTAGTAGAGTACTTTACTTTACTTCAGTTGTTTATTTTCTGCATTTCATTTCAGCAGTTTACTATCTTATGCCTCAGTTGACCTAGTGGTGTATTTCGCTTCTCTCGGCGGCTTACCCACTGGGAACTATTGTTTAATAGTTCTCACCCCATTTGGGATGTTGTTTTTCAGAGCCGTCCGCAGCGGGAGGGGCTCGGGACCGTGGCAAAGGGTTATCGCATAGCTAGCTAATCCCCGTCGCACCACTCGAGGTGGTTACAGGACACCTTTTCTTTTGTTTTTGATAGAGGTGTTGGTGTATTTTGGCATAGAAACCACCCATGTATTTTGATAAGTTGTATTTAAGGGAACTACATGTGTATATTGGATTTTAACTTCTTGTATGATAGTTGTTATCTACTTTCCTCTTTTATGTATAGTTTAGTTGTGTTGTGCTCTGATTACTAGTAGGATGTGTTTATTGCCTTCCTTCCGCTTTGTTGTTGTAGACGCCTTGTGTGTACCGGGGGGTACCTTGTGCACACGGCGGGTCTGTGCACGTGCCGGGTAGGCTTCCGCTGGGGCCTGGGGCGTGACAGATTATTTTGGTATCAGAGCCTAGGGTTGTGTCTTAGTGGACCTAGCAAACCTTAGGCTGGTTGGACTATAAGGATTAAGAACGTGAGAGACGGGTTCTTATATGATTACTTGGCGAAAGTAACCTGATTGGGTCAATACTATAACTTCATAAGAGTTGGAGTTGATCGAAGTGATTGCACCTTCTATTTCCTAGGAAGGTCTGGTTGGCGGCCGACAACCTGACATCGGGAAATAATTGTGGCATGCTTCATTTGCTTTCGCATGATTGGGATTTGTTTTGAGTGGGGATGCGTTTCGCGTTGGTTATCCTAACCTACGCATTTTATGCCTGTTACAGTTTGTGATGCCTACGACCCGCTCCATGACGGCCGAGGAGGCCGATGCGGAGACATCCGCTACTTCCGGATCCAGTGAGGTCCGAGATTTGAGAGAGCAGTTGGCTATGCTAGCTGATGTAGTGGAGCGGCAGTCGGCTGCGGCGCGAGAGCAGGCTGAGGCTTCGCGTCGGCAGGATGCAAGGATGCAGAGGTTGGAAGTTCTTTTGACCCAGCAGTTGGCGGCAAGGGGAACTCAAGACCCTTCGCACCCACCAGTGCAACCACAGGAGCACACGGGTGGAGTGACCGATGCACTTCGACCTGAGGTGCCCGAGTCTTCACATGCATCACACTCCTAGTGCTGGGCGCCGGGAAGAGGTTGTGATGCCACCGCCAGTTCAGACTCCACCGGCGAGGACGGTTTTACCGATGATGGTAGCAGGAGAAGAGCGGGACCGACTCATGGCTCGTTTGAGGGAATTCCGGGAATCCAAGCCTCGGACATATGATGGAGAGAAACCCGACTATTGGGTTTTTGAGAAGTGGATTCTACACATGGAGAAACTTTTCCATGATACCTTCGTAGCGGAGGGAGACCGGGTATGGTTGGCAACGCACCACCTCGAGGGCGATGCTTACCAGTGGTGGACGGACATTCGGGATGACCCCACGACCGATTTGGCGGCAATCACATGGCCGCGGTTCAAGAAGATGCTTGCAATGAAGTATTTTCCGGCGAGCGCAAAAAGGCAAATGGAAAGAGATCTCCGCAACTTGAGGCAAGGAGACAAAACCGTGGCGGAGTACGAGAGGGAATTTACTCGACTACTTAATTGTATTCCGCACGTTGTGAGGGACGACGAGGACAAGGCCCGTATGTTTGAGAACGGCCTTAGACCGTCCATTTTCAGATTGGTTCAGACCCTAAACCTCCAAACCTACCAGGAGGTTGTGGACCGTGCCTTGATAGTGGAGAAAGGCGCGGAGATTGCTAAGGAAGAGAGAGAAGCTCTTGATAGAACGCGAGGCAAGAGGTCGGCGACTGAGGGCGCAAGTCATAAGCCCTATTCGAAGAAACCGCCGAAGCACCCGAGGAGCCAGTCTGGAGGACGCGGCTCATCTTCACACCGGGGAGGACCTGACCGTCGGCGGCCCCCGCGTTGCGTGATTTGTGGTGGACCCCATGTGCCGCCGCAATGCCCGCAGCGTGGAGGCAAGTGCTACCTTTGTGGTCAGGAGGGCCACTTTCGATCAGAGTGCCCGCGAGGCTCGACACCAACCCCTTCTTCAGCATCGGCACCAGTTATTCAAGGACAGGTGACCCCGCCCACCTACTCTCAGTCTGGACGACCACCATCGTCGCGACAGTACGAGGGGCCAAGGCAGGCCCCAAGTGGGCGCATGTATGCGGCCCAAACTGAGGAGGCTTCAGCGGCAGAGGACGTCGTTGCAGGTATTATCTTGATTCATAGCATTCGAGTTCGAGCTTTATTTGACACTGGTGCATCTCATTCATTCATTGACCGGCTGTTTGCCGAGTTGCATGGCATCGAATTAGTTCCTACTTTGCATCCGGGACGAGTTTTAGTCCCCGATCATACCTTGGAGATTCGGGAGTTTTCCCCTAGCTGTCCTATTAGGATTGGGGATTGGATTTTGCCGACAGACTTGTTGGCCCTCCATCGACTTGGAGAATTTGATGTGGTTTTGGGCATGGATTGGCTCACAAGATATCATGCTACCATTGATTGTGAGAATCGACTCGTGAGGTTTCGAGAACCGGGACAAGAGGAAATTGTGTTCAGAGGCTGCAAAAGTTCACTGTTTGCGATGACTATCTCTTCCACCAGAGCAAAACAGTTGATTAGGAGTGGATGTGTCGCCTACTTGGCTACTGTTGTGGATAGTAGCAGTGAGACTCCGAGAGTAGAGGATATCCCAGTTGTGCGAGAGTTTACTGATGTGTTCCCGGCAGAGCTACCGAGGATGCCTCCGGATAGAGAGATCGAGTTTGTGGTGGATCTGATCCCTGGAACTACCCCAATCTCGAAAGCGCCATATAGGATGGCACCGGCAGAGTTAAAAGAGCTCAAGGCACAGCTTCAAGACTTGTTGGAAAAAGGCTTCATCCGACCGAGCGTTTCACCTTGGGGAGCACCAGTTTTGTTCGTCAAGAAAAAGGATGGATCGCTTCGCCTTTGCGTGGACTATCGCGAGCTTAACAAGGTCACTATTAAGAATAAGTATCCATTGCCGAGGATTGATGATTTGTTTGATCAACTCCAAGGATCAAGAGTGTATTCGAAGATTGACCTTCAGTCTGGATATCACCAACTCAAGATCAAGCCCGAGGATGTTCCTAGGACGGCTTTTAGGACACGGTATGGACACTATGAGTTTACTGTTATGCCGTTTGGGCTCACTAATGCCCCGGCAGCTTTTATGGATTTGATGAACCGTGTCTTCAAGCCCTTTTTGGATAGATTCGTCGTGGTGTTCATCGACGACATTTTGGTGTACTCTCGAAGTGATGAAGAACATGAGGATCACTTGCGGCAAGTGTTGCATTTACTTCGAGAGAAAGAGCTCTACGCCAAGCTGAAGAAATGTGAGTTTTGGCTACGAGAGGTAGCGTTCTTGGGTCATGTAATATCAGATAAAGGAATAGCTGTGGACCCCAAGAAAATTGAGGCAATTAAGGATTGGCCTAGACCGACGAACATCACCGAGATCCGGAGTTTTATCGGTCTGGCCGGCTACTATCGGCGTTTTGTTGAGGGATTTGCAAGGTTATCTACTCCCCTAACGCGACTAACGCATAAAGGCACCAAGTTTATCTGGAATGAAGCGTGTGAGAGAAGCTTCGGGGAATTGAAGGAACGGTTGACAACCGCCCCGATCTTGGCTTTGCCTACTGTAGGAGCGGGATACGTGATCTACAGTGATGCTTCCTTGAGTGGGTTAGGGTGTGTTTTGATGCAAAACGAGAAGGTTATTGCTTATGCCTCTCGTCAATTAAAGGACTACGAGAAAAACTATCCCACTCATGATTTGGAGTTAGCCGCCGTGGTATTTGCATTGAAGCTGTGGCGACACTATTTATATGGTGAGCATTGTGAGGTATATACTGATCATAAAAGCCAAAGTACCTCTTTACTCAGAAGGAGTTGAATCTTAGGCAGCGCAGATGGTTGGAGCTGCTTAAGGATTATGATTTGACTATTCTCTACCATCCTGGGAAAGAAAATGTAGTGGCAGATGCTCTAAGTCGCAAATCGATGGAAAACTTAGCGATGATGATCACTTGCCAACAACCATTACTTCAAGATATGAGACGGTTGGAGTTGGAGGTTGTGGCACCCGAGAGACCCAAGAGATTCATGGCATTGGTGTTGCAACCGACTCTTATGGAAAGGATCAAGAAGAAACAAGTCCAAGATCCTAGTTTGGAAAAGATTCGGGCTACACTTGTGGCGGCAGCGCGGCGGCGGGCAGGCGCGGGCAGGGGCGCGGGCAGGCGCGCGGTCCACGCGCCGGCGTGCACCAGAGAGGGATGCCACGTGGCATACTGGATTGGGTGGTTCACTGGTCCCGGTCTACGGAGTTGTGCGGTGCACAGTGGACTGGGCGGGGAAAACACGTGGCATCTTTCTATTGGTTCGGTTCATGAAGTCGGGTGCACCGGGTGCAGTGAGTGAGAGGGTTGACACGTGGCGCGCGGGGATTGGGCGCGCCACTGTGCGCGGCAGGCGCGGGCGGTGCGCGGTGCACGGTGGACCAGGGCGCGCCACGTGGCGGCCCTGTATTGGTCCGGTGTATGATGTTTTGTGCACCGGGTGCAGCGAGCGCGGGGGTTGGACACGTGGCGAGCGAGGATCGGCCGGGCTACTGTGCGCGTACGGGCGGCAGGCGGCGGGGCAGGCGTGCAGGCGGCAGGCGGCAGGCGGCGGTGCCGGCGGGCGTGGCGGCCACGGCACGACGTGGCGCACGCGTGCGCCACGTGGCGTCCAGCCATTGGCTGGCGCCAGCGGCTGCGTTGACCGAGGGAGGGCCACGCGGCGCGAGGAGGTTGGGCGGATCCGCTGTTTCGTGTTGATGGACACGTGTCGGGTAGCGGAGCGGGTTGGACGGCCGTGCGGTCCGACCGGATCCCGTGCGCGGAGTGGGCCGGGCCGGGCCGTGATACTGTGCGCGCCCGAAAGTTTGGGCCGGGCCGCACTGTTTGCGCCCGAAAAGATTCGGGCGCCCGAAAGTGAGGACACAGTGGGCATTTTTGGATTTGTTTGGAATGGCCTATATATACCAACCCGAGCCCCTTCTTTTCGAGTTTTTCTCCCCTTTTCGAGCCTCTTCTGCCCGAGCCACCTTAAGGAGATTTGTTCACCTCTTGATCCTTGATCTTCCTGCCAAGTCCTAGGATTTCTGGAGCACGCATCCCGAGGTTCTCCATTTTACGGCGCGGCGCGACGTTGCATTTCCTGTTTCCTTCTTCGGCGCAGCAGTGATGTTTTAGCTCCCCTGGGCTACCCCGAGGTCTTTTTTCGGTGATTCTTGCGCCGGCTGACTCCTTACAGGTAGGGCTTCAACTTTCGTTTTGATCGCGCTTTTCCGTTTCGAGGTTTTGGCACGGATCCCGAGGCAAACAGTGACCCCTTTTTGCTGTGTGGATTTCCTTGACAGCAGCAGAGTATTTCAGCCATATCTTCGCGCACGAGCGTCAGACGGAGACGAGCTTATACAACTTTTTCATCGACGGATCGCCAGGAACGCGCTCGTATTTTTCTTGGATTTTCCTGAGATTTATTTCGAGCTGATAATCACTGTTTTCTCAGTGTACTGTGTACAGTTTTTCTTCACAGTTTGTTGATTGGATTACCACCTTGCCGAATTTATAACTTGACTTACCGAACTCAGATTTGGGCGTGCAAGGTACCGTTGCGAAGCTATCGACGCGAGGATCGCCGTGATATTTTTCTGGGAATTTCCTGGGCACTTTCTGCAGGTGATAATTTAACAGTTTTGGGACTGTTGTTGTATGTATCTATAAGAGCGTTATTTGGGAGCCTAAGTGTATTTAGTGGACTTGGTGTTGTGCCAGGAGTGTTGCGGGTGCGCTGACCTTGTTGGAGCAAGGGATTGGAGTTTTGGGTATTTTCAGCTGTACGGACCCGGACAGTTAGCGCTTCAGGTGGGTGGTTGTTGCACGCCTCTACTTCTGACCTGCTCACTAAGTTTATTAGAGAACCCCACTTTTGAGCATATTGATTGATTATTATGCATGATTGCCTGATATAAATGTGAGCCTATCATCTGAGATTAATTTTGTTGATATAGCATGTTGGGGATATTATTGGGATACTGTTGCTGTTGGAACATGATCATCGGAATAATTTAACAGTGATAATTAACATGCGATATTAGCACCTAGATTTTATGAAAGGGGATTAAATGGATTAATTGTGGGGACATAGTGACATATCTAGGTGCGGGTGCCACTTTGAGATTTATTATGGATCAGGGGTTATACATGTGTGACTGATGATTTTTGCCTGATGGTTATATTTATGGGGATATATTAATTGTTACACATGTAGAGCTATATTTGACTTTCTCTCTCTTTTACATTGCATGAGGACTTATGCATGCTTGTTTGGACATCTAGATAGGCCACTATTTTATTGCTACACTATCATGTTGGGATTTGACTTAGGAGAAACCATGATTGCTTTCTTTCTCCTTTTTATTTTGACTTTTGAGTCATGTTGCTCGGGTTCGAGCAGAGGTTTGGGATAGTGTAGCTGGGACCTGAGGGTCAGAGATAGGGAGTACTTGATGTTGGATTGTGGGGTATTGCGGCAACCGCGGATAGTAGGCGGTTGACCGGATCTTAGTTATTTTCCCCAGTTGTGGGTTGTGGGTTGTTGCGGTGACCGCGGACTTTGGGCGGTTGACCGGATGTTTACTATTGCATCAGATTGGGTATCAGATTTCTCTAGTGGATGGTGTTTCCCACTTTTGAGTACTATTGCATCAGATCGGGGTTTTATTAGTGGACGGAGTTTCCCACTTTGATCATAGTCATGATCCAGTCCTGCTATTATGAGACAGTGGTTACAGAGATGCTTGATACAGTGATACTTTACTCGTGTGGGTCGCTCCCCTCGAGTGCCACTCCGGAGTAGGCTTTACACGGTGCCGAGCGCCGGGCACCATGCTGAGTTCTTGAGTTCGACAGCAGAGCAGGCAGTACCAGTTTTTACTGGTGGCACTAGATTGGGTCTATTTGGTCAGATACTGTTTTCTGATGCATTCATACCGTCATTTCCTTCGGTATTGCATTTAGAGGCATACTTGTTGTGGTTTCCCCTTTTATTCAGTAGTTCTGTTTACAGCTTTACCACTTGCCCCCTTTTCTTGCCTCTAGTAGACTTAGTGGGTACGCCGGAGCTTGAGGCTTTACCCACAGGGGGAGGCTACTGGTTTACTAGTGGTTCTCACCCCCATTGTTGTTTCCCCTTTGTTTTCTCCCCCCTGTTTTGCAGTGTTTTCTTCGGGAGTTGCTGATCTTTGATCGTTGTCCGGGGCGAGGGAGTCGCGAGCTAGATCTTTATCACCCGAGGAGTGTAGCTGTATCCCCTGGTTGGAGATTTCTGGCAGCTGTTGGCTGGTTCTTACTGTTTTCTTTGGAGAGAGATCTTTTGTATTTGGAGAGACTGATGTTGAGACTGATGTACTATAGTTTCAGTTTATCTCCTTTTATAGTTGAGAGATGCTGTACTGAGGACATTGTATGATGATTATCTGTATTTGAGGAGATGGATATTGTACTTTATTTTATACTGTTCAGTGATTGGATTTTATTTTACAGCATTTCATTTCCGCTCTGATATTTGTGTAGCTATAGTACCATCTTTTGCAGGTTGGACGCTTCGCCTATGCGGGTTTTAGCATAGGTGGCGGATCTGTTGGCGAGCCCGGGTCGCAGTTTCGACCCCGGGGCGTGACACGTGTGGGTCGCTCCCCTCGAGTGCCACTCCGGAGTAGGCGATTGACACATCGGCCAGTGAGTGCCAGATATTGATTATTGGCCAGTGAGAGCCAGATCTTCTGTATCGGTCAGTGAGTACCGATTTGTGAGCAGATACTTGAGACAATTGAGCAGGCAGTACCAGTGGTTTCTGGTCCTTCGATTCGGTCTATTCAGACAGATAGTTTTACTGATGCATGCATTCAGTTACTCTTTTCGATATTATATTTAGAGGCATAGTAGTGGTAGCTTTCTTTTATCGGCAGTTTTATAGCTTACCACCTTTCTCCTTATCTTTTTACCTCTGGTAGACCTAGTGGGTGTGTCAGGGTTTGAGGCTTTACCCACTTGGGGAGGCTACTGTTTTTATAGTAGTTCTCACCCCAATCGTCTTTTTCTTTGTTTTTCCCCCTTTGTTTTGCAGAGTCCTCTGCGGGAGTTGTTGGGCCGTCAGCAGCAGATCGAGGTAAGAGGATAGCGGACTAGTTAGAGTGTCCACCCGACAGTTGCTATCTGGACTTTTGGTGTACCCCTATCTTCTCAGACAGTTTTATTGTATTTTATTTTGGGTCTGGTTTTAGCCAGCTAGTTGTATATTTATGGTGAGCTGGGAGTGATACATGTATTCATTTACAGTTGTTCTTTACTTTATTTCCAGCTTTTGTCTGAGATGTAGTAGTTTTAGTTCAACTCTGATTTTATGCTCTTTTATTATTATTTCTTATATCTGAGCAGGTTACCGACGCTTCGTGTACGCGGGAAATACCGTGTGAACGGCGGATCTGTAGACGGGCCCAGGTTCTGGTTTACACCCAGGGCGTGACAGATTAGGTGGTGAACCCTCCCGACTCAATCTGATAAGACATCACTAATCCCCAGGACACTAGTAGGATTATCCATAAAACAAACAAAAATCCCTCGGCCCCCCGGCCCGAGGTCACATGCACCCTGGAATCATGCCATCTCACTGAAGGTCCCATAATTATAAAAATTACCTTTAAATTGCCGGTTTTTCCTTAAAACGGACTTTATGATTTTTATTTCGATTCTGGTGCAAAAATAATGCTTCCTAAGCATGCAAACTAGTGTCATGCAGTAATAGGAATATACTAAAAATAATCTGGGGGTTTACCGAATTTTCTGGAATTTTCTAGGCAACTATCAGATTTACCAACAGTAAAAATAATATACTAGACATGATCAAAATGCCTATAGAAGCATTAGAAGACATTCCGTACAATTTTGAAGATTTTTAACCCACCTAGAAAGCTTTCCGTAGGCAAGCCGGAGTCGGGGATGTGCCGAAACCTCTCTCTGGCGAAAACCCGAAACTGCGCGCGCGCGCGCTCACTGACGCGCGTCTCGAAAAATCTCCGGAAACTCACCCAGCACTCTCAAATCCACAACAACCTCCTTGAGCCACTCGAATCCCTCACAGCCAACTCCAAAATCCCACGTGCCTGCAAGCTGCATGCATGCTGTTGCGGCATAGCACAGTAACCACCAGCCATCCAAAGATGCATCCAACAGCAAGCAAGAAGAGAAGAGAAAGAACATGCAAACACACTCAAAATTTACTCCAAAACCATAAAACCAAAAATCTCAGCTCAACCCAAAATATCTGACAACTCACCTCAAGTGAAGCTCGCGGCGCGCGCCCTGCTGGTTCACCCCAAGCTGCAGGAACCCAAAAAAAAACCAAAGCTCCAGCTCCCTCTCAACTTCTTCTCCTTCTCTTCCTTCCTTTCTTCTTTGTTTGCCTTAGGTCAAGGTGGAGAAGAAGCTGGTGAAAGACTCGTATAAATAGACCAAGTGTAGGGCTAATACATAAGGAATGTGAAATTACCTCAATACCCCTCTAAAAAGCCAAGTCAGCACTCAAAATTCAGCATCCTGCTGCCTGTGTTCCGGAACCAATAGGCCTGTTCCAAAACACCAGGCCCTGTTCCGGAACACAATGATGTGTTCCGGAACACAATGGCCTGTTCCGGAACACAGCATCCTGTTCCGGAACACAATGGCCCAGCTGCACCAGAAACCCTGCAGCAAGCTTCCAACTCGCGCCGCCGACTCACTTTTCGCCTCGGAGGCTTCCGCCACAGTCTGAAACCACCCGAACCCCGCTGTAAATATAAAATACACATGTTCCAAGAATTTTTAAGTTTTTCTGTAATTACCTGCGGAGTCGGTGCTCGATGTAAATCCCGTACTCTACACTCTCCCCTCCTTAAAAAAGGTTTCGTCCTCGAAACCAACTGGAACTGAAACTCAGGAGGGTGTCTCAAACAGATATGGGCATGAAATCCTCAGCTCCTCCTCAAGCTCCCATGTGGCCTCCCTCACATCGTGGTGGCTCCATAAGACCTTCACATACGGTATAATCCGATTGCGCAATTCTCTCGTCTCCCGAGCAAGAATCCGCACCGGGCGCTCCTGAAAGTGCAGCTCCTCATCTAACTCTAGGGATGTGAAGTTCGATATGTGCGAGGGATCATAAACATATCTCCTCAAAACTGACACATGGAATACGTCATGAGTACCCGCCAACCGCGGCGGTAGCGCAACTCGATAGGCGACAGGTCCAATGCGCTCCGATATCTCAAGTGGCCCAATAAAACGCGGGCTCATCTTCCCGCGCACTCCAAAGCGGCGTATCCCTCGAGATGGCGAGACTTTCAGAAAAACATGATCTCCCACCTGAAACTCCAAGTCTCGTCGCCTCCTAACGGCGTAGCTCCTCTGTCGGCTCTGTGCAGTCACTAAATGGTGCCGAATAACTTTAACCTTTTCCTCGGCCTCCAAAAGCAGATCTGGTCCCAAAGTTTTCCTTTCACCCACGTCACTCCAACATAAAGGCGATCGACATTTTCGTCCATACAATGCTTCATAGGGCGCCATCTGAATGCTCGCCTGGAAGCTATTGTTATAGGCAAACTCTGCTAGTCTCAAATGTCGATCCCAGCTCCCGCTAAAGCTCAGGACACAAGCTCTCAACATGGCCTCTAGTGTCTGAATGGTCCGCTCGGACTGTCTGTCAGTCTGTGGGTGAAAGGCGGTGCTAAACTGAAGCTGGGTCCCCAAGGCTGTCTGCAAGCTCCTCCAAAACTGTGAAGTGAACCTCGGGTCCCTATCAGACACAATCGACGCTGGCACCCCGTGTAGTCTCACAATCTCATCCAGATATAACTGTGCTAACCTCTCCAGAGTCCAACTCGACTGTATCGGCAGAAAATGGGCTGATTTGGTCAAACGATCCGCAATCACCCATATAGCATCAGCGCCACTCTGAGTCCTCGGCAATCCTACAATGAAGTCCATAGTGACACGGTCCCATTTCCATTCAGGTATTGGAAGGCTCTGCAACTTGCCAGCTGGAACCTAATGTTCAGCTTTAACCTGCTGACAAGTTAGACAATGGGCCACAAACCTTCCAATATCTCTCTTCATGCCATGCCACCAAAACTGTGTCCTCAAATCCCTATACATCTTAGCTCCCCCAGGATGGAGGGTGTAAGGTGTATAGTGAGCTTCCCTCAGAATCAACTCTCTAATATCCAAGTCCACGGGTACACAATAGAGGTCCCTGTACCTCAGTACTCTCGCTGCATCTACAGTAAAGTCCCCTCCCTGACCACACTGAACCTGATCTCGAATCCTCTCAAGATAGGGGTCCCCACTCTGTTTCTCTCTAATCCTGTCCAACAGAGTGGGTTGCAAGACCAAAGACATGAGTCTAGCAGAATCCCCAGGGGACACAACCTCGATATCCAACTGTCTCAACTGCTCTCTCAGTGGCTCCTGCTAAGTAATCAGTAAGCTCAAGGACTGACCCGATCGCCTACTCAAGGCATCCGCGACCACATTAGCCTTGCCGGGATGATACTGTATGCTCAGATCGTAATCCTTTAACAGTTCTAACCACCGGCGCTTTCTCAAATTAACCTCCTTCTGAGTGAATAAGTATTTCAGGCTCTTGTGGTCGGTAAATATCTCGCAGTGCTCGCCGTAGAGATAGTGTCGCCAAAGATTCAGAGCAAAAATAACCGCGGCTAGTTCCAAATCGTGAGTAGGGTAATTCTTCTCGTAGTCCTTCAATTGACGCGATGCATAAGCAATTACCCTATCACGCTGCATCAAAACACAACCTAAGCCGCTGTGGGAGGCATCACTGTAAACTATAAATCCCTCTCCCATAACTGGCAATGCAAGGATCGGCGCTGAAATCAGTCGAAGCTTCAACTCATCGAAGCTCTGCTGGCACTGCTCAGTCCATACAAATCTTGTCCCCTTTCTGGTCAGTCTAGTGAGGGGAGTAGAGAGCTTCGCAAAGCCCTCTACAAAACGACAGTAGTAGCCTGCTAGGCCTAAGAAGCTCCGAATCTCTGTCACCGTCGTAGGTCTAGGCCAATCCCGAACTGCATCTATCTTCGTCGGGTCCACTGCCACTCCTGCGGCTGAAACTACATGGCCTAAGAATGAAACTTCCCGAAGCCAGAAAGCGCACTTCTTCAACTTGGCATACAACTTCTTTTCTCTCAGAAGTTGCAGCACTATCCTCAAGTGCTCCTCGTGCTCAAAGTCGCTACGGGAATAAATCAAGATATCATCAATGAAGACCACCACAAAACGGTCCAAGTACGGCTGGAACACTCGGTTCATCAGATCCATAAAAGCGGCAGGGGCATTCGTCAAACCAAAAGGTAACACCGTGAACTCATAATGCCCGTACCGAGTCCTAAACGCCGTCTTGGATACATCCTCGGCCCTCACCCTCAGCTGGTGGTAACCGGACTGAAGATCTATCTTCGAGAATACCGTAGATCCCTGAAGCTGATCAAATAGATCATCAATCCGAGGAAGGGGATACTTGTTCCTGACGGTCACTTTATTTAACTCCCTGTAATCCACACAAAGCCTAAGCGACCCGTCTTTCTTCTTCACAAATAGAATCGGGGCTCCCCAAGGAGAAACACTAGGTCGAATAAACCCTCGATCCAAAAGATCCTGTAACTGAGCCTTTAGCTCTCTCAATTCTGCAGGGGCCATCCTGTAGGGTGCCTTGGAGATTGGTGTAGTTCCAGGGACTACATCAATCACAAACTCTACCTCTCGATCCGGCGGCATAGAAGATAACTCAGGGGGAAACACATCTGGATACTCTCGGACAATAGGGATGTCCTCGAGCTCAGGCATCGCCGTAGGCACCTCTACAACTGTCGCTAAAAAGGCGACACAACCACGACTCAGCATCTGTCGTGCTCTAGCAGACGATATCGTCAGTGCAAACAAAGTACTCTGACACCCCCTATAAATGAACTCCTCCTGACCCGGCTCACGAAGGGTCACAATCCTCTCTCTACAATCAATAGTAGCATAGTACTGAGTCAACCAATCCATCCCCAACACTACATCAAAATCCCGGAGCTGACGAAGGACCAAAAGATCAACAGGCAAAATCCAGGGCCCTAACTGCACTGGGCAGGACCGACAACACTCATCTACGTGCAATACATGATCAGGTATCTGAACCTCACGAGCACAAGCTAATGGTCCTATCTCTAGCCCATGCAAGGATGCAAATGTCCTACTGATGAATGAATGAGATGCTCCGGTATCAAATAAAGCTCTAGTGCGAGTAGAGGAAATAAGTATAATACCTGCCACCACATGGCTAGCTGCCCCAGAGTCCTCTACCTGAGCGGCATAAACTCGCCCGCTCGCAGGTGGTCGCCTGTCTGACTGTCGCGACGAAGCGGCCCTATCTCCCTGGCCGAAGACCGCCGAAGCTCCACCCGTCTGGAAAGGCGGAGGAGTCGATGCTAACGAAGGTACTAGCGACCCTACACTCTGGCAAGCCCAAGACAAGTGTCCTGTCTGCCCGCATCGATAACATCGCCCCTGTCGCTGATCACACTGTGGAGGTGCATGGGGTCCACCATAAATGACACATCTAACTGGGTGCCTCTGCTGCTGATGCTGCTGCTGCGGTGTCGGCGGTCGGAAGCCTCCTGGCCTCTGTCTCCCCTGAGTCCCGCGACCTCGAGGCTGAAAACGCGGGGGGCAGCGGCCTACTCGACTGGCCCAACTCTGATGGCGCCGGACGTTTCTCTCCAAAACTAGTCCCTGGCGCCAGCCCCCGCTCTGACATGACTACGGACCCTCTGTCAACCCACCGTGCATGCTCAATGGCTGCATCCAATGTCTGCGCTCTATGTGAATGTACAAGGGGATAAATATCCTGATGCAATCCTCTCTCGAAGAGCTCAACTCTCTGGGCCTCATCCCGGGCAACATGGGGTACGCTGCTCAAAAGCCGCTGAAACTCCAGAATATAGTCACGAAGGGGCCGATTCCCTTGCTACAGCCGCCGTAAATCTCCTTCTAGTTTCTGCTTTACACTGTCGGGAAAGTAGACCCCGAGCAGCAAAGCACGAAACTCTGCCCAAGACAGTAACGGTACCTCCGGTGGTCCCACTGGACGGACGCGGCGCCACCAAGGCTCGGCGTCCCCCTAAAGAAAGTGTGTGGCTAAGTGTACCTGATGCTTCTCCTCAATGAACAAGTTCTCGAACAGCTTTTCCATTGCCGCTATCCAATTTTCAGCCTCCCAAGGCTCTGAACTCTGCCCTGCGAAACGTGGGGGATGAAACGTGCTGATATAGGACAACCTGTCAGTAAGCTCCCTCTGCTCTGCAGCTGTCAATGGGGCAATCTGAGCTGAGGTCGACGACGTCGCTACCGGAGGGGCCACTGGTGATGCCGTCTGCTCAAGTAATCTCATCATACGCGCCATATTCGCCTCCTGGCGCTGAAATGCCTCCGACATCTGGGCCACCTGGGCCCGCAACTCCTGAACCTCGCTCTCGGCCTCTCGCCGCTCAGGCTCCTCATCTGACTCCGAATGTGCCCTCGTCGTCGCACGACGTCTGGGAGGCATCGCAAGCACTGCAACAAAAATAAAATGTCAAAGAACAGAAATCTCTCGACCCGATCAAGCGAAAGTCTAGTACATGTCACCCATTCTAAAGCGTTATGTTGTCTGCAGCCAACATAACCACTTTAGAGAATAAACATGTAAGGTTACTTGCCCCAATCCCCTGGGGAAGTTACAGACTCAATCAGGACTCTCGCTAAAGTCACGTCTCTCACGACGGTCATCCTACTGTCCAACCAATAGCCTAGGGTCTCTAAGTCCCCAACGACCTATACACCTAGGCTCTGATACCACCTAAATCTGTCATGCCCCGCGGTCGAAACTGCGACCCGGGCTCGCCAACAGATCCGCCGCCTGCACGGGGCTTCCCGCACAGACAAAGCGTCTACCTACAAAGAAGATCCAAGGATAAACAGATATCAGAGCTGAAAAGAAACTACACTAAGAAGTAAAACTGAACAACAAAATCCCAATAAAACCAAAGTCCAAAATACATACTCCAGTATTTGACATAAGTACAATATCCATACCAGTACAAAAGTGGGAAAAACAAAAATACAGGGCGACTCTATCTCTGACTCCACAGACTCGGGTAAGAAACTAGTCGGCCACGCCCTTACCTCGGTCTGAAGACTCCGCACAAGCTGATCCCGGAGTAGCCGCCTCAGGAAAACCTGCCACCACAGCGGGAGTGAGAACTACTACTGTGAGGACCCGGATCCCCGCGATGAGGTTACTGGTTGATCAGCTGCTTTTGGGGGCCCATGTTGGGTGTTAGAGGTGTTTGCGCGCGTATTGGAACCCAGGGGATTGACCCGGCGTCAGAAATGGATCAAGAACACTTTTCTAGGAATTTTCGGCAATGTTAGAAGTGGTTTCGCGCGAAACGGATAGCAAAATTGGACTCAGCGCAAAATTTTGGTTAAAAACACCTTTCCGGGTGATTTCAGCAATTTTTGGAATTGGAATTTGGCAAAACGGACAGCGGATTTGGATTCAGCGCGCGAAAACTGTGGTGACCCGGATCTTTGCAGGGCTCCTACAGTGTGATCGGCAGCTTCTGGAGGCCTATGGGGCATGTCGGCGGTGTTTGTGCACCAATTTGGACACAAGTGATGGACTCCGAGCTTAAATGGATCGCGTGGGTAATCGGGGGACCCCGTCGGATGTTTAGAGGTATTTTTGCGCAAAACGGATATCAAATTTGGACTCAGCGCGAAATTCGGATTAAGAACGCCTTTCCGGGAGCCTTCGGTAATTTTTAGGATTGGAATTTGGCAAATTGGACGCCGGATTTGGACTCAGCGCGCGAAAATGGTCAAAATGGGCTATTTAATTGTATTTTTCGGAGTTAGCTACAGTAAAGTTACTGTTCGCGGCCGGAACAGTAACTCCGGCGACCGGCCGGCGACGCGGCGGCGGCGGGCAGCGGCGGAGAGCGGCGGCGCGGCCTCGGGCAGGCGGAGAGCGGCGGCGGGCAGGGCGCGTGGGCGCGGGCAGGGCGCGCGGGCAAGCGCGCGGTCCACGCGGCCGGCGTGCACCGGAGCGGGGGGCCACGTGTCGTCTTCCCATTGGGTGGTTCACGGGTCGCGGTCTACGGAGCAGCACGGTGTTTGGTGGACTGGGCGGGAAGACACGTGGCAGCACGTCATTGGTTCGGTGTTTGGAGTGTCGTGCACCGGGTGCAGCGAGCGCGTGGCCTGGGCACGTGGCGCGCGGGGATTGGGCGCGTCACTGTGCGCGTATGTGGGGGAGCAGGTGGTGTGGTAGACGGCGTGGCAGGGTGGCGGCTGGCGTGGCGGCCACGGCGCCGACGTGTCGCACGCGTGCGCCACGTGGCGGCCCGCCATTGGCGGGCGCCAACCCCTCCGTTGTCCGGGGTGGGCCACGCGGCGTGAAGAGGGTGGCCGGGTTTGCTGTCCCGTGTTCGGGGGACACGTGGCGCAATCCTGTGAATCCGGGCGCATGATCAACGGCCCGGATTGAGTTACTGTGCGCGCCCGATTTTTCGGCGCGCCCGGTTCACAGGACACAGAGGTCATTTCTTCAATTGTTGGTTTGGGCCTTTATATACCCCTTCCTCTCCCTCTTTCTCACCTTTTTTCGAGCTTTAGAGAGGTAATGAGAGGGAGAAATCTATATGAAAGTTGTTCCCCTTGATGTTCTTGAGCTCGTGGTGGATCCCCGGAATTTTTGGAAGCTCGGCAACGGCGATATCGATTTTACAGTTCGCCTCGGTTTTTCCCCCATTTCGGCCCATTACCGTCACTGTTCAGTCGGAAATTCGCTGTGAGCAAACCAGGAGGAGTTTTTGGGCGATTTCTTCGACAGCATGTTCCTAAGAGGTAAGGCTTCGATTTTCGTGTTGATCACTTCGCTCCGTTTTGCACTTTTGGCATGGTTCCCGAGGCATTTTTGACCCCCCTTTTTCTGTGATGGATTCTGGACAGCACCGGCTTGTTCGATTTATATCTTGACCTACGAGCATCGGAATGAGGCGTTTAAGGAGTGGATTGACATCTACGCTTCGAGAGCAACGCACTCGTATTTTTATTAGATTTTTCTGAGGTCATTTCGAAGGTGAGAATTAAGCTTCTCTGTGGCTGTTTTTGCAGATGTGTGGTTGTGTGTTTGTGAGCGCCCTGTATTGTGGAATTTGTAACTCGGCCTACGGGGCTCGGAATTTGACGTGCAGGTACTCGTTTCGAAGGTATCGACGCGAGGAACGCGACTGTATTTTTGTTGGATTTTTCTGAGTTCTTGCTGCAGGTGAAAAATCCACATCTTTGGGACTGTTCCAATAGAATTGTATGTACTGGGATATTTTGGAATACAAGTGTGACGTTGAACCTTATTGTTGTACCCAGGGGTGTTTGCAAGTGTTGCTGGACCCGTTGGATCTGAAGACTCTGATTTCGGGGTACTTTCAGCTGTTTGGAGCCGAGGCTTTCACAACATGTACCGAGGATGAGTTTCGGCAAAATTTGGACTGTGAGCGTCTGCGCTTTTCGCCGACCCCAGGTTTACCTTGGATTGAGCACTTCAGGTGGGTAAGCTTAACTTGGTAACTGTACAGGATTTTTATATATCATGGTGAATGTAAGTGTACAGGTGGGGATATCACCCCTCTATGGTTGATAACAGGCATATTGTTGTACAACCGATATGAGCGAGAGGTAAGCAAGGAATGACCTACTTGGTTGAGATTGGTATACCATAGTAGGAATATTTTAGCATGCTTTACTAATATATGTTTCACCCACTTTTATTGTTTCTGAGGACAAAGCATGCTTGCATGGACATGTAGTTAGGCCATCTTTTACTGCTGCACTACTTTTGGAACTTGACTTAGGAGAAACCATGTTATTCTTTTCTCCTTCTTTGTTAGTCAGGTGGTCTGTGTTGCTCTAGTTCGAGCAGGGGTTCTGGGTAGTGTAGTCGGAACTTGGTGTCTGGGAGAGGTTGGATTTGTTGTGGGGCTTTGCGGCAACCGCGGATATTTGGCGGTTGACCGGACATTTATTTACGCACCACATTGGGTATCTGATCTCTCTAGTGGACAGAGTTTTCCACTATTTGAGTATTTTTGCATCCGATTGAGGACCGAGGCTTTCCTTAGTGGTTGGGCTTTCCCACTTTGATCAGAGTCATGATCCATTCCTGCTGATTTATTATACTTGTTACTGAGGCACTTTACTCGGGTGGTCGCTCCCCTCGAGTGCCACTCCGGAGTGTGCGATTTTCAGACTTCGAGTCCTTGAGACTCCCATCCCCTATCGGTGTTATGCGTAGGCTGGCATACCCGATTTGGCAGGCACAGCAGGCAGTACCAGTTCTACTGGTGGCATTAGATTGGGTTTATTACAGACATTTGCCTTATAGTTGCACTCGTGTCAGGGGGACCGAGTGGAGTCTAGTAGCTGTGTTTAGACCAGTGCTAGTGTTGTTGGGAACCGTTTGGAGTTACGGTGGTCCCAGGGTCATTGTGAGTTGTTGACCGTTGTACGAGAAGGCATAGGCAGGCATGGCAAGCATAGGCAGGCATGGCAGGCTTGGCAGGCATAGTAGGCATAGGCAGGCATGGCAGGCATAGCAGGCATAGGCAGGCATAGCAGGCATAGGCAGGCATGGCAGGCATGGCAGGCATAGGCAGGCATAGGCAGGCATGGCAGGCATGGCAGGCATAGGCAGGCATGGCAGGCATGGCAGGCTTGGCAGGCATGGCAGGCATAGGCAGGCATAAGCAGGCATAGGCAGGCATGGCAGGCTTGGCAGGCATAGGCAGGCATAAGCAGGCATAGGCAGGCATAGCAGGCATAGGCAGGCATGGCAGGCATAGGCAGGCATGGCAGGCATAGGCAGGCTTGGCAGGCATAGTAGGCATAGGCAGGCATGGCAGGCATAGGCAGGCATGGTAGGCTTGGCAGGCATGGCAGGCGTAGCAGGCTTAGAGGCTTGATAGCTGTTGATAGTCTCCAGCTTCCTCCTTTTTCAGTCTTTACGGCTTTGGTTAGCTTTTTGTATTTTGAGGACTTAGTGGGCAGACCGTCGGGTCTGGCGGTGGTACCCACTGAGAACTCCCTTTTTTGTGTAGTTCTCAAACCCTCTAGGGATTTTCCCCTTCTTTTTCCTTCCTCTCCTCTGGCGATTTTCAGACTTCGAGTCCTTGAGACTCCCATCCCCTATCGGTGTTATGCGTAGGCTGGCATACCCGATTTGGCAGGCACATCAGGCAGTTCCAGTTCTACTGGTGGCATTAGATTGGGTTTATTACAGACATTTGCCTTATAGTACAGACATTTGCCTTATAGTTGCACTCGTGTCAGGGGGACCGAGTGGAGTCTAGTAGCTGTGTTTAGACCAGTGCTAGTGTTGTTGGGAACCGTTTGGGGTTACGGTGGTCCCAGGGTCATTGTGAGTTGTTGACCGTTGTACGAGAAGGCATAGGCAGGCATGGCAAGCATAGGCAGGCATGGCAGGCTTGGCAGGCATAGTAGGCATAGGCAGGCATGGCAGGCATAGCAGGCATAGGCAGGCATGGCAGGCATAGGCAGGCATAGCAGGCATAGGCAGGCATGGCAGGCATGGCAGGCATAGGCAGGCATGGCAGGCATGGCAGGCTTGGCAGGCATGGCAGGCATAGGCAGGCATAAGCAGGCATGGCAGGCATGGCAGGCATAGGCAGGCATGGCAGGCATGGCAGGCTTGGCAGGCATGGCAGGCATAGGCAGGCATAAGCAGGCATAGGCAGGCATGGCAGGCTTGGCAGGCATGGCAGGCATAGGCAGGCATAAGCAGGCATAGGCAGGCATAGCAGGCATAGGCAGGCATGGCAGGCATGGCAGGCATAGGCAGGCATGGCAGGCATGGCAGGCATAGGCCGGCTTGGCAGGCATAGTAGGCATAGGCAGGCATGGCAGGCATGGCAGGTATAGGCAGGCATGGTAGGCTTGGCAGGCATGGCAGGCGTAGCAGGCTTAGAGGCTTGATAGCTGTTGAGAGTCTCCAGCTTCCTCCTTTTTCAGTCTTTACGGCTTTGGTTAGCTTTTTGTATTTTGAGGACTTAGTGGGCAGACCGTCGGGTCTGGCGGTGGTACCCACTGAGAACTCCCTTTTTGGTGTAGTTCTCACACCCTCTGGGGATTTTCCCCCTCTTTTTCCTTCCTCTCCTCTGTTTTGCAGAGTCTTAGCGGGTGTTGCTGATTCTGCGGTTGTTGATCGAGGCGAGAGAGTCGCGAGCTAGATCCCTACCCGTCGTTGGAGAGTAGCGGTACCCCCTTCAGAGGAGATCTTCTTTATAGTAGTTATGTTATTTCTTCTTCCTCTTTTGAGAGACTGATGTAGTGAGGACATATTATGTACCGAGAGACTGTACACTGTTGTATTTATTGGAGATACCTCCCGGTTGGGCTTAGAGCTTGTATATGAGGATATTGTATTATTATTTTTGGGAGACAGACTTACTGTATTATTTCCAGTTGTTCAGTGATTGATTTTAGTTATACAGCAGGTTTTTACTTATAGCTCTGATATTATGTTTAGCTGCAGTACTTTTCTTGCAGGTAGGACGCTTCGCCTATGCAGGTTGGCATAGGTGGCGTATCTGTTGGCGAGCCCGGGTCGCAGTTTCGACCCCGGGGCGTGACAGATTAGAGTGGTATCAGAGCTTAGGGATAGGTCAGTTGGGACTGTAGAAACCCTAGGCTTATGGTTGGACCCTAGGATGACTTCGTGAGAGTCATGATTTTTAGCGAGAGTCCTGATTGAGTTTGATACCTCTCCAAGTGATGGGATGGGTGATTGGCATGTTTATTCTCCTAAGCAATTATGTTGGCTGCAGACAACATAATGCGGCGGAACGGTTGACATGCTCTAGACTCTCGCCGGATTGGGTCGAGTTTTGTTTTGTGCTGTGGTGCAGTTGGTCGTGGTGAGCGGTGTCTCCCCGACGCGTTGTGCGGATTGGTGTGCACTCGTCACGGCAGTGGAGCGTGAGCGGATTGTTTTGGGGCCGGATACCCAGATGGAGGTTAGAGAGCTTCAGGCCCCGATGGCAGGATTGTCAGAGGTATATCAGCGGCAGAGTGAGCCGCTGGTATGGGTGACACAGTTGTCTGAACAGTGGGCAGCCCGACAGTGTTTTTCTCCTGAGACCACCTGGTTGCAGTATTCTCGGCGGTAGTGATTTCTGTGGCGCCGAAGGGGCGAGTAGCCCCCTCCGTGCCAATGTTTAGTGTCGAGGCACCGAGGTGGGGTGGATAGCTGACAGTTGATGAGTTGTGGGACATCATTGATCGATAGAGCCAGTTTTGGCAGATGAACCACCCTGATTTATGGATTTGAGTTGGAGCCTTTGGAGGCAGAATCGTGGTTGGTGGTGATGGAGTGATCAATTGAGAGCCTCCCGGTGCTAGAGAGTTTATGCAGTTGTTGAACTGCGCGCTCCAAGTTTTGGGGGACGAGGCGCATAGGATGTGTGTGACTGGGAGTGGATTGCGCCAGGATACCTTTCAGTTTATTTGATCCCTCCGTTTTGGATTTTGGATGCCTCGATGGAGTAGGCATTGTGTGTGAAGCGTGGCGTTGCAGTTCTTTTGGATAGGGATCTACCGCCAGAGGCGAATTCTGGATAGAGGCGCTTGGCGCTAGGTGTTGGAGGACTGATCGACCGGCAGAGGCATTTTCGTTTTCCTTTCCCAAATGGTAGATATTCTTGTGGACGAATTATGTAAAGTTTACCCAAGGGAATGTTACCCTTTGTGATTGATAACATGCATGTTTGGGGTACAATATATGGGATTGAGGGGTGAGCTTAGTAAGGATAATTGTATAAGGAATTGCAGGAATTAATTGTGTTTTGCCATATGACGGTTGCAATAATGGATTTTTTGAGATGTCAGAGGTCGGGTGGACCCCGATGGCAGCATCAGCACCTTTATTAGAGTAGCGCAGCGGTAGCGTGGATTTGTTGTCTGCGAAGGGCCTTATTCGTCGCCTCAGTGTGAGCAGGGACAGAGGTCGTGCTCCCGTTGTGATTGGTCAAGGTATATTTTGGTAGACTGAGCGACAACCGCTTGTATCGTGTGGATGAGATTATGCCGCCTGGTTGGAGGGCGCCACGGTAGTGGATCGGGTCGTCGCAGGTGTGATTCCATCACAGCAGTCGGAATAGAGCATGTTGCATTCCTGCATGGACTAGAGGCAGATTTGTTATCACGTGCACTGGAGGTACAGGTTCCTGTTGGTGTGGCGCATGTGGAGGAGGCTTGTGGATCATGTCCAGTGCAGTTGAAACCTAGAGTGGTATCAGAGGTGATATTTAGCCATTTTTTGGGGGCTGATTTTGGACAGTAGGTATTTGTGCAGTTTTGGGATTAATTGTGCGCATTGTTCTGTGCAGTGGGACACAGTTTTTGGTGGATTGCTGGTGCTAGAGGACAGCGGGCAGCGAGAGGTCTCTTTTGGTGTTGTGCGTGCTTTTCGAGGTGGGTGGTTGTTGCATGCCTCAACTTCTGACTTGCTCACTAAGTTTATTAGAGAACCCCACTATTGAACATATTGATTGATTATCATGCATGATTGACTAATATAAATGTGAGCCTATCATCTGAGATTTATTTTGTGGATATAGCATGTTGGGGATATTATTGGGATATTATTGCTGTTGGAACATGATCAGTGGAATAATTTAATAGTGATAGTTAACATGCCGTATTAGCACATAAATCTTATGGAAATTGGTTAAATGGACTAATTATCGGGACATGATGACTTATCTATGTGCGGGTTCCACCTTGGGATTTATCATGGATCAGGGATCATATACATGTGTGTTGTACTGTTCTTTTCCCCCTTTTTCCTCCAGCCTTTTGTTGGAACCCCTGAGGTTTTTCTGCGTCTTAGCTCAGGAGTGTTATATTTTGGACCCCTTACCCGTGATTGACTCGCTCCATTTGAGATCGGTAAATATTTGGAGTACAAGGGACGCCCATTGCAAATTCTGGTTTGTGTGATGAGGGAATTGCGCAATCGGGCTATGCCGTACTGGTTGTTACTGTTGTTGTTGCTGAGGGGTAATCACGGGGAGTAATAGGCGACTTGGGAGCGGGAGACGGCGGTGTTGGGTACTTACCCCTGGTTCCTGAGACTTCTTGGGAGTTGCTTTAGTTTCGAGGACGAAACTGTCTTTTAGTGGGGGAGGATGTGGTGACCCGGATCTTTGCAGGGCTCCTACAGTGTGATCGGCAGCTTCTGGAGGCCTATGGGGCATGTCGGCGATGTTTGTGCGCCAATTTGGACACAAGTGATGGACTCCGAGCTTAAATGGATCGCGTGGGTAATCGGGGGACCCCGCCGGATGTTTAGAGGTATTTTCGCGCAAAACGGATATCAAATTTGGACTCAGCGCGAAATTCGGATTAAGAACGCCTTTCCGGGAGCCTTCGGCAATTTTTAGGATTGGAATTTGGCAAATTGGACGCCGGATTTGGACTCAGCGCGCGAAAACGGTCAAAATGGGCTATTTAATTGTATTTTTCGGAGTTTGCTACAGTAAAGTTACTGTTCACGGCCGGAACAGTAACTCCGGCGACCGGCCGGCGACGCGGCGGCGGCGGGCAGCGGCGGAGAGCGGCGGCGCGGCCTCGGGCAGGCGGAGAGCGGCGGCTGGCAGGGCGCGTGGGCGCGGGCAGGGCGCGCGGGCAGGCGCGCGGTCCACGCGGCCGGCGTGCACCGGAGCGGGGGGCCACGTGTCGTCTTCCCATTGGGTGGTTCACGGGTCGCAGTCTACGGAGCAGCACGGTGTTTGGTGGACTGGGCGGGAAGACATGTGGCGCGCGGGGATTGGGCGCGTCACTGTGCGCGTACGGGGGGGAGCAGGTGGTGTGGCAGACGGCGTGGCAGGGTGGCGGCTGGCGTGGCGGCCACGGCGCCGACGTGGCGCACGCGTGCGCCACGTGGCGGCCCGCCATTGGCGGGCGCCAACCCCTCCGTTGACCGGGGTGGGCCACGCGGCGTGAAGGGGGTGGCCGGGTTTGCTGTCCCGTGTTCGGGGGACACGTGGCGCAATCCTGTGAATCCGGGTGCTTGATCAACGGCCCGGATTGAGTTACTGTGCGCGCCTGATTTTTCGGTGCGCCTGGTTCACAGGACACAGAGGTCATTTCTTCAATTGTTGGTTTGGGCCTTTATACACCCCCTCCTCTCCCTCTTTCTCACCTTTTTCCGAGCTTTAGAGAGGGAATGAGAGGGAGAAATCTATATGAAAGTTGTTCCCCTTGATGTTCTTGAGCTCGTGGTGGATCCCCGGAATTTTTGGAAGCTCGGCAACGGCGATATCGATTTTACAGTTCACCTCGGTTTTTCCCCCATTTCGGCCCATTACCGTCACTGTTCAGTCGGAAATTCGCTGTGAGCAAACCAGGAGAAGTTTTTGGGCGATTTCCTCGACAGCATGTTCCTAAGAGGTAAGGCATCGATTTTCGTGTTGATCACTTCGCTCCGTTTCGCACTTTTGGCATGGTTCCCGAGGCATTTTTGACCCCACTTTTTCTGTGATGGATTCTGGACAGCACCGGCTTGTTCGATTTATATCTTGACCTACGAGCATCGGAATGAGGCGTTTAAGGAGTCGATTGACATCTACGCTTCGAGAGCAACGCACTAGTATTTTTATTAGATTTTTCTGAGGTCATTTCGAAGGTGAGAATTAAGCTTCTCTGTGGCTGTTTTTGCAGATGTGTGGTTGTGTGTTTGTGAGCGGCCTGTATTGTGGAATTTGTAACTCGGCCTACGGGGCTCGGAATTCGACGTGTAGGTACTCGTTTCGAAGGTATCAACGCGAGGAACGCGACTGTATTTTTGTTGGATTTTTTCGAGTTCTTACTGCTGGTGAAAAATCCACATCTTTGGGACTGTTCCAATAGAATTGTATGTACTGGGATATTTTGGAATACAAGTGTGACATTGAACCTTATTGTTGTACCCAGGGGTGTTTGCAAGTGTTGCTGGACCCGTTGGATCTGAAGACTCTGATTTCGGGGTACTTTCAAGCTGTTTGGAGCCGAGGCTTTCACAACATGTACCGAGGATGAGTTTCGGCAGAATTTGGACTGTGAGCGTCTGCGCTCTTCGTCGACCCCAGGTTTACCTTGGATTGAGCACTTCAGGTGGGTAAGCTTAACTTGGTAACTGTATAGGATTTTTATATATCATGGTGAATGTAAGTGTACAGGTGGGGATATCACCCCTCTATGGTTGATAACAGGCATATTGTTGTACAACCGATATGAGCGAGAGGTAAGCAAGGAATGACCTACTTGGGTGAGATTGGAATACCATAGTAGGAATATTTTACCATGCTTTACTAATATATGTTTCACCCACTTTTATTGTTTCTGAGGACAAAGCATGCTTGCATGGACATGTAGTTAGGCCATCTTTTACTGCTGCACTACTTTTGGAACTTGACTTAGGAGAAACCATGTTATTCTTTTCTCCTTCTTTGTTAGTCAGGTGGTCTGTGTTGCTCAGGTTCGAGCAGGGTTCTGGGTAGTGTAGTCGGAACTTGGTGTCTGGGACAGGTTGGATTAGTTGTGGGGCTTTGCGGCAACCGCGGATATTTGGCGGTTGACCGGACATTTATTTATGCACCACATTGGGTATCTGATCTCTCTAGTGGACAGAGTTTTCCACTATTTGAGTATTTTTGCATCTGATTGAGGACCGAGGCTTTGCTTAGTGGTTGGGCTTTCCCATTTTGATCAGAGTCATGATCCAGTCCTGCTGATTTATGATACTTGTTACTGAGGCACTTTACTCGTGTGGGTCGCTCCCCTCGAGTGCCACTCCGGAGTGTGCAATTTTCAGACTTCGAGTCCTTGAGACTCCCATCCCCTATCGGTGTTATGCGTAGGCTGGCATACCCGATTTGGCAGGCACAGCAGGCAGTACCAGTTCTACTGGTGGCATTAGATTGGGTTTATTACAGACATTTGCCTTATAGTTGCACTCGTGTCAGGGGGACCGAGTGGAGTCTAGTAGCTGTGTTTAGACCAGTGCTAGTGTTGTTGGGAACCGTTTGGGGTTACGGTGGTCCCAGGGTCATTGTGAGTTGTTGACCGTTGTACGAGCAGGCATAGGCAGGCATGGCAGGCATGGCAGGCTTGGCAGGCATAGCAGGCATAGGAAGGCATAGGCAGGCATAGCAGGCATAGGCAGGCATGGCAGGCATGGCAGGCATAGGCAGGTATGGCAGGCATGGCAGGCTTGGCAGGCATGGCAGGCATAGGCAGGCATAAGCAGGCATAGGCAGGCATGGCAGGCATGGCAGGCATAGGCAGGCATAAGCAGGCATAGGCAGGCATAGCAGGCATAGGAAGGCATGGCAGGCATAGGCAGGCATGGCAGGCATGGCAGGCATAGGCAGGCATGGCAGGCTTGGCAGGCATAGTAGGCATAGGCAGGCATGGCAGGCATGGCAGGCATGGTAGGCTTGGCAGGCATGGCAGGCGTAGCAGGCTTAGAGGCTTGATAGCTGTTGAGAGCCTCCAGCTTCCTCCCTTTTCAGTCTTTACGGCTTTGGTTAGCTTTTTGTATTTTGAGGACTTAGTGGGCAGACCGTCGGGTCTGGCAGTGGTACCCACTGAGAACTCCCTTTTTGGTGTAGTTCTCACACCCTCTGGGGATTTTTCCCCTATTTTTCCTTCCTCTCCTCTATTTTGCAGAGTCTTAGCGGGTGTTGCTGATTCTGCGGTTGTTGATCGAGGCGAGAGAGTCGCGAGCTAGATCCCTACCCGTCGTTGGAGAGTAGCGGTACCCCCTTCAGAGGAGATCTTCTTTAGAGTAGTTATGTTATTTCTTCTTCCTCTTTTGAGAGACTGATGTAGTGAGGACATATTATGTACCGAGAGACTGTACACTGTTGTATTTATTAGAGATACCTCCCGGTTGGGCTTAGAGCTTGTATATGAGGATATTGTATTATTATTTTTGGGAGACAGACTTACTGTATTATTTCCAGTTATTCAGTGATTGATTTTAGTTATACAGCAGGTTTTTACTTATAGCTCTGATATTATGTTTAGCTGTAGTACTTTTCTTGCTGGTAGGACGCTTCGCCTATGCAGGTTGGCATAGGTGGCGGATCTGTTGGCGAGCCCGGGTCGCAGTTTCGACCCCGGGGCGTGACAAAAATGATGAAAATGGACTATTTACTTGAATTTTTCGAAGTCCGGATGAAAAACACGGATTTCGAGGCACTTATCACTGTTTCGGCCGTCGGCGGCGGGCAGCGGCGGAGCGCGGCGGCGCGGGCTCGGGCAGGCGCGCGGGCAGGCGCGCGGTCCACGGGGTCGGCGTGCATCGGAGGGAGGACACGTGGCAGCTTTTGGTTGGACGGTTCGCGAGGCGCGGTTCACGGAGTGGCGCGGGGTGAACGGTGGACCGGGCATGACACATGGCGATCGCTGATTGGCGGGCTCACAGCGCGGGTCGCACCGAGGCGCACGCTGGTGCCTCGGGCCGCGTGCGCGAGCGGGGCGCCATGCCGCGCTGTCGCACGCGGCACTGTGCGCGCCACGTGGCGCCCGCTGATTGGTGGGCGCCGAATCGATGGTTGACTCGGGCGGTACTCGTGGCAGCTTCTGGGTGGACTTTTACCGATGTTTCCTGTTCATAGGAGAATAAGTCCGCAGGACTGGATCATGACACTGATCAAAGTGGAAAAAAACCATCCACTAAAAGAAGCCCAAATCCTCTCCCCGATCTGATGCAATAACAATTGTCCGGTCAACCGCCCAAAATCCGCGGTTGCCGCAATACCCTGCCATCACAGCCTGCCTGTCCCAAATCCCAAATGTCTGACTACACGATCCCAGCCCCTGCTCGACCCCGAGCGTACTATCCCCTAAGTCTAGATAACTGGAGAAAAATAAAAATATGGTTTCTCCTAAGTCAGTTCCAGTATGATAGTGTAGCAGAAAAAGGTGGCCTAACTAGGTGACCATACAAGCATGCAAAAGTCCTTTACTTAATAACATGATTTCAGGTATTCTAATTCTTACAAAATTTAGAGTGTGCTATTTCATGAATATCCACTGTAACAAGTTGCCATAAGCCGGTCCTATTCATGCATAAGATGTCCCAATATCCATACAACATAAAATGGTTTAGCAAAACATTCCCAAGGAGTTTAGACAATATATCCTTTGCAAGAATTAACATTTAATTCATACTTAGTCCTCTAGAGATGCGAGTGCTAACCATAAGTCGAATTTTCCAATTAAGCAAGCTATATCTAATCCACCGGTTTATCAGCAATGTAATATAGGACTAGCTCCAAAATGCCTAGTGGGTTATCACAAGTAGGAGGATTACAACGGTACCCACCTCAAGCGCTAAATCCCTGTCCAAAAGTGAAATCCACGCTCGGTCCAAACGGTCACCACAACACTGCACAACATACCCCAAAAGAACATATATAATTTAAACATACAATGTTCAACAAAATCTGTCCAAAACTCATCAGTCCAAAGTTGCCCTGTTTTCACCTGCGAAAAATGCCCGAAAAATTCCAAGAAAAATACTGTCACGATCCTCGCGACGAACCAGTCGAAACGAGTACCTACACGTTCAAATCCGAGTTTCCTACACTGAGATACAAATTCGACAAGGGAACCACCCCGAAATAAACCGATCTAAAAAACTGTAGCACAACTTTCTGTAAACAGAGATTTTTCACCTTCGAAAAATATTCAGAAAATTTTCAGAAAATTTGAGGGTGTTCCTTGCGCTGTGTAGATGAAAAACGCCTCATGGCACGCCTCGATCCGACGCCTGTGCGCGAAGATATCGCCGAAATACCACCGTGCTGTCCAAAACTCCGAGAGGAAAAATGGGTCAAAAGGAAGCTCGGGAAACTCCAAGATCACCACGAAAAAAGAGGAAGCTCAAAACACCAAAGTCGGAGCCCTACCTGTCGTGAGTCCAACGGCGCGAGAATCGCCAAAATCCGAGGTCGGGGTAAGCCGGGGGAGCCCGCGCACTAAAACGCGACGAAACGGGTCGCCGGTGTGGAAGCGTCACTGTGCGCCGCGTCGCAGAAAAAGCCGAAGTGGTGATCTCCAAAAATCCCCAAAGTCCTCCAATGAATAGTGCACTGTGTGAGGGAGAATTTCCCTTAAGCTCTCACTGTGAAAAGAAGCCCAGAAAAAGTGGAAAAAGGCCCCCCAAAGTCCCTATTTATAGGCCCAGCCCATCAGCCTTATCCAACCGGATTCGGGCGCTCAAATTCGGCCGCCCGAATCCGTTTGGCCGCACAAAAATGGTCCGACCAGTGCCCGGATTTACCCACGTCCGCCACGTGTCCCCGCACAGCGAACAGCCTGTTAGGGGCGGCTGGGAGCCTGCTGCGTGGCCACCACCTGGTCAGCGCGGTAGGTACGGCCCGCCAACGGCGGGCTAACGCGTTGCCGCACTCGAGTGCGGCCGACAGCGCGCCTGGCGTCTCTGCGCGCACGCGCCCCAAGGCGCCCCCCGTGCACTCCATGGACCGCGCCTTCGTGAGCCTGCCAGTGCTAGGCTGCTACGTGTCATGCACCCGGTCCACCGAAGGAGCGCAGTTTCCCCTGGATCGCGCCGCGTGCACCCGCCATTCCGGGCACGCCACGTGGCCCGCACGGCGGTCCATGCACCAGCCGCGTCTCCCCGTGGACCGAGCTGCGTGAGCCGGCCAATGACAGGCCGCCACGTGGCTCAGGCCGGTCCACAGTCTCCCCCCATGCACCGTAAATCCCCGAAAACTTCCGGAAGCCCATTTTTGGTCATCCGGACTCCGAATTTAACAAGCAGATAGTCGTTTTCAAGCGTTTTTCCGCGCTGAATCCAAATCCACCCTCTGTTTGGCCCAAAACCTTTTCTAAAATTCAGCAAATGTAGCCGAAGGCCAAATCAGCTAAAGATATCTCACAGGGTCCATCTGTGGCATCCCTTTGATGCACCATGGGCCAGACACACCAACACTAGGTGTTCTACACAGTGGATTCACCGGAAAGGTTGCATGGGAAATTTGGACCACTACACACTGCGCGGGCGCCATGAGCGCCGCGCGCAGTTACTGCGGCCGCCCCGCAGCAGAGCAGCGCCGCGCGGCAGGCACCTGGTGCCGCGCGGCACGCGCCAGGGCCGCGCGCAGCAGCGCGTGGGAGCCGCACGGCAGGCGGCTAGCGCGGGAGCTTAGCGGGCAGTGGCTGGCCTGCGCGCGGCGGCGCGTGCGTAGGAAGCTCCTCGCGCGGCGCGGGGCGTTTTCGGCGGCCGGGGGCTTGATTTTGACGCCGGCGATCGCGTGTTTGGCCGTGTTTCCTCTAACTTTGGTTTTTCCCACCCTTTTGCTTGTTGTGGTGCAGTTTTGCTGCGGCTTGGCCGGTTGGGATGTTTCCGCCACGCGGAGCCGAGAGTGCTTGGTGGCTCGGATTGGTGCTGCTTTCTGGCTGTGGGTGAGCAGTGAGTGAATGTGAGCTTGGTGTGTTGTGGCAGCTGTAGGGGTAGGTGGATTTATGTAATTTGGTGGTGTGCAGATTTGCGCTATACTTGTATGTGTGTGCAGTGTGTGTGAGCTGTGGGTATGAGCAGTTGTTTGTTGGTTATGTTTGAAGGTGCTGGACTTAATTAATTTGATGTTTATGTAAGCAAGTATTTTAGTGATGCTGTGGGTGTGTAGTGTGTTGTGGGAGCTTGTGGGGTGTAATTGAATTATATAATTTTGTTATGTGAGTTGTTGATGTTGGACTTGTAGTAGGCTGGAGACATTGGTGATGGTGTGTGGTGTGCTTGAGCCTTATTTTGTGCTGCTTGACGGCTGTGGGTGAGCAGGAAGTGTGCTATGGACGTATTTGGTGTTTTTGAGAGCGGGTGTTTTATGTGTGCCTATGGTGATGTGGTGGACTCGGAGTGGGCTTTAGACTCCTGATTAGTGCTGTGAGCTTGTAGCAGAGGTAGAAGCAGCCACGCGCCGTTGAAGCAACTTCAGCATATCTGCGTTAGTGAGCTAGCCGCACTTCACCGACTTCAGCGATTGCCTGCGGAAAGCGTTCCAGGTGGGTTGGAATTTCTCCAAAATTTATGGAATGTCCTTTAATGCTATTGAATGCAATTTGATCATAATTATCATGTTGTCTTCACTGTTTTTTAAATCTGATAGTTGCCTGGAATTTTCTGTAAAATTTATTGGAACCCCAGATTATTTTTAGCATACTCATGACACTATATGACACTAGGTATCATGTTCTGTTGGCATCATATGTGCACCTAGATTGTTTTAAAAATCGAGAAAACCTATTTTAAAGAAAATCAGCATTTTTAAGGAGGTTTTTAATTTCTGAATTCGTCAGAGATAGGGCATGAGTTCAGGGTGCATGTTTACTCGTGCCAGGGGGTCGAGTGGATTTTTAGAGTATTATGAGATGAGTTTCCAGTGTCATGAGGATTTTAGCCTTCCTGTTGGGAGTGATGAATTTATTATAGATCATGGATTATGTATCTCTGATTTGATAGTGGAGGTGGTTCTCCTACTTAGTTATGTGAGTTTTGGGGTTCTGGCAGATCGAGTCGTGGAGGTTTCCTGACTCAGCCATGGGTTGTGCATTATCAGATTGAGTCGTGGAGAGTTCTCCGACAGATTATGTGAGGATTTGGGCATTTTCCAGTTGAGTCGTGGAGTCTCCTTTTTAGCCTGAGTTGTGCTTTTGAACATCGAGTTGCCGATCTGTTTGATCGTGGACCATAGCCTGCATGTGCCGCTTATTGTGACAGTTGAGACTGATGAGATACTTGAGTTCGGTGGGGTCGCTCCCCTCGAGCTACGCCCCGGGTGCGTGTTGTTGATGCGACTAGTTGATACACTAGAGTTCGCTTTGAGATTGAGATAGTCCGATTGGACACCCTAGTTGATACACTAGGGGCCCTAGTTGATACACTAGAGGGCGCAGGCTTGACTGGACCCGATGTGGCAGTCATTGAGATTGGGTGATATGAGCGGGTGGTTACATATTATGTTCTTAGATGGGTTCCTTCCTTTGAGCATTGTTACTGAGGCATTTTAGCAGTAGCGAGGGTATGCATAGCATGTCTTTAGTACAGTTTCCTTGGGCTTGATGATTATGACATATTAGCTGTAGTTTCATTCAGCTTTCCTATCTATCTTTGCATATCTATCTGTTTGCCTCCTGTAGACTTACTGGGCATACCGTGGATATTGGTGACGGTACCCACTGGGATCTACCTTCTGCAGTAGATCTCACACCCGCTGCGGTGACAGGTTACTGAGGTTGCTGTTCCGGCTTAGGACGCGCGGAGACAGCTGATCGAGGTGAGGACGTGGCCGAGTAGTTCCTTACCAGCATTGAGAGTCAGAGGTAGATGTACCCGGTATTTTATTTTATGATTCCACTTTTGTACTGGACTTTCTGAGAGATCTGTGAGGATTGTACTTGTATTAGCACAGCGAGAGACTTGTATTGAGGATTATTTTATTTATTCAGTTGTTTTCTTTAGCTTTTGGGTTTTAGTTCTATTTTCAGCTCTGATACATTTATAGCTATAGATCTGACTTGCAGGGTAGACGCTTCGTCTGTATGGCAATTTCCGTACAGATGGCGGATCTGTTGGCGAGCCCGGGTCGCAGTTTCGACCCCGGGGCGTGACACCTGCCCACTCCACGTGGGGCGTCCTACTGACTGCTAGGAACGCACCTACCCACTCCGCTTGGGGCGTTCTACTGACTGCTAGGAACGCACCTACCCACTCCGCGTGGGGCGTCCTACTAGCTGCTAGGAACGCACCTGCCCACTCCACGTGGGGCGTCCTAGTCTAACCATCTCAATCATCTCTACGCATCCGGAGCGTACTCGAGGGGAGCGACCCCACCGAGCTCAAGGTATCACAACTGTCAGAAAGCGGCGCCTACAGGCTCTAATCCTCGATCAAACAGATCGAAACTCAAATGCCCACACCACAACTCATGTCTAGGTCGGTGAACCCTCCCGACTCAATCTGATAAGCCATCACTAATCCCCAGGACAGTAGTAGGATCATCCATAAACCAAACAAAAATCCCTCGGCCCCACGGCACGAGGTCACATGCACCTTGGAATCATGCCATCTCACTGAAGGTCCTATAATTATAAAAATTACCTTTAAATTGCCGGTTTTTCCTTAAAATGGACTTTATGATTTTTATTTGATTCCGGTGCAAAAATAATGCTTCCTAAGCATGCAAACTAGTGTCATGCAGTAATAGGAATATACTAAAAATAATCTGGGGGTTTACCGAAATTTTTGGAATTTTCTAGGCAACTATCAGATTTACCAACAGTAAAAATAATACACTAGACATGATCAAAATGCCTATAGAAGCATTAGAAGACATTCCGTACAATTTGAAAGATTTTTAACCCACCTAGAAAGCTTTCCGTAGGCAAGCCGGAGTTGGGGATGTGCCGAAACCTCTCTCTGGCGAAAACCCGAAACTGCGCGCGCGCGCTCACTGACGCGCGCCTCGAAAAATCTTCGGAAACTCACCCAGCACTCTCAAATCCACAACAAACTCCTTGAGCCACTCGAATCCCTCATAGCCAACTCCAAAATCCCACGTGCATGCAAGCTGCATGCATGCTGTTGTGGCATAGCACAGTAACCACGAGCCATCCAAAGATGCATCCAACAACAAGCAAGAAGAGAAGAGAAAGAACATGCAAACACACTCAAAATTTACTCCAAAACCATAAAACCAAAAATCTCAGCTTAACCCAAAATATCTGACAACTCACCTCAAGTGAAGCTCGCGGCGCGCGCCCTGCTGGTTCTCCCCAAGCTGCAGGAACCCAAAAAAAAACCAAAGCTCCAGCTCCCTCTCAACTTCTTCTCCTTCTCTTCCTTCCTTTCTTCTTTGTTTGCCTTAGGTCAAGGTGGAGAAGAAGCAGGTGAAAGACTCGTATAAATAGACCAAGTGTAGGGCTAATACATAAGGAATGTGAAATTACCTCAATACCCCTTTAAAAAGCCAAGTCAGCACTCAAAATTCAGCATCCTGCTGCCTGTGTTTCGGAACCAATAGGCCTGTTCCGGAACACCAGTCCCTGTTCCGGAACACAATGCTGTGTTCCGGAACACAATGGCCTGTTCCGGAACACAATGGCCCAGCTGCACCAGAAACCCTGCAGCAAGCTTCCAACTCGCGCCGCCGACTCACTTTTCGCCCCGGAGGCTTCCGCCACAGTCTGGAACCACCCAAACCCCGCTGTAAATATAAAATACACATGTTCCAAGAATTTTTAAGTTTTTCTGTAATTACCTGCGGAGTCGGTGCTCGATGTAAATACCGTACTCTACACAAACAACACAACTCGGTCGGGAACCCTCCCCGACTCGATCAGGAATGCCCAAACACTCTCACAGCTATGTCGGAGAACTCTCTACGACTCAATCTGATAATGCACAACCCACGGCTAAGTCGGAAAACCTCCACGACTCGATCTGCCAGAGCCCAAACTCTCAAAGCCAAGTCGGAGAACCATCTCCGCTACCAAATCGGAAATACAAACCCATGATCTAGAATAATCTCAGCAAGGGATCTCAACTCACCTGACACTAGATACTCAACACACAGAGTTCTAAAAGTCCACTCGGCCCCCTGGCACGAGAACATATGCATCCTGAACCTACTCAATCTCTCCAGAAGCTCATAATATTTTAAAACCATTTTCAAGCCCAGTTTTCATTAAAACAGGTCCGACTATTTTCAAAACGATTTAGATGCCCATCTAATGCCAACTAAACATGCAGTCTAGTGTCAAATCATTCCTAGATCATGCTAAAAATATTTGGGGCTCATAAATGACTTTCTATAATTTTTTAGGCAACTATCAGATTTACCAGCTATGCAAATAATAAGCTAAACATGATCAACATGCATACAATAGCTTTAGAAGGCATTCCATATATCTTGAAGAAATTCCAACCCACCTCAAATGCATTCCGCAGGCAAACGCTGAAGTCGGTGAAGTGCCGAGCGCTCACTGTCAAAAATCTGCCGGAAACACCAAAATCGCGCCGCGAGCGCACGCACTGTTGCGATCCTCAGAAAATTCCCCGGAAGCTCGAACAAGTCCCTCGAGTCTTCTAATAAAAATCCGGCGTGCTCCGGCTCCCTTGCTGTCCACTCACATCGTGCGCGCATGCCCTCGGCTCCGCGCAATAAAATCCAAAGCTCACAACCAACAGCTCACAAGCCGCCCCTCAATGTGCACACGAAATCATGGAAAAACAACCAATTTCCACTCAAAAATCTCATTCAAATTCATCTCAAGAAATCCAAAAACCTAACTACGAAAATCTGCCAACTTACCTCGTACATTGCTCGACGCACGCGCGGCTCCACTCAGGACCAAGCAGCAAGAACTCTAAGCTGCCACCTTCATTTGCCTTTTTTCCTTTCTTTTTTCCACTTCTTCTCTTCCTTTTTGCCTTACTTTCTATCATCTCTCTTCTCTCTTTTCTTTTCTTTGATTTCTGCTGAGAAGAGGAGGAGGAGGTGGTGTCCATATATAGAGAAAAGAGGGGGGTCAACAGGTGGTGGGGAGTAAAAGACAAAACTGCCCCTAAAAAAGAATCACTAAAAAAAACACTCAGCAAGATGGGGTACCGGTACCCTCCATGCGGTACCGGTACCCAGATACAGTTCCGGAATCCCCTTATGGGTTCCGGAACTCCAAGCTAAACCACACGCGCCAGCTCATGTCCCCGCATGCGCGGCGCCCAAGCGCCAGCCGCGTGACGCCCTGGCCCGCGGCGCACGTGCGCGCCCGCTGCGAGCGCCCACCTGCTGCGTGCACCCGTGCTCCCTGCTGCGCGCCCGCCTGCTGCGCTGTGCCCGCAGCTGCTGCGCACGGCGTGTGAGGACCAGGATCCCCACGACGAGATTACTGGTTGACCAGCAGCTTCTGGAGGCTTACGTGGTGTGTCGGTGGTGTTTGTGCACAATTTGGACACAAGTGATGGACTTTGGGCTTAAATGGATCACGTGAGTGATCGGAGGACCCCGTCGGATGTTTAGAAGTGGCTGTGCGTGAAGCGGATATTAAAATTAGACTCAGCGCGAAGTTTGGACCAAGGAACACCTTTTCGGATGCCTTCGGCAATTTTTAGAGTTGGAATTTGGCAAAACAGACAGCAAATTTGGATTCAGCGCGCGAAAACGATGAAAATGGACTATTCACTTGTATTTTTCGGAGCCCGGATGACGCGCACGCTTTTCGAGGCAAGTGGTACTGTTCCGGCCGGCGGCGGGCAGCGGCGGAGCGTGGCGGCGCGCGGGCAGACGCGCGGCGCACGAGATTGCCTTGCCACGTCGCATCATCCCATTGGTCCCCTGTAGACGTGTGGCAGGCTGTGGGTGGCCGGTGCAGTGGACCGGGACCACGGTGCAGGCTGGGGCGCCTCGGGGCGCGTGCCTGGCAGGGTGCGCAGGCGGCGCTAGCGCGCGCCAGGCGCGCGTTGACCAGCTGCCGCGACACGTGTCGCCCTCCGGTGCAGCCACGTGTCGAGCGGTGTGTGACGCCCCACTTCCCAGGGGGTCACCCATCCTAGAACTACTCTAGCTCTAGCACGCTTAACTCTCATGTTCCTCTTGGATCTTGCTACCATCCAAAATGCTATAGCCGGGTTAGAGATTTAGTCCTATTATATCATTTATATAGAGGACTAATCCAAATTCCGGGGGTGTCACATTCTTCCCCCCTTTAAGCCCTGACGTCCACGTCAGGCTCAAGCACACTCACAAACACCAGGCGATGTGAGACTCGTCTCGCTAGCCTTAGCCGACCTTGTGAGGAGCTGCACTCCACTCACAACGGTCATTAGCCGGGGAGCCTGGCTCTACCCGCTATATAACCCTGGCTCAGCCGAGACTCATCTCACATTTCCGGCTGGTGAATGGCTCTGATACCAACTGTGACGCCCCACTTCCCAGGGGGTCACCCATCCTAGAACTACTCTAGCTCTAGCACGCTTAACTCTCATGTTCCTCTTGGATCTTGCTACCATCCAAAAACTCTCACCGTTGTGTACCTACAACATGGCATCACTGCCGTGCACCAACGGCGTGGCATCACTGCCGTGCACCAACGGCGTGGCATCACTACCGTGCACCAACGGCGTGGCATCACCACCGTATATCAACGGTGTGGCATCACCACCGTGTATCAACGGTGTGGCATCATCACCGTGTATCAACGGTGTGGCATCACCACCGTGCACCAACGGCGTGGCATCACTGCCGTGCACCAACGGCGGGGCATCACTGCCGTGCACCAACGGCGTGGCATCACCACCGTATATCAACGGTGTGGCATCACCACCGTGTATCAACGGTGTGGCATCATCACCGTGTATCAACGGTGTGGTATCACCACCGTGCACCAACGGCGGGGCATCACTGCCGTGCACCAACGGCGTGGCATCACCACCGTATATCAACGGTGTGGCATCACTCAAGCATCAAGGCCTTAGATCCTCAGAGTCCTATACCCAACACTACCTCGAAATCCCGGAGCTGAGGAAGGGCCAAAGGATCAACAGGCAAAAACCAGGGCCCCAACTGCACTGGGCAGGATCAACAACACTCATCTATGTGCAACACGTGATCAGGTATCTGAACCTCACGAGCACAAGCCAAGGGTCCTATCTGCATGTAATGTATCGGATTTTCGGCACATATAATAAATCTAAATAAAAATGGTATGAAATACTATTTTTATGAAAGTTAGAGAAGTGAGGATGATGTGGAAGCGAATTGGGCCGAAATCGGATTAAAAATGCGGGATTTAGAATTTTAATTGAAAGAGGGGGCCCAGATTTTTAGCAGAAAATTCATAGAGTCAGAAAATTCTGAGAAAATTCTGGGAGCTCCGTAATATTGTTTTAAGGCCACAGTAAAAATTCCGCGTCGATCGGACACCCGGATTGCGAGAACGGGGTCCGCCAGCGATTTTTGATACAGCGAGGCTTTTGGTGACCCAGAAATGGCCAAACTCAGCAAAAATACTTGTAACAGATTTCAAATGTAATTACAAGTGAATTGGAAGTATTTCAAATCGACGCAAAAGTCATCGAGTCGAAAAGTGAGTTGGAGTGAGAATTTGAAGCTTCAATTGTGAATCTTAGGTCCTTGTTTGGCGATTTCCGCAAAAAGTGCGAAATTCAGCAAAAATACTTGTAACACATTTCAAATGTAATTACAAGTGAGTTGGAAGCATTTCAAATCGATGCAAAAGTCATCGAGTCGAAAAGTGAGTTGGAGTTGAGAATTTGAAGCTTCAATTGTGAATCTTAGGTCCTTGTTTGGCGATTTCCGCGAAAAGGGCGAAATCCAGCAAAAATACTTGTAACACATTTAAATATGATTACAAGTGGGTTTGAAGCGTTTCGAATCAACGCAAAGGCCGTTGAGTCGAAAAGTGAGTTGTGGTTGAGAAACGAAGCCTCAAGTTGCAAAATTGGGACTTTTGTTCGCGGAGTCCGCAAAATGGCAAAATTCGGCGAGAGGACTTGTAACGTGTTTTGAACATGATTACAGTCGAGTTCGGTGCGTTTCGGGCTGATGCGAAGGGCATCGGGTCGAAAAGTGATTTGAACCCGAGGACTTAGCCAAAATCTGAAATTTCTGAAATTTGTGATCACGAAAGCATTTTCGGAGCCCTGTTTCGGAGGCTTAGAGTGCCCCAAAATTTTAAAAGAAATCGTGGGGTGTCTCACAAAAGTTTTCTTATTAAAAGGGGCGAAAAAACCTAGGTATGTTATTAAGGAAAAATCGGAGAACGAAGCGAAGAAAAATGCTTCGTGAATTCTGAAAACTGCAGTTTTGACAGTGCAAGTTAATCGCGAAGCGTTTTCGGAGCCCTGTTTCGGAGGCTTAGTGCGCTCCAAAATTTTAAAATAAATCGTGGGGTTTCTCACAAAAGTTTTCTTATTAAAAGGGGCGAAAAACCTAGGTATGTTATTAAGGAAAAATCGGAGAACGAAGCGAAGAAAAATGCTTCGTGAATTCTGAAAACTGCAGTTTTGACAGTGCAAGTTAATCGCGAAGCGTTTTCGGAGCCCTGTTTCGGAGGCTTAGTGCGCTCCAAAATTTTAAAAGAAATCGTGGGGTGTCTCACAAAAGTTTTCTTATTAAGAGGGGTGAAAAACCTAGGTAAGTTATTAAGGAAAAATCGAAGAACGAAGCGAAGAAAAATGCTTCGTGAATGCTGAAACTGCAGTTTTGACAGCCCAAGTCAATCGCGAAGCATTTTCGGAGCTCTCTTTCGAGGGCTTAGAATAGTCCAAAAGTTTAAACAAAATCGTGGGAAGTTTAAGAAAAATTTGTAGATTAAAGGGGAGAAGAAAATTTTCAATTTCGATTTCCCAGTTGACGGGAAAATGCGGAGAAAGAGGGGTACCCGAATTTGCTCACTGCAGCAGTAAACTGCAGGAAAACAGGGGCAGTTTGGGATTTATTTTGTAAGTTGGGGCATTTTGGTAAAATCACCTCTTCCCCCCAACCACCCCTGCAGAGAATTAAATGTTCTCTCTCTCTCCCTCTTAGTTACTCTCTCTCTCTTTTCTGCTGGAGCAGGAAACGAAAGAAGAAGAAGAAGAAGAAGAAGAAGAGAAAGAGAAGAAGAAGAAGAAGAAAGAAGAAGAAGAAGAAGAAGAAGGGAAGGAGAAGTCTAACTCTCTCTTCCCTCTCTATTTTCTTGCCAAAAGGGAAGTCTCACGGATCCAAGGAGTTGAAATTGTCTCCTGCAAGGACCAAAAGAATACACCGAGGTGGGGGATTCTGCCGAAATTGGGTGACCTCTCCCCTTGCTCCTTTGCTTTTCGATCTAGAAGCATGATAGTAGCCTGTTAGAGGCGTTTGGTAATTATGATTGAATTTGCATGTGTAGATGGATATAGAAGAGAAGTAAACTTTTCTAATTATTAGAATAAGAGATAAATTTGCATGTGTAGAAGGATATAGATAGAAAAGTGGATTTTTCTGAACTGCTAAATATAGATGATAATTGCCTGCGTAGATGTTAAACTTTATTGATGATTGAGATGGAAATAATTGCATGCGTAAAAAGGGGAATCAATTATTTGTTATCTGTGATCATGTTAGGGTATAGCCCTAGGAATCATGTGAAAGCATAAGGAAAAAGGGCATGTTGGTAGTAAGACTAGGAGAAAACCTAGACTCAGGGTTAATGAGTGGCATCAAACTTAGGAGTATATCCTAGGATTGAATGAGTGGCATTGTCTTAGGAGATAACCTAAGGACATTGGATAAAGTGATCAACATAGAGTCAAGGACTCTAGGATGAGCATGATATAAGACTTAGGTAAAGGAAACCTAAGGTAAGTTAGTGGGTTGAGAATAGACTAGTTAACATAGAGTCAAGGAACTCTAGGTTAAACATGATATAAAACTTAGGTAAGAGAACCTAAGGTGAACTAGTGGAGTTTATACTCACAGAAAATGGATTAGAGTCAAGATAACTCTAAATGCAAAGTGCAACAGGTAAATAGAGAAAATGTAACTCCAGATTCGGCAAAGAAAAGTGTATGTGGCCACAAAGTCAATGAATTAAACTGATAGCAAAGTGATCAACTTAGGGTCCAACTCTAAGGAAGAGTTTGTGTAATCACAAAGTCAAAAAGCTAAATAATACAACCCTAGAGTGGGTCATAAGGTGTCTGGGCAAAAGGACAGCAACTTTAACTTCAATTTGAGTTAAATAAATGAAAGAGAAATGATATGAGTCCAAGTGACTTTTAGTTATCCTTATGGCGAGACCTAGGATAAGAGGTAAATTGTTGTAAAAAGGCAAAGTTTAAAGAGCAAGCTAAAAGTGGCTAAAAAGTATAAAGAGAATGTAAATGGCGCCTTCGAATTTGAGACTCGTCAAGTGGAGCAGGACTCCCTGGGCAGTGACCCGTCGGACGAGGTACTTTCGAAGGGCTAAATGTGAAAGCAAGAAGCTAAATGCTCGAAGAAAAGAGAAAGTAAATTGCAAGTGGCAAAATGGGAGCTATAAGCTCGAATAAGAAAGGAAAGCAAGTGTTCAAAAGCAAAGAGGCTAAGAACTAAAATAAAAGAGTAAGAAAAAGAAAAGAAAAGAAAGAAAAATTAAAGATAAAACGGGCGTACCTCCGGGGGTGAACGTACAACGGTCAGGAGTTGGACAGGGTCCCTCTCCCGGGCAGCGACCCGTATGACTGGTAGATAGAGTACTCTTGTCAGAGTTGGGCAGTGACCCTATCGGGCAGTGTCCCGTATGACAAGTCCCCCCGGCAGGACGGGGTAACACTTGCGGGTGTTATCGGCAACCTTAGAAATCTTATCTTATGGTAGCAGGACTACCGGGCTCGGGCCCGTTGGATAAGAATTTCTGAGGGTTAACTTAAACTAAAGCACCAGAATCTAAAGAATAAAGAAAGATAGAGTGACCAAGGTGGCCGGGTTAGTTTGACCCTGTATATAGCGGCATAGTGGCCGAGTTGGTGCTTAGCAGCCTAGTGTGGCTAGACAGAGTAGTGCTGGGTCGATGAGTATACACAGATGGTGTAGTGACCTATTACATGGTAGTCTAGTATGGCTGGACAGTTTAGTGATGGGTTGATGAGTATATACAGACGGTGATGTATTATATTGCATAGCTGCATATTGATGTTGAGGATTTTAGTTTCCTAGCACACTATTATTATTGCTTCCATTGGACCAAGTGGTGTAGGACACCTTCTCTCGGTGGTTGAACCCACTGGGAACTCGGTCGTAGTTCTCACACCCCTTGGGTGACCCCCCCACAGGTTCGGGTGTGGATACAGCGGACGAGACGGTTCAGATGCAGACGGCGAGGCATACGACAGGGGCAAGGGCCCAGTAGCATAGAGACCTAGAGGGTCTAGCAGAGGTATCCCTTTTATATATTTCTTGAGTGAACATTGTATGGTGAGGAATTTATGTAAAGGAATTGTAATAAATTTATTTGCAAGTTCAGAGATGTAAAGTGTAATAAATTTAATTTATGGTTCACTCTTGCATGCTTCCATTTCCGCTTTAGTTGTTGCAAAAATTTAAATTTGTAGTGATTTTTAGTACTCTGATATTGAGCTTCCGCATACACTTGTTGTGTTATTATGGATGTTACCGTTCCTTTCAGGTAGAAAAAGGTTTTACCTGATTGGCGGGTCTGTTGGCGTGCCCGAACCGTACAAATTGGCGGACTCGGGGCGTGACAGATTAGAGTGGTATCAGAGCCTAGGAATAGTCCTAGGTGGTTAGTGAACCTTAGGAAGACTCTAGGGTTTAGGCACGAGAGAGTGTGGAGATCTTTTGGCGAAAGTATGTGATTGGGTTTTACTATTCCCAAGAAGGACATTGGGATTGATAGAGGGCGACGAGCTTTCATTCTTCGGATATTACGTTGGCGGCCGACAACGTAATGTTGGAGATGAAAAGGAGTACCCTCTTATACTTTCGCATGATTGGGTCGACGAGCTTTTCTGTCGGTATATTGATTGCGCATTGCTCAAATGGCTGAATTTGGGCTAATCGTTTCGTTGTGGTGTGCTTATCAGCGATAACACCACGTAGGGAGACGCGCTTGTCTCGACTCGAGTCATGAGAGGGCTCCGGGTCGAACAAGGTACACGTGCTGCGATAGCAGGTGGCCGCACTTATTGGTGTGGTCCAGCAGCATGCTGAATCTTCTTGCCGAGGGGCGGAAATTTTCCGCCGGCAAGGAGGCAGTTTCCGACGCCTAAGGGTGGCGTCAAGGTGACAGTCGGAGCAGATGGATAGGCTCCAGTGGCTGATAGCGCAGCAAGCTAAGGCTGCACAAACAACGTATGAGTATACGGCGTCGCCGCCTGTAGGGACGACAGTAAAGGGAATGGCAATGGCCGCCGAACTTTTGTCGGCGCAGCCAACACCTTCAGCATAAGATGTTTTACGCTTGTGTCAGCTAGGTTGCTGGCAAAGTATGGTTAGAAAGGTCCAGTAAGTGATCGATGCACGGAGCGCTGGTGATCGCTATGTGCGAGAACCAAGTTAATGTGCCCTGAGGGTTAGGGCAAGAAAGATTTACAGGCCAGGCGGCGGGAATTTGCCCCTGTTGACGGTAGTAACCGTGTGGCGTGACAGTTGTGGCTGTGTTGCCACGTAGTAGTGTTGGTGAAGCCTAGAGTAGGCTTCAGGATGCGAGAACCTCTCGAAAGAGCGAGAGTTTTATGGCGCCGATCCGACGGATCAGCGTAATGGCAAGGAGTGCAACCGCAGGATTTGCGAGTTGATCACCAGAGTTGGTGAACAATTATTGTGGTGCCTTAACCCAGTTAGGAGAGGTGTGCGGGAGTCGTACGCGTGTCTAAGCAAATTGCTTGACACTAGATTTTTACGAGTTAGCATGGGGGCGCTGGATGCCCAACTGTTTGGGTGCTCATGGAGCACAAGTATCGTTTAGCCAGAGAGAGCTGATTAGGTGGCGTATTAGCCTTTGCCCAGTGTGGCCAGAGTTGATAGAGAGTTCGGGTCGTGGATTGACGACTAGTCAGTGGGTTTTGCTCAGTGGAGCGTAGTGGTCGCGTGACGACGATTAGCGGGTTCGCTTGGGGACGATCCGTGCCTGGACCATGTTTGTGGACTGTGGGCCTGTAGCCCAGTGGGCAGGCGTAGTCGGCTGTGAGAGACAGCGGCCCGAGACCTGATGGCGGGGCATGATAGAGATTTGGTCGAGGCGGTAGTCCGAGCGATGACCCGGGAACGTGAAATGCCACGTGTGAGCCTTGAGGCTGTTAGTACACTGAGAGTGTGTGATGTGATCAGGCCGTAGTGCTAGTGATGACTGAGGTATTGTAGCTCCTAGTAGGAGTGTTGGTGTAGTGATCCTAAGTATGGATCTACCCGTTTGACGATTAGGTCTGTGGGCTAGCGAGAGCCGTTGTACAGTGTTGGACTAGTTTTGGGCTATAGGCCCCTGTTGGACCGTGGTTTGTGAACCTATTAGTAATCCGATATATCGGGTTAGCTGATAACCCGTGGACTTAGAGCACTAGCGGCGTGCATGATAGCAGAGGACTTGTGGATTGGCCTTCGCCCTCCACATTAGGCAGCGGAGCGACCGGAAAAATGCGGTAAGTGTAAGTGGTTGCAGATGCAACCTCGTTGTGAAAGAATGATGGCGGAATTAAAGTGAAAAATTTTCGCAAATAAAGGCTGGGTCATTTGTGGCAGTATGATGCCTAGTAACGATGTATAGTAGGCCCAACATTGGGGGTAAGATTCCTCCCTCTCGATCAGATTTGAGTCGAAGTGTGACTCAAGTTTCGAGGACGAAACTATTTTAAGGGGGGTAGAATGTAATGTATCGGATTTTCGGCACATATAATAAATCTAAATAAAAATGGTATGAAATACTATTTTTATGAAAGTTAGAGAAGTGAGGATGATGTGGAAGCGAATTGGGCCGAAATCGGATTAAAAATGCGGGATTTAGAATTTTAATTGAAAGAGGGGGCCCAGATTTTTAGCAGAAAATTCATAGAGTCAGAAAATTCTGAGAAAATTCTGGGAGCTCCGTAATATTGTTTTAAGGCCACAGTAAAAATTCCGCGTCGATCGGACACCCGGATTGCGAGAACGGGGTCCGCCAGCGATTTTTGATACAGCGAGGCTTTTGGTGACCCAGAAATGGCCAAACTCAGCAAAAATACTTGTAACAGATTTCAAATGTAATTACAAGTGAATTGGAAGTATTTCAAATCGACGCAAAAGTCATCGAGTCGAAAAGTGAGTTGGAGTTGAGAATTTGAAGCTTCAATTGTGAATCTTAGGTCCTTGTTTGGCGATTTCCGCAAAAAGTGCGAAATTCAGCAAAAATACTTGTAACACATTTCAAATGTAATTACAAGTGAGTTGGAAGCATTTCAAATCGATGCAAAAGTCATCGAGTCGAAAAGTGAGTTGGAGTTGAGAATTTGAAGCTTCAATTGTGAATCTTAGGTCCTTGTTTGGCGATTTCCGCGAAAAGGGCGAAATCCAGCAAAAATACTTGTAACACATTTTAAATATGATTACAAGTGGGTTTGAAGCGTTTCGAATCAACGCAAAGGCCGTTGAGTCGAAAAGTGAGTTGTGGTTGAGAAACGAAGCCTCAAGTTGCAAAATTGGGACTTTTGTTCGCGGAGTCCGCAAAATGGCAAAATTCGGCGAGAGGACTTGTAACGTGTTTTGAACATGATTACAGTCGAGTTCGGTGCGTTTCGGGCTGATGCGAAGGGCATCGGGTCGAAAAGTGATTTGAACCCGAGGACTTAGCCAAAATCTGAAATTTCTGAAATTTGTGATCACGAAGCATTTTCGGAGCCCTGTTTCGGAGGCTTAGAGTGCCCCAAAATTTTAAAAGAAATCGTGGGGTGTCTCACAAAAGTTTTCTTATTAAAAGGGGCGAAAAACCTAGGTATGTTATTAAGGAAAAATCGGAGAACGAAGCGAAGAAAAATGCTTCGTGAATTCTGAAAACTGCAGTTTTGACAGTGCAAGTTAATCGCGAAGCGTTTTCGGAGCCCTGTTTCGGAGGCTTAGTGCGCTCCAAAATTTTAAAATAAATCGTGGGGTTTCTCACAAAAGTTTTCTTATTAAAAGGGGCGAAAAACCTAGGTATGTTATTAAGGAAAAATCGGAGAACGAAGCGAAGAAAAATGCTTCGTGAATTCTGAAAACTGCAGTTTTGACAGTGCAAGTTAATCGCGAAGCGTTTTCGGAGCCCTGTTTCGGAGGCTTAGTGCGCTCCAAAATTTTAAAAGAAATCGTGGGGTGTCTCACAAAAGTTTTCTTATTAAGAGGGGTGAAAAACCTAGGTAAGTTATTAAGGAAAAATCGAAGAACGAAGCGAAGAAAAATGCTTCGTGAATGCTGAAACTGCAGTTTTGACAGCCCAAGTCAATCGCGAAGCATTTTCGGAGCTCTCTTTCGAGGGCTTAGAATAGTCCAAAAGTTTAAACAAAATCGTGGGAAGTTTAAGAAAAATTTGTAGATTAAAGGGGAGAAGAAAATTTTCAATTTCGATTTCCCAGTTGACGGGAAAATGCGGAGAAAGAGGGGTACCCGAATTTGCTCACTGCAGCAGTAAACTGCAGGAAAACAGGGGCAGTTTGGGATTTATTTTGTAAGTTGGGGCATTTTGGTAAAATCACCTCTTCCCCCCAACCACCCCTGCAGAGAATTAAATGTTCTCTCTCTCTCCCTCTTAGTTACTCTCTCTCTCTTTTCTGCTGGAGCAGGAAACGAAAGAAGAAGAAGAAGAAGAAGAAGAAGAGAAAGAGAAGAAGAAGAAGAAGAAGAAGAAGAAGAAGAAGAAGAAGAAGGGAAGGAGAAGTCTAACTCTCTTCTTCCCTCTCTATTTTCTTGCCAAAAGGGAAGTCTCACGGATCCAAGGAGTTGAAATTGTCTCCTGCAAGGACCAAAAGAATACACCGAGGTGGGGGATTCTGCCGAAATTGGGTGACCTCTCCCCTTGCTCCTTTGCTTTTCGATCTAGAAGCATGATAGTAGCCTGTTAGAGGCGTTTGGTAATTATGATTGAATTTGCATGTGTAGATGGATATAGAAGAGAAGTAAACTTTTCTAATTATTAGAATAAGAGATAAATTTGCATGTGTAGAAGGATATAGATAGAAAAGTGGATTTTTCTGAACTGCTAAATATAGATGATAATTGCCTGCGTAGATGTTAAACTTTATTGATGATTGAGATGGAAATAATTGCATGCGTAAAAAGGGGAATCAATTATTTGTTATCTGTGATCATGTTAGGGTATAGCCCTAGGAATCATGTGAAAGCATAAGGAAAAAGGGCATGTTGGTAGTAAGACTAGGAGAAAACCTAGACTTAGGGTTAATGAGTGGCATCAAACTTAGGAGTATATCCTAGGATTGAATGAGTGGCATTGTCTTAGGAGATAACCTAAGGACATTGGATAAAGTGATCAACATAGAGTCAAGGACTCTAGGATGAGCATGATATAAGACTTAGGTAAAGGAAACCTAAGGTAAGTTAGTGGGTTGAGAATAGACTAGTTAACATAGAGTCAAGGAACTCTAGGTTAAACATGATATAAAACTTAGGTAAGAGAACCTAAGGTGAACTAGTGGAGTTTATACTCACAGAAAATGGATTAGAGTCAAGATAACTCTAAATGCAAAGTGCAACAGGTAAATAGAGAAAATGTAACTCCAGATTCGGCAAAGAAAAGTGTATGTGGCCACAAAGTCAATGAATTAAACTGATAGCAAAGTGATCAACTTAGGGTCCAACTCTAAGGAAGAGTTTGTGTAATCACAAAGTCAAAAAGCTAAATAATACAACCCTAGAGTGGGTCATAAGGTGTCTGGGCAAAAGGACAGCAACTTTAACTTCAATTTGAGTTAAATAAATGAAAGAGAAATGATATGAGTCCAAGTGACTTTTAGTTATCCTTATGGCGAGACCTAGGATAAGAGGTAAATTGTTGTAAAAAGGCAAAGTTTAAAGAGCAAGCTAAAAGTGGCTAAAAAGTATAAAGAGAATGTAAATGGCGCCTTCGAATTTGAGACTCGTCAAGTGGAGCAGGACTCCCTGGGCAGTGACCCGTCGGACGAGGTACTTTCGAAGGGCTAAATGTGAAAGCAAGAAGCTAAATGCTCGAAGAAAAGAGAAAGTAAATTGCAAGTGGCAAAATGGGAGCTATAAGCTCGAATAAGAAAGGAAAGCAAGTGTTCAAAAGCAAAGAGGCTAAGAACTAAAATAAAAGAGTAAGAAAAAGAAAAGAAAAGAAAGAAAAATTAAAGATAAAACGGGCGTACCTCCGGGGGTGAACGTACAACGGTCAGGAGTTGGACAGGGTCCCTCTCCCGGGCAGCGACCCGTATGACTGGTAGATAGAGTACTCTTGTCAGAGTTGGGCAGTGACCCTATCGGGCAGTGTCCCGTATGACAAGTCCCCCCGCAGGACGGGGTAACACTTGCGGGTGTTATCGGCAACCTTAGAAATCTTATCTTATGGTAGCAGGACTACCGGGCTCGGGCCCGTTGGATAAGAATTTCTGAGGGTTAACTTAAACTAAAGCACCAGAATCTAAAGAATAAAGAAAGATAGAGTGACCAAGGTGGCCGGGTTAGTTTGACCCTGTATATAGCGGCATAGTGGCCGAGTTGGTGCTTAGCAGCCTAGTGTGGCTAGACAGAGTAGTGCTGGGTCGATGAGTATACACAGATGGTGTAGTGACCTATTACATGGTAGTCTAGTATGGCTGGACAGTTTAGTGATGGGTTGATGAGTATATACAGACGGTGATGTATTATATTGCATAGCTGCATATTGATGTTGAGGATTTTAGTTTCCTAGCACACTATTATTATTGCTTCCATTGGACCAAGTGGTGTAGGACACCTTCTCTCGGTGGTTGAACCCACTGGGAACTCGGTCGTAGTTCTCACACCCCTTGGGTGACCCCCCCACAGGTTCGGGTGTGGATACAGCGGACGAGACGGTTCAGATGCAGACGGCGAGGCATACGACAGGGGCAAGGGCCCAGTAGCATAGAGACCTAGAGGGTCTAGCAGAGGTATCCCTTTTATATATTTCTTGAGTGAACATTGTATGGTGAGGAATTTATGTAAAGGAATTGTAATAAATTTATTTGCAAGTTCAGAGATGTAAAGTGTAATAAATTTAATTTATGGTTCACTCTTGCATGCTTCCATTTCCGCTTTAGTTGTTGCAAAAATTTAAATTTGTAGTGATTTTTAGTACTCTGATATTGAGCTTCCGCATACACTTGTTGTGTTATTATGGATGTTACCGTTCCTTTCAGGTAGAAAAAGGTTTTACCTGATTGGCGGGTCTGTTGGCGTGCCCGAACCGTACAAATTGGCGGACTCGGGGCGTGACACTGCAGCCCATGCAACAATACAAATGCCCTAGCACTCTCACAGCTATGTCGGAGAACCCTCAACGACTCAACTCACAACAACACCCCACTCATAGGCGAGAAGAACCGACTGACGCGGCAAAGATTCGAAAATCCCGATAGATCGGTGCCTAGAACCCCAATCAAACAAGAACAGACTCTAGGCTCAGTCTATCGAGGTTTTCGCTCCTTTACCGTTCAGGGATTCGGTCCCTCTCGTTTAAAGTGGGAAACTATCTCAACACGCAACTCACGGCTGGAGACGCTCCACAGCCGGATCCGCGAAGGGTCCGAAAACCCCGGGAGACTAAAACCTGTGTCCCCAAGCAAGAAGAAACAGCCCTTAGAACCCAGATCACTCGAATCATCTCGGGTGAATAAGTTTATAAGAATCAGTGACGTTTATTACAGAAAACCATTTGATCTGAGGAAAATCCATCTTTTTAATGATTTTTAGTCTTTTTGGAAAACAATTGAAAACAAGTTTTATGTCCAGACCTCGAAGAGCTACTGCCCTCGTCCTATCAAACAAGAACAGACTCAGGCAACCCTGCGAGGCTTGGAAGAAAACATTGGCTGACTAAAATCATGTGTTCGTCCAAAAAGGTTCTGGGTTCAAGGTCCTGCTAACACACGTACACCACGGTCACAACATGGTGGTGACGAGAAGAACAACGAAAACTAAAAACCCGCTAAGCATGCTCAATCGCTGCATCTAACGTCGGCACCCGCCGAGTGTACACCAAGTGATAGATATTCCACTGCAGTCCTTTCTCAACTAGCTCAACCTCCTGGGTCTCATCCAGGAGACATGGGGTACACCGCCCAACAATCGCAAAACTCGCGAACATACTCCAGAAGAGGTCGACTCCCCTGCTGCAGGAGTCTAAGATCCCCATCTAGTTTTTGCTTACACTGTCAGGAAAGAAGGCCCTGAGCCGCAAAGCACGAAACTGGTTCCAAGTCAACAACTGCGCTCCTGGTAGTCCAACAGGACGAACACGACGCCACCAAATCTCGGCGTCCTGTCAGACCATCTCAATCTCACTAAAGCAACCGCCTGGTAACTCGGCCAGGGCATGTGCCCACCTGGTAACTCGGCCAGGGCATGTGCCCACCTGGTAACTCGGCCAGGGGCAACACCCTCCTGGTAACTCAGCCAGGGAAAAACGCCCTCCTGGTAACTCAGCCAGGGAAAAATGCCCTCCTGGTAACTCAGCCAGGGAAAATGCCCTCCTGGTAACTCAGCCAGGGAAAACGCCCTGCTGGTAACTCAGCCAGGGAAAAATGCCCTCCTGGTAACTCAGCCAGGGAAAATGCCCTCCTGGTAACTCAGCCAGGGAAAACGCCCTCCTGGTAACTCAGCCAGGGAAAACGCCCTCCTGGTAACTCAGCCAGGGAAAAATGCCCTCCTGGTAACGCAGCCAGGGAAAATGCCCTCCTGGTAGCTCAGCTAGGGAAAACGCCCTCCTGGTAACTCAGCCAGGGAAAAATGCCCTCCTGGTAACTCAGCCAGGGAAAACGCCCTCCTGGTAACTCAGCCAGGGAAAACGCCCTCCTGGTAACTCAGCTAGGGGAAAATGCCCTCCTGGTAACTCAGCCAGGGAAAATGCCCTCCTGGTAACTCAGCCAGGGAAAACGCCCTCCTGGTAACTCAGCCAGGGAAAAATGCCCTCCTGGTAACTCAGCCAGGAACTCAGCCAGGAAAAATGTCCTCCTGGTAACTCAGCCAGGGAAAATGCCCTCCTGGTAACTCGGCCAGGGAAAATACCCTCCTGGTAACTCAGCCAGGGAAAATATCCTCCTGGTAACTCAGCCAGGGAAAATATCCTCCTGGTAACTCAGCCAGGAAAAATGTCCTCCTGGTAACTCAGCCAGGGAAAATGCCCTCCTGGTAACTCGGCCAGGGAAAATACCCTCCTGGTAACTCAGCCAGGAAAAATATCCTCCTGGTAACTCAGCCAGGGAAAATATCCTCCTGGTAACTCAGCCAGGAAAAATGTCCTCCTGGTAACTCAGCCAGGGAAAATTTCCTCCTGGTAACTCAGCCAGAGAAAATGCCCTCCTGGTAACTCGGCCAGGGAAAATGTCCTCCTGGTAACTCGGCCAGGGAAAATACCCTCCTGGTAACTCGGCCAGGGAAAATACCCTCCTGGTAACTCGGCCAGGAAAAATATCCACACAGCTGGGATCGCCGTCACTCTAAACGGCTTCCAACAACAACACCCCACTCATAGGCGAGAAGAACCGACTGACGCGGCAAAAATCCGAAAATCCCGATAGACCGGTGCCTAAAACCCCAATCAAACAAGAACAGATTCTACGCTCAGCCTATCGAAGTTTTCGATCCTTTACCGTTCAGGGATTCGGCCCCTCTCGGTTAAAGTGGGAAACTATCTCATCGCACAAACTCCTGGGTCTCGCTCTGCTCTGATAGCTCTATCTCTCGCTGCTCGGGTACTCATCAGGTGCGGGGTGTGTCCTCTTCACAACACGACGTCTCAGGGGCATCGCAATCCGCTGCACAATAACAAACATCAGGACACAACAACCATACGACCCAATCCAGCGAAAGTCTAAGACATGTCATCCATTCCATAGCATTATGTTGTCGGCAGCCAACATAATCGCTTAGGAAAGTAAACATGTCAATCTCTCATCCCGTCTCTTGGGAGAGGTAAAAACTCAATCAGGACTCTCGCTAAAAGTCACGACTCTCACGTAGTCATCCTAATAACCAACCACAAGCCTAGGGTTTCTAAGTCCGCCACGACCTACAACCTAGGCTCTGATACCACTCTAATCTGTCACGCCCCGGGGTCAAAACTGCGACCCGGGCTCGCTAACAGATCCGCCATCTGTACGGAAACTGCCGTACAGACGAAGCGTCTAACCTGCAGAAAGAAACATCTACAGTATACAGATATCAGAGATGAAAGTAAACTACTAAAAACTGAAATCCAAACACTGTACAACTGAAAATAATACAATATCCATCTCCCAAATACGATCGTATAAAAAGTCCTCTGATACAAAACTCAAAAGGGAGATATCTCCAATAAATACGTCAGTGTACAAGCTCTCGATACAAAATATGCTCACTACAACAGTCTCTCAAACTGTAAAATAAAGTACAACTCTATACCTCACAACAAAGGTCTCTCAACAGAGGGAAAAAGTAAACTAAACTACTGAAGCTCTCCTCTGGAGGGGTACCGCTACACTCCAACGACGGGTAGGGAACAAGCTCGCGACTCCCTCGCCTCGGTCCGAAGGATCAGCAACAGGAGCACAGGAACAGGAGAAGAAGTCCCTGGGGATAAGACACCACGACGGGCGTGAGAACTATTTCCCACAGTAGTTCTCAGTGGGTGCCGTCAACAAGTCCCACGGTCTGCCCACTAAGTCTACCAGAGGTAAAAGATAACAGGCAAAGAAAACTGAACAAGAAAAGCTGGAACTACTCTACAGCTACCATGCCTCTATCTAGATACTCAAAAGTGGAACAGATGAAAGTAAAAGAGACCACTCGCACCCAAGGTGCTCAATCGACCCAATCGAACTGACTCGATCATAGGGTCCAGTCAAGCCTGCGCCTGTCGACTTGGAACGCACCTGCCCACTACCACACATCCACATGAGGACGGGATTTACGTGGGGCGTCCTGTCCGACTAACTCATCCCTCGCGCACAACTGCCTCAACAGGCCCATCGTTGCCTCCACTGCGGAAAACTGCCTCAACAGGCCAACCATCGTATCCACAGCGGCATCTCAGGACGCAACTCCAACTGAGTAGAACGGCGCGGCATAGAGTATCAAACGTTGGCAAAAGCAGGCTAACAATACCGGTCGGACAACACTCAACGACCTGGGACCACCGTCAACCCCAACGGTTCCCAACAATACGGACCGGAAGATACTCGACGGCCCGGGACTACCGTCTACTCAACGGCTCCCTCCCACGACAGCGCAAAGGGAAACAAGACCTCTCGGGACTACCGTTTACCCAAACGGCTCCCCGCACAGATAAGCAACCCGCTACAACTACCAGACTCCACTCTGCTCCCAAGCACGAGTGCAAAAGCATCCCACACTAAAAGCAAGTCCCGACCTCTCGGCCCACTATCCGGGCGAGAACAACACTATGTCCAGGAATGAAAGAACAGTGTGGATGTCTAAGCATAAATAACCCTAGCCCAAGTAAGGGTTTTCTACTGGTCTGGTTACACATGCAACATATGACGGGGGTGCTAGGTCAAGTTCCAAGATAATTATATTAACAGATGATAACAGGAATAACAATTCCTACAGTCTAGCATGCTACACAATGAAATACGCTATCATGCAAAGTCCTACATCAGTAGAAATACTGTACAGTCCATAAAACTTGGAGATAAGGCCACCCACCTCGATTTGCCACCAATTGCTCGTAGACACTTGTAATTGGCCTCCACGGAGTCCGCACGCAAAACGGGGCACGGTGCCGGAGTCCGCACGCAAAACGGTGCACGGTGCCAGGATCCGCACGCAACACGGAGTCCGCACGCAAAATGGTGCACGGTGCTGGAATCTGCACGCCAAACGGGTCCGCACGCAAAACGGTGCACGGTGCCGGAGTCCGCACGCAAAACGGTGCACGGTGCCAGGATCCGCACGCAAAACGGACGTAGTCCGCACGCAAAACGGTGCACGGTGCCGGAGTCCGCACGCAAAACGAAGTCTGCACGCAAAACGGTGCACGGTGCCAGGATCCGCACGCAACACAGAAAAGAGTAAGAGGGTCAATTACAGTCTAAAAGAACGCTCCAAAAACTGTACAAAAATACAGAAAAACCAACACACGGGACCTACCCGTTTGCGCCGCCGTCGCCGAAACGCTCCGCCGGGCGACCTCGCACGCAAAACGAGGTCCACGACGCGCCGCCGCACCTCACGTAACCTCCTCCCTCACTCCCTCTCGCTCTCGGGTGCAGAAGAAAGAAAGAAAGGGAGAAAATGGCGGTGCGGGGAGGGAGAAGAAGAAGAAGAAGAAAAAGGGGAGAAAGAGGGTGGTCCACGGTGCACCGGTCCACGGTGCACCGACCAATGAGGCTCCACCAACCGCCGGTCCACGGCACAAAAGCGGTGCACCAGGCGCAGCCGCGCGCTCTGGGCGCCACGTGGCCGCGCCCCTGCGCGCCACGCGGGCGCGCAGTCCGCGCGCCACACGGGCGCGTGACACCGTGCCCGCGCAGGCGCGGGACACGGACGCGTGACACAGGCGCGCCCACCCGCTCCCGCGCGGGCGCCAACGGGGGGCCGCCACGTGGCGGCCCCTGCGCTGACACGCGCAGGCGCGCGTTCCCAACGCGCGTCAGCTGCGCGCCTTGAGCCGCCTCGGGAAACGCGCCGTCGCCTCGCCTCGGGATGCGTGCCGCGATGCCTCGAAAAATGCGCAACTCATTCGGGCTCCAAACCAAGCAAGTAAATAGTCCATTCTTAGCGATTTCGCATGCTGAATCCAAAAACGATGTCCGTTTCTTCAAATTCTCACCCGATGTCCGTTGGTGCACGGCAGTGATGCCCCGCCGTTGGTGCACGGTGGTGATACCACACCGTTGATACACGGTGATGATGCCACACCGTTGATACACGGTGGTGATGCCACACCGTTGATATACGGTGGTGATGCCACGCCGTTGGTGCACGGCAGTGATGCCCCGCCGTTGGTGCACGGCAGTGATGCCACGCCGTTGGTGCACGGTGGTAATGCCACACCGTTGATACACGGTGATGATGCCACACCGTTGATACACGGTGGTGATGCCACACCGTTGATATACGGTGGTGATGCCACGCCGTTGGTGCACGGCAGTGATGCCACGCCGTTGGTGCACGGCAGTGATGCCACGTTGTAGGTACACAACGGTGAGAGTTTTTGGATGGTTCGGACTTTTGACCGCGAGTTTGGGCATCAGCTTTATGATCGCCTTGTGAGCCAGTTTTCAGTCCCGTTCACCGACGGTTTGGTTCCCGTCAGGGTGTTCTTTATTAGTTGAGGGATCTACTTCGACCCGTGGGTCCGTTGGGGTTATGATAGCATGTTGAGCGACCAACTGTGGCACGAGATTGTGCCTTTTGAGGATCCCTTTTGAGGGTAGCCTGCAGTTGTGTAGTCCACTCGAGTGGTTTTGGATCGGGAAGTAGCCGAGTGAAGACCCCAGCTTTTTGGATTCCCTTCCTTATTGGATGAATGTGCGGGTATGCTTCGGGTCGTCTTGTTGAGGTTGGCACCATGTTGTGGTTTGGTGCGTATTACACCTGTGGTTATTTCAGTTTCCCCCAGCCTTTTAGTGGAGCCCTTTGGTTTTTCACGTCTCAGCTCAGTAGTGATGTGTTTTTCCTCGCCCGTGATTTACTTGCCCCTTTGAGATCTGTGATTATTGGAGTACGAGGGACGCCCATAGCAATCTCTGGCTTGAGAGATGAGAGAATTGCACATTGGGTCATACCGTACTTGTTGTTGTTGTTGCGAAGTAATCACGAGGAGCGAGTGGGGTTTAGGGAGCTGGAGGCGTATTGTTAGATACCTAGCCGTGGTATTCTTGACTCCTGATGGGCTTGATCTAGTTTCGAGGACGAAACTTTCTTTTAGTAGGGGAGGATGTGAGGTCCCGGAATCCCCCGCGTAGGGTTGTTGGGCAGCTTTCGGTCGCCGTTGGGGGTGTTGGTGCGCGTGTTGGGGCCCAGAAATGGATTCGTGGTGCAATTTGGGATTTTTGTTGCATCACTGGAGGCCTGCGTGGTGTGTCGGTGATGTTTGGTTTGGAGCCCGAATGAGTTGCGCGTTTTTCGAGGCATCACGGCACGCATCCCGAGGCGAGGCGACGGCGCGATTCCCGAGGCGGCTCAAGGCGCGCAGCTGACGCGCGTTGGGAACGCGCGCCTGCGCGTGTCAGCGCAGGGTCGCCACGTGGCGGCCCCCCGTTGGCGCCCGCGCGGGAGCGGGTGGGCGCGCCTGTGTCACGCGTCCGTGTCCCGCGCCTGCGCGGGCACGGTGTCATGCGCCCGTGTGGCGCGCGGACTGCGCGCCCGCGTGGCGCGCAGGGGCGCGGCCACGTGGCGCCCCGAGCGCGCGACTGCGCCTGGTGCACCGCTTTTGTGCCGTGGACCGGCGGTTGGTGGAGCCTCATTGGTCGGTGCACCGTGGACCGGTGCACCGTGGACCACCCTCTTTCTCCCCTTTTTCTTCTTCTTCTTCTCCCTCGCCGCACCGCCATTTTCTTCCTTTCTTTCTTTCTTCTGCACCCGAGAGCGAGAGGGAGTGAGGGTGGAGGTTACGTGAGGTGCGGCGGCGCGTCGTGGACCTCGTTTTGCGTGCGAGGTCGCCCGGCGGAGCGTTTCGGCGACGGCGGCGCAAACGGGTAGGTCCCGTGTGTTGGTTTTTCTGTATTTTTGTACAGTTTTTGGAGCGTTCTTGTCACGCCCCGGCGTCGAAACTGCGACCCGGGCTCGCCAACAGATCCGCCGCCCATACGGGAAGCCCCGTATAGACGAAGCGACCACCTGCAAAAGATCAACTATACTATACAGATATCAGAGCTGAAAGTAAAACTGCTAGAAATAAAAACTAAGTGAACAACTGCAACTCTCACTAGTACAATCCGACCTCACCAAAATACAGAAATCTCTCGAGCAGTAAAATAAATACAACTCTATACCTCACTACAAAGTTCTCTCAACATGAACTCTCAAAAGTAATAAGGGTACATCTACTCTCAGGACGACGACTGGTAGGGATCTAGCTCGCGACTCCCTTACCTCGATCAGAAGAAGCAGCAACAGGAGCAACTGGAACAGGAGTAGAAGTCCCTGTGGGAAAAGACACCACGACGGGTGTGAGAACTACGTCCCAAGTAGTTCTCAGTGGGTGCCGCCAACAAGCCCGACGGTCTGCCCACTAAGTCTACTAGAGGCATAAAGTAACAATATAAAACTGAAATGAAAGGGCTGGAAAAGTAACTCTACAACTACTATGCCTCTATCTAGATGCTCAAGAAAAAGGAACAGATGGAAACATGATGCATCTACTAACACACACAATATACCCACCAAATCTATACTGACTGCCGCAAAGGGTCCAGTCAAACCTGCGCCCACCTACTGCCGCACATCCTCAACAGGACGGGTCTACCGTAGGGTGTCCGTGAAAACTGGCCCAGCCAGAGGGACGGCGTCGACAAGTCGCGATAGCAAGTAACAGGCCCAACTCCGGAGTGGCTCTCGAGGGGAGCGACCCCACCGAGGAAAGTATCCGCGTATCTCTGTCGAGCTCAAAATGGCTCATGCAGGCTAAAGTCCAACCCACGATCAACAAGATCGACAACGACACCAACGCTCACACACAGGCTGGAAAACCACACAGCCGGGGGCCACCGTCCACCAGACGGCTCCCACAACAGAACACTAAACTCACAGGAAAGACCGACACCATAAGGGTTCGGAAACCCGATAGGCCGATGCTTAGAACCCTATCAAACAAGAACAGACTCTAGGCTCCGCCTATCGAGGTTCCCGACCCCTTATAGTTCGGGAACACAACGGCCTCGGTACAACACGCAGAAAACACCAACCAGGGCCCGAAAGTCCCGGGGGACCTACACCTACAACCCTATCAAACAAGAACAGGTTCCAGGCTCGGCCCCCGTGGCTTTCGTCCCGACAAAGGAACGGCCCCTAGAACCCAGACCACTCGAATCCTTTCGAGTGGGGAGATTTACAGGAAAAAGGTGACATTTGTTATTGAAAATCATTTTGATCTAGAAGAAATCCATATTTAATGATTTTAGTTCTTTTTAGAAAAACAGTTAGAAAAATAAGTGTTTTACCCAAACCCCGAAGGGCTGATGCCTTTGTCCAATCAAACAAGAACAGACTCCAGCGGCCCTTCGATGCTTGGAAGAAAATATTGGTAGACTAAAATCATGTGTATGTCGAAAAGGGTTCTGGGTTCTAGGTCCGGCTAACACTAGTAAACTACTGCCACTAACACAGTGGCGACAACCCAACCAGGGGAAAACAAGGTCTCTCGGGTCCACCGTTTACCCCAAACGGTTCCCGATACAGACAAGCGAACCACTACATCTACCAGACTCCACTCTGCTCCCAAGCACGAGTGCAAATGCATCCCACACTAAAAAGAAGTCCCGACTGCTCGGCCCACTACCCGGGCGAGGATAATACTAAGTCCAGGGATGAAACATAAAGTGTGGATGTCTAAACATAAATAACCCTAGCCCAAGTGAGGGTTTTCTAATGGTCTGGTTACACATGCAACATATGACGGGGGTGCTAGGTCAGGTTCCAAGATAACAAATATTTAACATGTGGTAGGAAGCAGAAGAGATCATACGATCATCAGATAAATACAAGGAATAATGACACTCAAATTCTAGCATGCTACCAAGTCCAAATCCCTATCATGCATGATTCTATATCAATAGAATTAGCGCACAGACCATAGATCCTGAAAGCAAAGCCACCCACCTGAAGACGCTAACTGTCCGGAGTCGTACAGCTGAGAAAACCAGGAAAATAACAACTCTATGTCCAACAGGTCCAGCACAGTCCACAATCCCTCCTGGATACAACACAAGGCTACAGTTACACAAATCCCCAAAATCTGTCCAAATATCACATGCTGAATTTCAGCTGCACAGATGCTAAAATATCACCTGCTGGAAGTGCTCAATAAATTCCAGTAAAAATATCCCGGCGTTCCTCGTGTCGATAGCTTCGAAACAAGTACCTGCACGTCCAATTCCGAGCACCGTAGGCCAAGTTACAAATTCCACAGTATCGGTGCGCAAAATCTAACAACCATCCAACTGTAAACTCTTGTACAGTTAAAGAAGGAAAAAGTATACCTCCGGGAAGATCTCAGGAAATTCCAAGAAAAATCCACGATGATCCTCGTGTCGAGTAGATGAAAAAAGTCTATAAGCACGTCCTGATCCGAGATCTGTGCGCGAAGATATCCTCAAAAGAAGCTGCTGTCCTCACCAAAAGCTCACAGCAAAAGGGGTCCCAATGAGCACGAGAAAACACCTCGAAAAACGCGAAATCTCAAAATGTGCGTGAAATCTAAAATCGTAGCCTCACCTGTTGCGAATCCAACGGCGAAGAAATTGCTCAAAAAAATGGTCGGAGTAGGTCGGGGGAGCTCGTACACCGAAGAGCGACGGAAGAAACACCGAAGAACGAGCGTCGCGCCGCGCCAAGAAAATAAGAATCTCGAAAAGCGTGCCCCCAGAAATTCCCAAAATCTGCAGATGGAAGCTTGAAGGTGTGAGGATCAACTTTGGTAAAGGGCTCTTGGCGGTTTGAAGCTCGGAGGTGCCAAAAAGATGAAGAGGAAGAAGACACGGGCTTTATATAGGCCGCAGAAAACAATTGGAGAAATGACGGGGTGTCCCCACTTTCGGGCGCCCGAAAGTTTTCGGGCGGCTACAGTGTTGGGCCGGCCCAACACTGTGCGCGCCCGGAACTTCCCTGGCCCGCCACGTAGCCCGACCAACAGGCAACAGCGGGCGGATCCACTCCGCGGCGGCCACGTCGGGCGCCTCCCCGCCCGACACGCGTCCCGCACAGCGAACAGCTGTGCGGGGCGCGCCAGATGCCGCCACGTACCCCTCCCCACGGTCAAAGCGGGTAGGTGGCGCCCGCCAGTGGCAGGGCGACACGTGGCCCTGCCACTGTCGCGGTCACACGTGCAGGCAGGGCGCCGCCTGCCGCGCACGCGCCCCGAGGCGCTCGCCCGCCACTCCGTGCGCCGCGCTTCGTGAGCCCGCGAATGGCATGCCGACACGTGTCCCTGCACCCGGTCCACGCACCCCACCTTGGTTCCGTGGACCGCGCCGCGTGCACCGACCAACCGGGGACTGCCACGCGTCCACCCGCCTGGTCCATGCACCGCCGCGCCAAACCCGTAGACCGCGCATCACGAGCCCGCCAACCAGGCGGCGCCACGTGTCCATGCGCCGGGTCCGTGCACCCAGCCGCGCCCCTCTGTGGACCGAGCGCTGCGGACCGGCCCAATCACAAGCCGCCACGTGGCAGCCGGCGGTCCACGGCCCCTCCCATGCACCGAAATTCAGCGAAAACTTCCGGGAGTCCGTTTTTGGGCATCCGGACTCAGAATCAAACAAGCAAATAGCCGTTTTCAAGCGTTTTTCCGCGCTGAATCCAAATCCAACCTCTGTTTGACCCAAATCAATTTCGAAAATTCGGCAAATGCAGCCGAAGGCCAATCCAGCTGTGGATATCACACAGGGTCCATCAGTGGCATCCCTTTGATGCACTATGGGCCAGATACACCAACACTAGGTGTTCTACACCACGGTTCATGGGAGAAGCTACACGGGGGTCAGGGTCACCACATCCTCCCCCACTAAAAGGAAGTTTCGTCCCCGAAACAACAACACACCACAACAACAAAACAAAAACAATCAAAACAACCAAAGAACACAAACACTAAACTAACAAGAAAGGTACGGCTCCACCAGCAGGAAAGTCATCAACCCCAACCCTCGATTTGGAAAACAGCTGAAATTAGCGAAAAGTTCAAAAATTTCGAAAGATCAGTGCCTTCGCCCCAATCAAACAAGAACAGGTTCGGGCACTGTCTCCATTTCTGGAGCAATCTTTCGAAGTTTTCGTCCTGTTCGTAAATTTCAGTACTAAGGCGGGAAAAGTGAGAGAAGTGTTGGTGCCGTTCCTGCTGTGGCCACAAAAACGAAAGCTATCCCTAACCGGGACTCCTAAGGACACAACCCCTAGTCCTAAACGTCACAACTGCTTCCGAGGTGGCGTCTGTCCAAAGTCGCTGAAGCTGCTGCTGCCGGAAGGATACGCCGACAATCCGAGAAAACGAACTCCTCCAGTCCAACACGCAGAAGGGTAACTGCTCTCATTCCATTATCAGTCGTAGCACTGCACCGCACCAACAAGTCCAACATGTGTGCTCAAACCAAGTCCTGAAGCTGTCCTTGAATCGTCACATCAGTCGGTGAAGTCCCAAGTCTCAACTGCACTGATCATACACCGCGAACCTCCTCAACTCGTAGGATACAGGGAAGAATCCAATTGCTAAAACATGTAGCATAATTTCCTAACCCACACCCATGCAAAGATGCTGATGCAGATGCTCAACTAATAAAGCAAAAGGATGCAGCGGTAACGAAATGCTCAATTCAGCTAACTGAAATAAAATCATACCTGCCGCGACATGATCCGCTGCCGGGGTGTCCTCCACCAGGGCTGCATAAACCCGTCCGCTGGGTGCTGAAGATCGTCGTCCCGTCTGTCCCGACGTCGTACCCCACTCTGTCTGACGGTGTACCGGAGGGGCTTCCGCTTCTTGAACTGACAAGGGAGGTGCTGTAGCAAGGGGTCGCACTGACAAAATGGCCTGAGGGCAAGCTGCGCGGAAATGTCCCAACTCTCCACAGAGGAAACACCGCCCCCGTCTCTGATCACACTGCGACGGTGGATGAGGCCCGCCACAGATGACGCACCGCTCCTGTCGCTGCTGCTGATACTGCTGCTGCTGCGGGGGCCCACCTGATCTCCGGCGCCTACGAAACCCACGACCCTCAGGATGAGATCGTGGAGGTCTCGGAGGTCCCTGCCGACTAGACTGCCCCTCATCCATCGGCGCCGGGCGCTTCGCCCCTGGAATCGCTACAGGGGCTGGAGCCACCTCTGCCATGACTGCCTCTCCAGACTCAACATATAACGCCTGCTCCATCGAAGCCTCTAATGTCTGCAATCTGCGAGAGCGAACAAGCTGATAAATGTCCCGCCGCAGCCCCCGCTCAAACATGTAAATCTAGTGAGCCTCATCCCTGGCCACGTGAGGCATACTAGCTATCAACTGATTGAATTCAGCTATGTATGCATACACGGGCCGATCTCCCTGGCGGAGACTCCTCAGCTGCTCCTCCAATCTCTGCCGTACACTCTCAGGAAAGAAGGCCCCCAAAAGAAGACTGCGGAACTCCGCCCAAGTGAGAAGCTGCGACCCAGGCGGACCAGCGGGTCGCACACGCCGCCACCAAGCCTCGGCGTTACCCTCCAGATAATGCGCTGCCAAGAAGACCCGAAACCGATCCTGAACGAACAAACTCTCAAAGTGACGCTCCATGGCCGTAACCCAAGTCTCGGCCTCCCACGGCTCAGCACCCAGACCAGAGAAACGAGGTGGATCGAACCGGCGAAACCTCATCAACAGATCCACCGCTGCACACTGCTCAGAAGAAGTAAAAGGTCCCGTCGACCCAGACGGTGGTCTGCACGAAACCGGCTCGACAGGAACTGCCGGTGCTGACGGAATCACAGGGGGCGCTGCAGCTGGCGAAGAGGGCACAGGCGAACTCTCAGGGGGTGCTACCACCGGCTGTGACCTCTGCTCTAACATAAGAATCATCCGACCCAAGGCCTCCTCCTGGCGTCGGGAAGCCTCCTCCTGGCGCTGCGAGGCCTCCTCCTGGCGTCGCAAGGTCTCCTCCTGGCGCTGCACAGCCTCTGACAACTGAGCCATCTGAGCCCGAAGCTCCTGTACCTCACTCTGCTGACACTGTGCTGGCTCCTCCTGCCCAGGCTCATCGGAGGGGGAAGGCTGAGAACGCGTCTGCACCCTGCGTCGGGGAGGCATCGTGCCCACCTGCAATCCACATGCAAACATCAGGACAGTACCAAACAACATTCGACCCAATCTAGCGAAAGTCTAAGACATGTCATCCATTCCTTAGCATTATGTTGTCTGCAGCCAACATAATCGCCTAGGAGAATAAACATGTCAGTCACTCATCCCATCCCTTGGGAGAGGTATAAAACTCAATCAGGACTCTCGCTAACAGTCACGACTCTCACGTAGTCATCCTAATGTCCAACCACAAGCCTAGGGTTTCTAAGTCCCCAATGACCTATATCCTAGGCTCTGATACCACCTAATCTGTCACGCCCCGGCGTCGAAACTGCGACCCGGGCTCGCCAACAGATCCGCCGCCCATACGGGAAGCCCCGTATAGACGAAGCGACCACCTGCAAAAGATCAACTATACTATACAGATATCAGAGCTGAAAGTAAAACTGCTAGAAATAAAAACTAAGTGAACAACTGCAACTCTCACTAGTACAATCCAACCTCACCAAAATACAGAAATCTCTCGAGCAGTAAAATAAATACAACTCTATACCTCACTACAAAGTTCTCTCAACATGAACTCTCAAAAGTAATAAGGGTACATCTACTCTCAGGACGACGACTGGTAGGGATCTAGCTCGCGACTCCCTTACCTCGATCAGAAGAAGCAGCAACAGGAGCAACTGGAACAGGAGTAGAAGTCCCTGTGGGAAAAGACACCACGACGGGTGTGAGAACTACGTCCCAAGTAGTTCTCAGTGGGTGCCGCCAACAAGCCCGACGGTCTGCCCACTAAGTCTACTAGAGGCATAAAGTAACAATATAATACTGAAATGAAAGGGCTGGAAAAGTAACTCTACAGCTACTATGCCTCTATCTAGATGCTCAAGAAAATGGAACAGATGGAAACATGATGCATCTACTAACACACACAATATACCCACCAAATCTATACTGACTGCCGCAAAGGGTCCAGTCAAACCTGCGCCCACCTACTGCCGCACATCCTCAACAGGACGGGTCTACCGTAGGGTGTCCGTGAAAACTGGCCCAGCCAGAGGGACGGCGTCGACAAGTCGCGATAGCAAGTAACAGGCCCAACTCCGGAGTGGCTCTCGAGGGGAGCGACCCCACCGAGGAAAGTATCCGCGTATCTCTGTCGAGCTCAAAATGGCTCATGCAGGCTAAAGTCCAACCCACGATCAACAAGATCGACAACGACACCAACGCTCACACACAGGCTGGAAAACCACACAGCCGGGGCCACCGTCCACCAGACGGCTCCCACAACAGAACACTAAACTCACAGGAAAGACCGACACCATAAGGGTTCGGAAACCCGATAGGCCGGTGCTTAGAACCCTATCAAACAAGAACAGACTCTAGGCTCCGCCTATCGAAGTTCCCGACCCCTTATAGTTCGGGAACACAACAACCTCGGTACAACACGCAGAAAACACCAACCAGGGCCCGAAAGTCCCGGGAGACCTACACCTACAACCCTATCAAACAAGAACAGGTTCCAGGCTCGGCCCCCGTGGCTTTCGTCCCGACAAAGGAACGGCCCCTAGAACCCAGACCACTCGAATCCTTTCGAGTGGGGAGATTTACAGGAAAAAGGTGACATTTGTTATTGAAAATCATTTTGATCTAGAAGAAATCCATATTTAATGATTTTAGTTCTTTTTAGAAAAACAGTTAGAAAAATAAGTGTTTTACCCAAACCCCGAAGGGCTGATGCCTTTGTCCAATCAAACAAGAACAGACTCCAGCGGCCCTTCGATGCTTGGAAGAAAACATTGGTAGACTAAAATCATGTGTATGTCAAAAAGGGTTCTAGGTTCGGCTAACACTAGTAAACTACTGCCACTAACACAGTGGCGACAACCCAAACAGGGGAAAACAAGACCTCTCGGGTCCACCGTTTACCCCAAACGGTTCCCGATACAGACAAGCGAACCACTACATCTACCAGACTCCACTCTGCTCCCAAGCACGAGTGCAAATGCATCCCACACTAAAAAGAAGTCCCGACCGCTCGGCCCACTACCCGGGCGAGGATAACACTAAGTCCAGGAATGAAACATAAAGTGTGGATGTCTAAGCAAAAATAACCCTAGCCCAAGTGAGGGTTTTCTACTGGTCTGGTTACACATGCAACATATGACGGGGGTGCTAGGTCAGGTTCCAAGATAACAAATATTTAACATGTGGTAGGAAGCAGAAGAGATCATACGATCATCAGATAAATACAAGGAATAATGACACTCAAATTCTAGCATGCTACCAAGTCCAAATCCCTATCATGCATGATTCTATATCAATAGAATTAGCGCACAGACCATAGATCCTGAAAGCAAAGCCACCCACCTGAAGACGCTAACTGTCCGGAGTCGTACAGCTGAGAAAACCAGGAAAATAACAACTCTATGTCCAACAGGTTCAGCACCGTCCACAATCCCTCCTGGATACAACATAGGCTACAGTTATACACAAATCCCCAAAAATCTGTCCAAATATCACATGCTGAATTTCAGCTGCACAGATGCTAAAATATCACCTGCTGGAAGTGCTCAATAAATTCCAGTAAAAATATCCCGGCGTTCCTCGTGTCGATAGCTTCGAAACAAGTACCTGCACGTCCAATTCCGAGCACCGTAGGCCAAGTTACAAATTCCACAGTATCGGTGCGCAAAATCTAACAACCATCCAACTGTAAACTCTTGTACAGTTAAAGAAGGAAAAAGTATACCTTCGGGAAGATCTCAGGAAATTCCAAGAAAAATCCACGATGATCCTCGTGTCGAGTAGATGAAAAAAGTCTATAAGCACGTCCTGATCCGAGATCTGTGCGCGAAGATATCCTCAAAAGAAGCTGCTGTCCTCACCAAAAGCTCACAGCAAAAGGGGTCCCAATGAGCACGAGAAAACACCTCGAAAAACGCGAAATCTCAAAATGTGCGTGAAATCTAAAATCGTAGCCTCACCTGTTGCGAATCCAACGGCGAAGAAATTGCTCAAAAAAATGGTCGGAGTAGGTCGGGGGAGCTCGTACACCGAAGAGCGACGGAAGAAACACCGAAGAACGAGCGTCGCGCCGCGCCAAGAAAATAAGAATCTCGAAAAGCGTGCCCCCAGAAATTCCCAAAATCTGCAGATGGAAGCTTGAAGGTGTGAGGATCAACTTTGGTAAAGGGCTCTTGGCGGTTTGAAGCTCGGAGGTGCCAAAAAGATGAAGAGGAAGAAGACACGGGCTTTATATAGGCCGCACTAAACAATTGGAGAAATGACGGGCGTGTCCCCACTTTCGGGCGCCCGAAAGTTTTCGGGCGGCTACAGTGTTGGGCTGGCCCAACACTGTGCGCGCCCGGAACTTCCCTGGCCCGCCACGTAGCCCGACCAACAGGCAACAGCGGGCGGATCCACTCCGCGGCGGCCACGTCGCGCGCCTCCCCGCCCGACACGCGTCCCGCACAGCGAACAGCTGTGCGGGGCGCGCCAGATGCCGCCACGTACCCCTCCCCGCGGTCAAAGCGGGTAGGTGGCGCCCGCCAGTGGCAGGGCGACACGTGGCCCTGCCACTGTCGCGGTCACACGTGCGGGCAGGGCGCCGCCTGCCGCGCACGCGCCCCGAGGCGCTCGCCCGCCACTCCGTGCGCCGCGCTTCGTGAGCCCGCGAATGGCATGCCGACACGTGTCCACTGCACCCGGTCCACGCACCCCACCTTGGTTCCGTGGACCGCGCCGCGTGCACCGACCAACCGGGGACTGCCACGCGTCCACCCGCCTGGTCCATGCACCGCCGCGCCAAACCCGTAGACCGCGCATCACGAGCCCGCCAACCAGGCGGCGCCACGTGTCCATGCGCCGGGTCCGTGCACCCAGCCGCGCCCCTCTGTGGACCGAGCGCTGCGGACCGGCCCAATCACAAGCCGCCACGTGGCAGCCGGCGGTCCACGGCCCCTCCCATGCACCGAAATTCAGCGAAAACTTCCGGGAGTCCGTTTTTGGGCATCCGGACTCAGAATCAAACAAGCAAATAGCCGTTTTCAAGCGTTTTTCCGCGCTGAATCAAAATCCAACCTCTGTTTGACCCAAATCAATTTCGAAAATTCGGCAAATGCAGCCGAAGGCCAATCCAGCTGTGGATATCACACAGGGTCCATCAGTGGCATCCCTTTGATGCACTATGGGCCAGATACACCAACACTAGGTGTTCTACACCACGGTTCATGGGAGAAGCTACACGGGGGTCAGGGTCACCACAGTTCTTTTAGACTGTAATTGACCCTCTTGCTCTTTTCTGTGTTGCGTGCGGATCCTGGCACCGTGCACCGTTTTGCGTGCGGACTCCGGCACCGTGCACCGTTTTGCGTGCGGACTCCGTTTTGAGTGCGGATTCTGGCACCGTGCACCGTTTTGCGTGCGGACTCCGGCACCGTGCACCGTTTTGCGTGCGGACTCCGTTTTGCGTGCGGATTCTGGCACCGTGCACCGTTTTGCGTGCGGACTCCGGCGCCGTGCACCGTTTTGCGTTGCGGACTCCGTTTTGCGTGCACCGGCACCGTGCGGACCCGTTTTGCGTGCGGACCCCGTTTGGCGTGCAGATTCCAGCACCGTGCACCGTTTTGCGTGCGGACTCCGTGTTGCGTGCGGATCCTGGCACCGTACATCGTTTTACGTGCTCCTCACAAGGTCGGCTAAGGCTAGCGAGACGAGTCTCACATCGCCTGGTGCTTGTGAGTGTGCTTGAGCCTGACGTGGACGTCAGGGCTTAAAGGGGGGAAGAATGTGACACCCCCGGAATTTGGATTAGTCCTATTATATCGATATAGAGGACTAATCATTCCGGGGGCTTCACAGTCTTCTCTTTAGCCCTGACGTCCACGTCAGGCTCAAGCACACTCACAAGCACCAGGCGATTTGAGACTCGTCCTATTATAGCCTTTAGCCTAGGACTAATCCAAATTCCGGGGGTGTCACATTCTTCCCCCCTTTAAGCCCTGACGTCCACGTCAGGCTCAAGCACACTCACAAGCACCAGGCGATGTGAGACTCGTCTCGCTAGCCTTAGCCGACCTTGTGAGGAGCTGCACTCCACTCACAACGGTCATTAGCCGGGGAGCCTGGCTCTACCCGCTATATAACCCTGGCTCAGCCGAGACTCATCTCACATTTCCGGCTTGTGAATGGCTCTGATACCAACTGTGACGCCCCACTTCCCGGGGGGTCACCCATCCTAGAACTACTCTAGCTCTAGCACGCTTAACTCTCATGTTCCTCTTGGATCTTGCTACCATCCAAAATGCTATAGCCGGGTTAGAGATTTAGTCCTATTATATCATTTATATAGAGGACTAATCCACATTCCGGGGGTGTCACACGGTGAGCGGGCGGTTTCGCTGTTGCGTGTTCGGCGGGCTACGTGGAGGCCCGTGGGGGATTCGGGCCTGCACAGTGTTGGGCCGGGCCCAACACTGTAGCAGCCCGGATTTTCCGGGCGCCCGATTCTTGGGACAATTTGGTCATTTCTCGAATTGTTTTCTGGGCCTATTTAAGCGACCCGAGCTTCTTCTTCCTCCCTTTTTCCGCCATTTTCGTGCCTCCCCTCGCCGCGGCGCCTTCAGCAACTTTTTTCCTCGCGCAATTCTGCATCTATCTGCAGAGTTCGGAGATTTTACGTGGCACGCATCCCGATGTTTCCTTTTTTACGGCGCGGGGCGACGCTCGTCCATTTGTGTTCCCCTTCGTCGCGTTTCGGTGCGCGAGCTCCCCCGGCCTACTCCGACCTCCGTTTCAGGCGATTTTTGCGCCGTTGGATCCGCGACAGACAGAGCTACGATCTTGTTATTTTCTGTTTCCCCTAGTTTCACGCTTTTCGAGGAGTTTTTCTATGCTTACTGGGACCCCATTTTCTGATGGAATTTCTGGACAGCGACACCTTGCCGGATTTTTATCTCCACAACCGGGCATCGGATGGAGACGTGCCTATACACTTTTTTCATTTACTCGACGCGAGGATTGTCACAGTATTTTTATTGGATTTTTCTAAGGCTTGCCCGAAGGTATATTTTTCTCCCTTTATCTGTGCATGGAAATACAGATGTGTGGTTGTGTGTTCGTGAGCGCCCTGTATTGTGGAATTTGTAACTCGGCCTACGGGGCTCGGAATTTGACGTGCAGGTACTCGTTTCGAAGGTATCGACGCGAGGAACGCGATAGTATTTTTGTTGAATTTTTCCGAGTCCGTTCTACAGCTGGAAATTTCACATCTTTGGGGCTGTTTTCGCAGATTATGTATACTTGGAATATTTTTGGATTAAGTGTAACGTTGAACCTTATTGTTGTACCCAGGGGTGTTTACAAGTGTTGCTGGACCCGTTGGATCTGAAGACTCTGATTTCGGGGTACTTTCAGCTGTTTGGAGCCGAGGCTTTCGCGACATGTACCGAGGATGCAGTTTCGGCAGAATTTGGACTGTGAGCGTCTGCGCTCTTCACCGACCCCAGGTTTGCCTTGGATTGAGCACTTCAGGTGGGTAAGCTTAATATTGGTAACTGTATAAGGTGTTTATGTTATGGTGAATGTAAGTGCACTTGTGGGGATGTCACCCCTCTATGACTGGTAGCAGGCATATTTGATGTACAACCGATATGAGCGAGAGGTAAGCAAGGAATGGCCTACTTGGGTGAGATTGGTATACCATAGTAGGAATACTTTAGCATGCTTTGCTAATATATGTTTCACCCACTTTTATCGTTTCTGAGGACAAAAGCATGCTTGTTTGGACATGTAGCTAGGCCATCTTTTACTGCTACACTACTTATTGGAACTTGACTTAGGAGAAACCATGCTTTTCCTTTCTCCTTCTTTGTTAGTCAGGTGGTCAGTGTTGTTCGGGTTCGAGCAGGGGTCTTGGTAGTGTAGTCGGGACTTGGTGTCTGGGACAGGTTGGATTAGTTGTGGGGCTTTGCGGCAACCGCGGATATTGGGCGGTTGACCGGATATTTATTTACGCACCAGATTGGGTATCCGAATTCTCTAGTGGACAGAGTTTCCCACTATTGAGTACTTTTGCATCTGATTGAGGATCGAGGCTTTCATTAGTGGATGGAGTTTTCCACTTATCGTTTACTTGCATCCGATTGAGGTCGGGTCTTTCTTTAGTGGACAGAGTTTTCCACTTTGATCATAGTCATGATCAAAGTCCTGCTATACAGAGATACTTGTTACAGAGATACTTTACTCGTGTGGGTCGCTCCCCTCGAGTGCCACTCCGGAGTGTGCGATCGGACGATTTAGATGCCGATCTGTTACTTACTTTTGTTTCTGATCGGACGGTTTAGATGCCGATCTGTTACTTACTTTGGGAGGCGAGCCATGTGGGCCGATCCCGCGGTTTCGAGCCATGTGTGCAGATTCCGCTGAGAAGGCAATGCCAGTTTTACTGGTGGCACCAGATTGAGATCGTTATAGGCATTTACTTTATTGTTGCACTCGTGTCAGGGGGACCGAGTGGAGTCTAGTAGCTGTGTTTAGACTAGTGCTAGTGTTGTTGGGAACCGTTTGGGGATTGACGGTGGTCCCGAGGTCGTTGTGAGTTAGTCGACTGTTGTGCGAGAGGTTGGTGATCTTGAGACTATCCGCTTTGAGAGAGAGCGTGGATTTTGACTATAGCCTGCATGAGCCACTACTCGATAGCGAGTTAGTCCGTTTGGACGCCCTACGTAATTCCTGCCCGTCAGCGGGAGGTGGTCGTAGGTGGGGCGCAGGTTTGACTGGACCAGATGTGGCAGTCAGCTCGATTGGGTCGATTGTGCACTTCATGTGCTAGTGGTTGCATACCATTCTTTGATTCTCCCCTCTTGAGCATTTAGATAGAGGCTTGGTAGCTGTTGAGTGTCACGCCCGGGGTCGAAACTGCGACCCGGGCTCGCTAACAGATCCGCCCGTCTGTACGGAAACTGCCGTACAGACGAAGCGTCTAACCTGCAAAAAGAATCAGCTACAGCTAAACAGATATCAGAGCTGAAAGTAAAACTACTGAAAAGCTGAAATCCAAACACTGTACAACTGAAAAAGAATACAATATCCATCTCCCAAATACGATCGTATAAAAAGTCCTCTGATACCAAACTCAAAAGGGAGATATCTCCAATAAAAATATCAGTGCACAAGCTCTCAATACAAACATATCCTCACTACATCAGTCTCTCAAACTGAAAAATAAAATACAACTCTATACCTCACAACAAAGGTCTCTCAACAAGAAACTCTCAAAATATAAAAAGGGTACATCTACCACACTCTAAAGGAACTATGCTGGTAGGGAACTATCACGCGACTCCCTGTCCACGATCCGTCCAGCCAACTCGGGCAGGAACGGAAGAAAAGCCTCAGCAACCTGTCACCGACAGAGGGTGTGAGAACTACATCCTACAGTAGTTCTCAGTGGGTACCGTCTCCAAGACCCACGGTCTGCCCACTAAGTCTACTAGAGGCATAAGATAACAGAAAAAGACTGTGATAATGAAAATAAGCTGGAAAAGTATCTACAGCTATCATGCCTCTATCTACTATGCTCAATAGGAAAAAGAACACAGATGATGGTATGCATCCACTCACTGCTGACAATATGTCAAGTACAATGCTCAAAGGAAAACTCTCTAAGACACATGATATGCATACTCTCTCACAGTAACCCAAATCTCAGTGACTGCCACATAGGGTCCAGTCAAGCCTGCGCCAAACCTACTGCCACTACGCCCAAACAGGACTTGGTCTTACGTAGGGTGCCCCACATGGACTAACTCAATCTCAAGCGAACTCTAGTGTATCAACTAGTCGCATCATCGCAGCCTCGTCAGGCTCGGTATCATCATCGCACCCGGGGCGTAGCTCGAGGGGAGCGACCCCACCGAACTCAAGTATCTCAAGTATCTCATAACTGGCATGATATGCCAGGCTCAGCAGGCTATCCTCGATCAAATAGATCGGTACTCAATGCTCAACAGCACAACACAGTCGGAAACGAACCTCGACTCAAAAATGAATAGCTTAACCACTCTCACAGCTATGTCGGAGAACCCTCTACGACTCAAGCTCACAACGCCAACTCACTAAAAGAAAGTACTACACAGCTGGGACCGCCGTCACTCCAAACGGCTCCCAAAACAACACCCCACTCATAGGCGAGAAGAACCGACTGACGCGGCAAAGATCCGAAAATCCCGATAGACCGGTGCCTAGAACCCCAATCAAACAAGAACAGACTCTAGGCTCAGCCTATCGAAGTTCTCGATCCTTTACCATTCAGGGATTCGGCCCCTCTCGGTTAAAGTGGGAAACTATCTCAACAAACAAACTCACGGCTGGAGATGCTCCACAGCCAGATCCGCGAAGGGTCCGAAAACCCCGGGGACTATAATACCTACGACCCCAAGAAAGAAATCAGCCTTTAGAACCCAGATCACTCGAATCATCTCGAGTGGATAAGTTTATAAGAAACAGTGACGTTTATTACAGAAAAACATTTGATCTGAGAGAAATCCATCTTTTTAATGATTTTTAGTCTTTTTGGAAAACAATTTGAAAGCAAGTTTTATGTCCAAACCTCGAAGAGCTAATGCCCTCGTCCTATCAAACAAGAACAGACTCAGGCGACCCTGCGAGGCTTGGAAGAAAACGTTGGCTGACTAAAATCATGTGTTCGTCCAAAAAGGTTCTGGGTTCAAGGTCCTGCTAACACACGTGCACCACGATCACAACATGGTGGTGACGAGAAGAACAGCGAAAACTAAAAACCCGGGACCACCGTTTATCTGAAACGGTTCCCAAATCACCAACACTGGCCAAACCCAGCCACCAGACCCCACTCGGCTCCCAGGCCCGAGTGCAACACCCGTCCCACAACACCCTGACCACTCGGCCCACTACCCGGGCGAGGAACTCTAAGTCCAGAAAGAAATGCACTGTGTGGGATGTCTAAAGCATAAAAGAACCTAGCCCAGATTAAGGTTCTCTATTGGTCTGGTTACACATGCAACATATGACGGGGGTGCTAGTCAAAATTCTAATGAAACACTTAAACTAGCATGCAAAATCCTATCATAATAGAATTAGAGAGAAGTCCGCAGACTTGGAGATAAAAACCAACCCACCTCGGTAAGCCACCAATTGCTCGTAGACACTTGCAATTGGCCTCCACACAATCCGCACGCAAAACGATGCCCGCTGTCGGAGTCCGCACGCAAAACGGTGCACGCCACCGGAGTCCGCACGCAAAACGGAGCACGGTGCCGAAACCCGCGCGCAAAACGGAGTTCGCACGCAAAACGGTGCACGCCGCCGGAGTTCGCACGCAAAACGGAGCACGGTGCTGACACCCGCGCGCAAAACGAAGTCCGCACGCAAAACGGTGCACGCCGCCGGAGTCCGCACGCAAAACGGAGCAGCAAAAATACGGTCCCTAACACAGATAAGAACAAGGGGTCAAACCAAGGTCAAAAGAACGCCCCAAACTGTGCTAAAAATATCGTAAAAACAACGCGCGGGACCTACCTCGACTGCGCCGCCCGCCCATCTGGCTAAATGGGACGCCTAGCGCGCTCCACGAGGTCGCCGACGCGCCGCCGCACCCTACGAACTCCCCTCTCTCACTCTCCCTCTCGCGCTCGGTTGGAGAAGAAAAGGAAAAGAAGAAGAGAAAAGGCGCGGGGGAGAAGGAAGAAGAAGAAGAAAAAGAGGAGGGAGGGTGGTCCACGGATCCGGTCCACGGCGCCAGCGAATGGGGAGCCACCACCCGTGGTCCACGAAGCCGGGGCGCGTGCACCGGGTCCACGCACGCGCCCCGTGCGCCACGTGGCGCGCACCCAAGCGCGCCACGCGGGCGCGCAGGCTGCGCGCCACACCGGCGCGTGACACCACGCGCGGGACACCACGCGCGCCACACGGGCGCGCGCCCCCCACGCCCGCGCGGGCGCCAACGGGGGGCGCCACGTGGCGGCCCCTGCGCTGACCCGCGCAGGCGCGCGTTCCCAACGCGCGCCAGCTGCGCGCATCGCACAGCGCGCCGTGCAACGCGAGCCGCCTCGGGATCCGTGCCGTCGCCTCGCCTCGGGATTCGTGCCGCGTCGCCTCGAAAAATGCGCAATTCATCCGGGCTCCAAAACAAACAAGTAAATAGTCCATTCTCAACGATTTCGCGCGCTGAATCCAAAAACGATGTCCGTTTCTCCAAATTCTCATCCGAAAATTTGCCGAATGCCCCCGGATAGCCCACTTGATCCGATTTCCGCGCCGGGTCCAATTTTGAAGTCCGATTTGCCAAATTCCAACTCTAAAAATTCCCGAAGGCAACCGGAGAGGTAATCTTTTATCCAGACTTCGCCCGGAGTCCAAATTTGACATCTACGTCGCGCGAAATCACCTCTAAACACTCGATGGGTCCTCCAATTCCCACGGGATCTCCTTTTTAAGCCCAAAGTCCAACACTTGTGTCCAAATTGCGCACAAACACCACCGACGCACCACGCAGGCCACTAGTGATGCAAACTAAATCCCGAATTGCACCACAAATCCATTTCTGGGCCCCAACACGCGCACAAATACTCCCAACGGCCACTAAAAGCTGCCCAGCAACCAACAAACCTTACGCGGGGGATTTCGGGACCTCACACTCTCCCCCACTAAAAGAAAGTTTCGTCCTCGAAACTAACACAGCTCAAAAGGGGAGTTCCAAAGCCACAGGTAAGTATCCATCAATCACCGTCTCCAGCTCCCCAGTCGCTACGCACACTCCGCGAAGCGAGTCCACACGGCTAGGAGTTCAAAAGCTGGAAACTCCAGGAATCCAAAGGGTAGAGGACAAGGAAGAACAACTAACTCTACACGTCCAAAACTACACGAATTACGCCAACACAACCAACAAGAAAGGTAAGGGCCCCACCAGCAGGAAAGTCATCAACCACAACTCTCAGTTTAGAAAACGGCTGAAATTAACGAAAGTCTGAAAATTCCGAGAGGACCAGTGCCCTTGCCCCAATCAAACAAGAACAGGTTCGGGCACCGTCTCCATTTCTGGAGCAGTCTTTCGAAATTTTCGTCCTGTTCGAAAATTTCAGCACACAGGCGAGAAAAAGGGAGAGAAGTGTTGAAGTCGTTCCTGCCGTGGCTACAAAACGAAAGCTACGATCTCACCGTGACCCCTAGGGACATAACCTCTAGTCCTAATCGTCACCAACGATCCAAAAGTAGCACCAAGCCCCAAACCGCTGAAGCCACAGCTGCAGGAAGGATACCCCGGTGATCAGTGAAAAAGAACTCCACTAGTCCAACTCGCGGAAGGGTAACTGATCTCATTCCACAATCAGCCGTTGCACGATACCGCACCAACTGGTCCATCTTGTGTGCTCAATCTGAGTCGTGGAGCTGCCACTGAACCGTAACACCTGTCAGTATAATTCCAAGTCTCAACTGTACTGGATGCAATCCACAAGGCTCCCCCACGTGCACAACACCAACAGAAATCGGTACCTCTAGTGCACGTGGTAACAACTCTACCTCCAGTCCACACAGGAAAGCCAAAAAACACACAACTCAAACTGCTGTAAAGAAATCATGCCCGCGACAACCTGGTCCACTGCCGTAGCGCCCTCCAACCGGGCGGTACAGACTCATCCACTCGATGTAGATGGTCGTCGCTCAGTCTGCCCCGACGTCGTGTCCCTATCTGCCTGGCGGTAATCGGAGGAGCTCCTTCATCCCGAAGAGGTAGCGGTGCCGTCGCAAGCGGTATTGCCGTAGGCACTGCTCGAGGGCATGCTGCCTGAAAATGTCCCGACTGTCCACACGAAAAACTTCGCCCCTGCCTGCGGTCACACTGCGGCGCAGAAAACGGCCCACCACAAATGGCACAATCATCCCGCTGCTGCTGCTGATACATCAGCTATGGAGAACCTCCTGGTCTCTGTCTCCTCTGAGACTCACGACCCTTAGACTGGGATCGTGGCGGCCCCGGGGGTCTCGATCTACTCAACTGTCCAAACTCAGGCGACACTGGATGCCTATCCCCGGAGCTGGTCCCTGGCGCGCTCCGTCACTCTCTGACATGATCACTAATCCTCGGTCAACCCGCTAAGCATGCTCAATCGCTGCATCCAACGTCGGCGCTCGCCGAGAGTACACCAAGTGATAGATATTCCGATGCAGTCCTCTCTCAACTAGCTCCACCTACTAGGCCTCATCCAGGCAACATGGGGTACACCGCTCAACAATCGCAAAACTCGTGAACATACTCCTGAAGAGATTGACTCCCCTGCTGCAGGCGTCTAAGATCCCCTTCTAGTTTCTGCTTACACTGCCAGGAAAGAAGGCCCTGAGCAGCGAAGCACGAAACTCGCTCCCGGTGGTCCAACAAGACGAACTCGACGCCACCAAATCTCGGCGTCCTTTTCCAAAAAGTGCGTAGCCAAGTGCACCTGATGCTTTTCCATTGCTGCTATCCAGTTTTCAGCCTCCCACGGCTCCAAGCTCCATCCTGCCAATCGGGGTGGATCAGACTGCCGGGACTGGCTCAATCGACCGATGATGTCCCAAAGTTCATCTACAACCGCTATCCACCCTGCCTCGGTGCCTCGGCACTACTCGTCGACGCGGAGGGGGCCGCTCGCTCCATCGGTGCCACTGGTACAACTGAACATGCCACCGCATAGGAAGAAAGTGCTAGAGGACTCTCAAGCGGTACTGCAACCAGCTGTGCTCTCTGCTCCAACAAGCGCATCAAACATTCCATGGCTTCCTCCTGGCATCGGACAGCCTCCGACATCGGTGCCATCTGGTTCCATAACTCTTGGGTCTCGCTCTGCTCTGATAGCTTTGCCTCCCGCTGCTCGGGTACTCAACAGGTGCGGGGAGTGTCCTCTTCACAACACGACGTCTCAGGAGTATCGTAGTCCACTGCACAATAACAAAAGTCAGGACACAACAACCATACGACCCAATCCAGCGAAAGTCTAAGACATGCCATCCATTCCATAGCATTATGTTGTCTGCAGCCAACATAATCGCTTAGGAGAATAAACATGCCAATCACTCATCCCGTCTCTTGGGAGAGGTATAAAACTCAATCAGGACTCTCGCTAAAAGTTACGACTCTCACGTAGTCATCCTAATGTCCAACCACAAGCCTAGGGTTTCTAAGTCCAACACGACCTACAACCTAGGCTCTGATACCACTCTAATCTGTCACGCCCGGGGTCGAAACTGCGACCCGGGCTCGCTAACAGATCCGCCGTCTGTACGGAAACTGCCGTACAGACGAAGCGTCTAACCTGCAAAAAGAATCAGCTACAGCTAAACAGATATCAGAGCTGAAAGTAAAACTACATAAGGAAAAATAGGTGGAAAATACCTTAGGTTGAGAGATCTTGCTAAACCTTGAAATCCAAACAAGAAAAGCTTCAAAACCAACCTACAAGAGTGTTCTACACCCATCAATTCCACCTCAAAAGCTATAAATCAAAAAGCCCCAAAATAAACCCTAGTTTTCCAAAAACTAGGTTTTCCTTCAAAAATCCCAAAAGAAAGGGAAAAGAAGTGTTCCAAACCTCTTTTAGCTCAAATCCCACCTTGGAAAAGCAAAGGATAGGAACTAGAGCTCCAAACTTCCTTCTCCTTCAAGCCCTTGCCTTCCTCCAAGCTCTTGTAGCAAGCTTCAATGGTGGAGAAGAGGAGGTTGAAGAAGAATCCAAGTAGAGAGATGTGTTGGAGAAGGAAATCCAAGATCTCTTTCTCTCTCTGTCTCTCTAACACTCTCTCTTGCTCTCTCCAAATGAGAGGAAAAGAGAAGGTAAAGAGGGTTAAAAGCCCTAACGTAACAAAATCCCCAAAGCCCCCTACAAGAAATGCAATTACATTTCTTACTGTGCTGCCGAGACCAAAATGGTCCGGACTGCCCCAAAACGGTCCGGACCCCGAAGGTGGAAATTCCAGATTCGCGCGGACGGTCCGGACTCTCCCTGGACGGTCCAGACCCCGAAGCCAAAAACCTCAAATTTTCAAAATTTTTTGAAAATTTTCGATTTGCGCCCAAACTCTCCGAAAACCTTCTAGAACCTTCCGGAAGCTTACTAAAACATCCGAAGGGTATCATTCAACCCTTCGCACACTCAAACTTCGCACTTTGCTAAAGTTCAGTGTACTACAACAACCCTCACAAATCACTCAGATTGTCCAGTACAAAAGTGGAAACATAAAAAATATACAGGGTACATCTACCTCTGACTCTCAATGCTGGTAAGAAACTAATCGGCCACGTCCTCACCTCGATCAGTTGTCTCCGCGCGAACCAAGCCGGAACAGCAACCTCAGGAAACCTGTCACCGCAGCGGGTGTGAGAACTACTGCAGAAGGTAGTTCCCAGTGGGTACCGTCACCAATATCCACGGTATGCCCACTAAGTCTACTGGAGGCACAACAGATAGGTATGCAGATAGATATATAAGAAAGTTGGAAGAAACTACAGCTAATATGTCTCAATCATCATGCTCAAGAAACTCTACTAGCATACTCTCACTACTGCTAAATGCCTCAGGTACCATGCTCAAAGGAAAACTCAACTAAGAACATGCTATGCACCACTCGCACACGAGGTGCTCACAAAACTCAAATCTCAATGACTGCCCAAAACTGGCTCAGTCAAGCCCGCGCCTGTCGTCTAGGACGCACCTGCCCCCTACCACGCATCCACAAGAGGACGGGATTTACGTGGGGCGTCCTAAACTGACTACTAGGAACGCACCTGCCCACTCCACGTGGGGCGTCCTAGTCTAACTATTTCAATCATCATCATCACACATCCGGAGCGAAACTCAAGGGGAGCGACCCCACCGAGCTCAAGTATCTCATCAGTCTCAACTGTCTCATAAGCGGCACATGCAGGCTATGATCCACGATCAATCAGATCGGAAACTCAATGCTCAAATAACACAACTCAGTCGGGAAACCCTCCACGACTCGATCAGGAAATGCCCAAACACTCTCACAGCTATGTCGGAGAACCCTCCACGACTCAATCTGATCAAATAAATCATCAATCCGAGGAAGGGGATACTTATTCCTGATGGTCACTTTATTTAATTCCCGGTAATCCATACATAACCTGAGTTACCCGTCTTTCTTCTTCACAAACAGGATCGGGGCTCCCGAAGGAGAAACAATAGGTCGAACAAACCCGCGATCCAAGAGATCCTGCAACTGAGCTTTTAGCTCTCTCAACTCTGCAGTGGCCATCCTGTAGGGTGCCTTGGAGATTGGTGTAGTTCCAGGGACTACATCAATCACGAACTCTATCTCTCGGTCCGGCGGCATAGAAGATAACTCTGGGGGAAACACATCCGGATACTCTCGGACAATAGGGATGTCCTCGAGCCCAGGCATCGCCGTAGGCACCTCTACAACAGTCGCTAAGAAAGCGACACAACCACGACTCAACATCTGTCGTGCTCTGGCAGAAGATATCGTCCCTGCAAACAGAGTACTCTGACATCCTCTAAAAATAAACTCCTCATGACCCGGCTCACGAAGGGCCACTGTCCTCTCTCTACAATCGATGGTAGCATAAAACTGGGTCAACCAATCCATACCCAACACTACATCAAAATCCCGGAGCTGACGAAGGACCAACAGATCTATAGGCAAAATCCAGGGCCCTAACTGCACTGGGCAGGACCGACAACACTCATCTACGTGCAACACGTGATCAGGTATCTAAACCTCATGAGCACAAGCTAACGGTCCTATCTCTAGCCCATGCAAAGATGCAAATGCCCTACTGATGAATGAATGTGATGCTCCGGTATCAAATAAAGCTCTAGTGCGAGTAGAGGAGATAAGAATAATACCTGCTACCACATGGCTAGCTGCCCCTGAATCCTCAACCTTAGCGGCATACACTCGCCCGCTCGGAGGTGGTCGCCTGTCTGACTGTCGCGACGAAGTGGCCCTATCCCCCTGGCCGAAACCTGCTGAAGCTCCACCCGTCTGGAAGGGCGGAGGAGGAGTCGATGCTGACGAGGGTACTGGCGACCCTACTCCCTGACAAGTCCATGACATGTGCCCCGACTGCCCGCAACGGAAACACCGACCCTGCCGCTGATCACACTGCGGAGGTGTATGGGGTCCGCCACAAATAACACATCTATCTGGGCGCGTCTGCTGCTGCTGCGGTCTCGGTGGCCGAAACCCTTCTGACCTCTGTCTCCCCTGAGACCCACGACTTCGAGGCTGGAATCGTGGGGGTCTCGATGGCCTCGGCCTACTCGACTGGCCAAAATCTGACGGCGCCGGACGCTTCTCTCCAGAACTAGTCCCTGGCGCTAGCCCCCGCTCTGACATAACCACCGATCCTCTGTCAACCCACTGAGCGTGCTCAATAGCTGCATCCAAGGTCAGCGCTCTATGCGAGTGTACAAGGGGATAAATATCCTGATGCAGTCCTCTCTCGAAAAGCTCAACTCTCTGGGCCTCATCCCGGGCAATGTGGGGCACACTGCTCAAGAGCCGCTGAAACTCAAGAATGTACTCACGAAGGGGCCTACTCCCCTGCTGCAGACGTCGTAAATCCCCTTCTAGTTTCTGCTTTACACTGTCGGGAAAATAGACCCCGAGCAGTAAAGCACGAAACTCTGCCCAAGTCAATAACGGTACCCCCGGTGGTCCCATTGGACGAACACGACCCCACCAAGTCTCGGCGTCCCTCTCAAGAAAGTGCGTGGCCAGGTGCACCTGATGTTTCTCCTCAATAAACAGGTCTCCTTAATAAACAGGTTCTCGAACAGCTTTTCCATTGCTGCTATCCAGTTTTCAGCCTCCCAAGGCTCTGAACTCTGCCCCGCAAATCGTGGGGGATGAAACGTGCTGATATAGGACAACCGATCAGTAAGCTCCCTCTGCTCTGCAGTCGTCAACGGAGCAATTTGAGTCGAGGTCGACGATGTCGCAACCGGAGGTGCTGCTGGTGGTGCTGCAGGAGATGCCCTCTGCTCAAGCAACCTCATCATGCGCTCCATATTCGCCTCCTGGCGCTGAAACGCCTCAGACATCTGGGCCATCTGGGCCCGTAACTCCTGAACCTCACTCTGCTCGGCCTCCTGCTGCTCGGGCTCCTCATCTGACGTAGACTGCGCCCTCGTCGTGGCACGACGTCTCGGAGGCATCGCAGGGATCTGCAACAAAAGCAAAACGTCGGAGAACAGAAATCTCTCGACCCGATCAAGCGAAAGTCTAAAACATGTCGCCCATTCTAAAGCATTATGTTGTCTGCAGCCAACATAACCACTTTAGAGAATAAACATTAAGGTTACTTGCCCCAATCCCCTGCGGAAGTTACAGACTCAATCAGGACTCTCGCTAAAGTCACGTCTCTCACGACAGTTATCCAACTGTCCAACCAATAGCCTAGGGTCTCTAAGTCCCCAACGACCTATACACCTAGGCTCTGATACCACCTAAATCTGTCATGCCCCGCGGTCGAAACTGCGACCCGGGCTCGCCAACAGATCCGTCGCCTGCACGGGACTTCCCGCACAGACAAAGCGTCTAACCTGCAAATAAAATCTATAGCTATACAGATATTAGAGCTGAAAAGAAACTACGCTAAGGAAGTAAAAACTGAACAGCTGAAATCACTATAAAACCAAAATCCAAATACATAATCCACTCACTAACATAAGTACAATATCACTGTCCCATACAAAAGTGGGAACCACAAATACAGGGCGACTCTACCACTGACTCAACAGACTCAGGTAAGCAACTAGTCGGCCACGGCCATACCTCGGTCTGATGACTCCGCACGAGCTGAACCCGGAGTAGCCGCCTCAGGAAAACCTGTCACCACAGCGGGTGTGAGAGCTACTGCAGAAGGTAGCTCTCAGTGGGTACCATCACCAAAGTCCACGGTATGCCCATTAAGTCTACTGGTGGCAACTGATAGATAGGTAGATAGATAAAATGCAAGCTAGAAAATAAAACTACCGCTAAATGCCTCAAGTACAATGCTCAAAGGAAAACCCTTTAAGAACATATAATGCAACCACCCGCTCATATCACCCAATCTCAATGACTGCCACATCGAGTCCAGTCAAACCTACGCCTGTAGTTTAGGAACGCACCTGCCCACTCCACGTGGGGCCTCCTAAACTGACTACTAGGAACGCACCTGCCCACTCCACGTGGGGCGTCCTAGTCTGACTATCTCTATCATCATCAATCGCATCCGGAGCGTAACTCGAGGGGAGAGACCCCACCGAGCTCAAGCGTATCACATCTGTCACAAAGCGGCGCCTACAGGCTCTAATCCACGATCAAACAGATCGGAAACTCGAATGCCAACATCACAACTCATGTCTAGGTCGGTGAACCCTCCCGACTCAATCTGATCTGCCCTCTCTAACCCCCAAGACACTAGTAAAATCATCCACAAGTGAAATAAAAACCCCTCGGCCCCCTGGCACGAGGCCACATGCACCCTGGAATCATGTCATCTCACTGGCGATCTCACAATTTAAAAACCACTTTTAAAATGCCGATTTTTCCTTAAAACGGCTTCACGATTTTTAAAACAGTCCCGGTGCAAAAGTATTGCTATCTAAGCATGCAATCTAGTGTCATACAGTTTTAGGAGTATACTAAAAATAATCTGGGGTTCTACTGAATTTTCTGGAATTTTCTAGGCAACTATCAGATTTAACAACAGTAAAAATAATACACTAGACATGTTCAAAATGCATACAGAAGCATTAGGAGGCATTCCATATAATTTGGAAGAATTCCAACCCACCTAAAATGCTCTCCGTAGGCAAGCCGAAGTCGGGGACGTGCTGAAACCACTCACAGCCAACAGCTCGAAAACCGCGCCGCGCGCGCGCGCATTGCCGCGCACCCCGGAAAATCCCCGGAAGCTCAAACAATAACCTCGAGTCCGCTACAACCCTCCTGCGCACCTCGGCTCCCTCTCAGCAAAAATAGCATGCGCACATGCATGCATGCATGTATGCTCGGCCCCGCGCAGTAACTCCAATGTATGCAGCCAACAGCACAAGCTGCTCTCAAGGTCACGCAGGGAAAGAGAGAAAGAAAACATCCAATTTAAACTCAATAAATCACTCCAAAACCATATAATAAATCCAAAAGCTCAACTAGAAATATCTGTCAACTTACCTCGTGTGTAGCTCGTTGCGCGCGCGGCTCAGCTCAACTCCAAGCAGCAGGAATCCAGTTGCTTCTTCCTTCCTTCTTCTCCTTCACTCTCTTTTCCTTGCTTTCTTCTTTCTTTCTTTCCTTAGGTTGTCGTGGAGAAGAAGCAAGTGAAAGGCTTTTTGCCCCGGAAGCTTGGTCTATTTGTATAAATAGACCAAGTGTAGGGCAAACACATAAGAGAAGTGAAATTACCTCAATGCCCCTCAGAAAATCCAAGTCAGCAGCTTAATTAACCCCTGCGAGCTGCTGGGTACCGATACCTCAAGTTGGGTACTGGTACCCCACCCTTGGTTCCGGAACTCAGGAGCTGGTTCCGGAACCCAGCTCTTGGTTCCGGAACTCAGCCACTCCAAACCTGAAATCCTCCAGCAAGCTTCAAAAATCACGCCGCCGACTCACTTTTTGCCCCGGAAGCTTCCGCACCACTCTGAAACCTCCCGAACCCCGCTGTAAACATAAAATACACCTATTCCAAGCATTTCCAAATTTTTCTGTGAACAATTGCAGAGTCGGTGCTCAATGCAAATCCAGTACTCTACACCTAGTGTTTCGCCGTGGGCAGCGCCTGTTTTATTTGTGAAGAAGAAGGATGGTTCGCTTCGACTATGTGTGGATTATAGGCAATTGAACAAAGTGACCATCCGGAACAAGTATCCATTAATGCGGATCGACGATTTGTTTGATCAGCTACAGGGAGCTTCGGTATTTTCAAAGATTGATCTTCAGTCCGGTTACCACCAGCTGAGGGTGAGGGCCGAGGATATCTCCAAAACGGCATTCAGATCTCGGTACGGGCATTATGAGTTTACGGTGATGCCATTTGGTTTGACTAATGCCCCTGCCGCATTTATGGATTTGATGAACAGGATATTTCAGCCATTTTTGGACCGGTTTGTGGTAGTATTTATTAGTGATATATACTGATTTACCCCCGGAGTGATGTGGAGCATGAGGTGCACTTGAGGACAGTGCTACAGCTTTTGTGAGAGAAGAAGCTGTATGCCAAGCTTAAGAAGTGCGAATTTTGGCTCCGGGAGGTCGCCTTTTTGGGCCACGTAGTCTCAGCTACGGGAGTGGTGGTTGATCCGGCCAAGGTGGATGCTATTCGAGATTGGCCGAGGCCGACGACTATCACCGAGGTGCGGAGGTTTCTGGGTTTGGCTGGCTATTATCGGCGATTTGTGGAAGGCTTTGCGAAGCTTTCCACTCCCCTCACACGTCTGACCAGGAAAGGGGTTAAGTTTATTTGGAGTGAGACTTGTTAGAGCAGTTTTGAAGAACAGAAACAGAGATTGATGACGGCTCCGATCCTTGCTCTCCCGGTTATGGGAGAAGGATTTGTGATCTACAACGACGCCTCTCACAGTGGTCTGGGGTGTGTATTGATGCAGCATGGTAGGGTAATTGCCTATGCTTCACGGCAATTGAAGGACTATGAGAAAAATTACCCTACTCATGATCTTGAGTTGGCAGCGGTTGTGTTTGCTCTGAAGCTGTGGCGACATTATTTGTATGGAGATCTACACTGATCATAAAAGCTTGAAGTATCTGTTCACTCAGAAGGAGTTGAACTTGAGGCAACGCCGATGGTTAGAGTTGTTAAAGGATTATGATTTGAGTATCCTTTATCATCCCGGCAAGGCCAATGTTGTGGCAGATGCTTTGAGTAGGAGAACGAGTCTGAGTATGATGATCTCGTAGCAGGCATCGTTGGTTGAGCAGATGAGACGGTTACAGATTGAGGTTGTATCCCCTGGGGTCTCTGCTAGACTTATGTCCTTGGTCGTGCAGCCCACTCTGTTGGACAGGATTCGAGAGAAACAGAGTGAGGATCCCCACTTGATGAGGATCCGAGGGCAGATTCAGACTGAATTGACAGGGGATTTTTCAGTTGATGCTTCGGGAGTACTGCGGTACAGGGACCGAGCTTGTGTGCTTATGGATACAGAGATTCGAGTGCAGATCTTGAGGGAGGCCCATTATACACCTTATACCATTCATCCTGGTGGGACTAAGATGTATAAGGACCTCAAGGCACATTTTTGGTGGAGTGGTATGAAGAGAGACATTGGGAGATTCGTGGCTCACTGCTTAACTTGTCAGCAAGTAAAGGCTGAGCATCGTGTACCTGCTGGCAAGTTGCAGAGTCTCCCAATCCCAGAATGGAAATAGGATCATATCACTATGGATTTTGTCACTGGGTTGCCGAGAGCACAGACTGGAGCTGATGCGATCTGGGTAGTCGTGGATAGACTCACCAAGTCCGCTCACTTTCTACCGGTGCAGGTGACTTGGCCTTTGGAGTGACTGGCACAGTTATATTTAGCTGAGGTGGTGAGGTTGCACGGTGTACCCGTCTCCATTGTATCAGATAGAGACCCGAGATTTGTCTCGCATTTCTGGAGGAGTTTACAGACAGCCTTGGGGACGGAGCTCCGATTCAGCACAGCATTCCACCCACAGACCGATGGACAGTCTGAGCCTACCATACAGACCCTCGAGGATATGTTGAGAGCGTGCGCCCTGGATTTTGGAGGAGGGTGGTACAGACACTTGGGATTAGTTGAGTTTGCATACAACAACAGCCATCAAGCGAGCATTCAGATGGCTCCGTTTGAAGCGTTGTATGGACGCAAGTGTCGGTCACCCCTATATTGGAGTGACGTGGGTGAGAAGAAGACTTTGGGTCCTGATCTACTATTAGAGGCAAAGGAAAAGGTCAGATTGATACGATGACATCTTGAGACCGCCCAGAGTCGACAGCGGAGTTATGCTGATACCCGACGGCGAGACTTAGAGTTTCAGGTTGGTGATCACGTCTTCTTGAAAGTCTCGCCTTCGAAGGGGGTCCGGAGATTTGGAGTTCGAGGGAAGCTTAGTCCCCGGTTTATTGGACCCTTTGAGGTACTGGAGAGGGTTGGCCCTGTTGCTTATCGAGTAGCTCTTCCTCCACGCCTGGCAGGAGTTCATGATGTGTTTCACGTCTCTGCTATGAGGAAGTATATATTTGACCCTACGCATGTGATTGACTTCACCCCACTGGAGATTGGGGAAGACCTTGGATACGATGAGCTCCCGTTGCGGATTCTGGCTCGCGAGGTGAGAGAATTGCGCAATCTGGTGATACCTTATGTGAAGATTTTATGGAGCAATCAAGAGGAGTGGGAGGCCACTTGGGAGCTGGAGGAAGTGATGCGGGATACCTATCCTTTCTTGTTTGAGGCTTCTAGCTGAGGTACGTTTATCTTGTTTCCTAGTTTCGTGGACGAAACTTTTTTTTAGTGGGGGAGGATGTAGGGCCCCAGAACCCCATGTAGCTTTTCCCGTGAATCCACTATGTAAAACACCTATTGATGGTGTGTCTGGACCATAGTGCATCAAAGGGATGCCACAGATGGACCCTGTGAGATATCGATAGTTGGATTGGCCTTTGCCTGCTTTTGCCGAATTTTAGAAAAGGTTTTGGGCCAAACAGAGGTTGGATTTGGATTTAGCGCGGAAAAACGCTTGAAAACGGCTATTTGCTCATTTAATTCTGAGCCCGGATGCCCAAAAATGGACTCCCGAAAGTTTTCAATGGATTCTGGTGCATAGGGTAGGCCGTAGACCGGCTGGGTGAAATGTGGCGGCCTATCATTGGCCGGTTTATTGAGCGCGGTCCACAGAGCAGAGTCGGGTGGCGCATGGACCCGGCGCGGGGACACGTGGCGCCCCAGGAATGGCCGGCGCGCGATGCGCGATCCACGGAACCCCACGCTTGTGCATATACCGGGCGCGGGGACATGTGGCAGCAAGAGATTGGTGGGCTTTTTCGGCGCGGTCCACGGAAGTATGCGCCGGTGCCTCGGGGCGCGTGCGCGCGTGGGAGGCAGGCGGCGCGACCGGCGAGGCGGCGCGACCGATCGGCGGGTCGCGCGGGTGGGCCACGTGGCGCCCACCTATAGGCGGGCGCCACCTACCCTGTCGATCGGGCGCGGGACACGTGGCGTCACCCGGGTGCACTTGCACCGCTGTTTCGTGTTCGGGGGACACGTGTCACTCTCTGGTGGATCCGGGCGCTGGTCGGACGGGGTGGCGGCGCGGCAAACTTGCGACTATTGGATTTGGGCGCCCGAAAAGGTGCGCCCGAATCCGGAAATAGTGCATTATGGGCTTTGGCCTATAAATAGGCCCCTTGGGCCTTCTTTTGTGGTTTTTCTGGGCCTTTTCAGAGAGTGTGCTCTATAAGATTTTTGCTCACCTATTTGTTCTACACTTTGTGGTGGAGTTCTAGGATTTTTGGTGGCACACACTTCGAGATTGCATTTTTTCGGCGCACTGCGACACACCTTCTTTATTTGCCCTTTTCGTCGCGTTTCGGTCCGAGGACTCCCCTGGGCTACCCCGAAGGAATTTTGGGTGATTCTTGCTCCCACATTTTCATGATAGGTAGGGCTTCGACTTTGGTATTTTTAGCTTTCCCATATTTCGAGGTTTTCTTGGACTTTTTGGATCATCTCTGTGACCTCTTATTCTGTGATGGATTTTGGACAGCTCCGGGGTTTTTGTGGGTTTTCTCCACAACCGAGAGTCGGAATGGCGAGTGCAAATACTCGATTTATATCTACGCGTCGCAAGGAACATCATCGTATTTTTCCTGGATTTTTCTGAGTTTTCCCCGAAGGTGAAAATCCCACTTTTTCAGAGCAAAGTTCTACAGATTTTGTACTTGGGATTTTTGAGGTGGTCACTTTGTCGATTTTGTAACTTGACCTACAAAACTCGGTTTGGGATGTGCAGGTACTCGTTTCGATCGGCTCGTCGCGAGGATCGCAACGATAATTTTTCCAGAATTTTATGAGGACTGTACTGAGGTGAATTTTCTCGTTTTCCGTGCTGTTTGGAAAAACAGTAAATGCTGTTTTTATGGATATTGTTAGTTATGTCGTGTGCAATCTTTGTTACCGCAGTTCTCGTATTGTGGAGATTGTCGGAGATTGAGGATCTTGGCAGCGAGGGATCTCGTATTGTTGTAGTTCACGCTTTTTGAGGTGGGTGGTTGTTATGGACCTCAGCTTTGATTTACTCACTAGGAATACTGGAATAATCCCCTTTGTTGAATGCTGATTAATATGTCGTGGTTATTATGCATGCTTGTATAGTCGGACTTGTGATATGTTAGTATGTGGTATACTTTTGATATCCTTATTATCTGGGAATAGCATGCTTTAAATAATGTATGATCAATGATATTTACCTTTCTTTCATCAGCATGAGGACACTTGCATGCTTGTTTGGACATCTAGTTAGGATAACACAACTCAGTTGGGAACCCTCCACGACTCGATCAGGGAATGCCCAAACACTCTCACAGCTATGTCGGAGAACTCTCCACGACTCAATCTGATAATGCACAACCCATGGCTAAGTCAGGAAACCTCCACGACTCGATCTGCTAGAGCCCAAACTCTCAAAGCCAAGTCGGAGAACCATCTCCACTACCAAATCAGAAATACAACCCATGATCTAGAATAATCTCATCACTTTCAGCAAGGAATCTCAACTCACATGACACAAGGAACTCGTCACACAGAGCTCTAAAAATCCACTCGGCCCCCTGGCACGAGGACACATGCATCCTGAACCTACTCAATCCCTCTGGAAGCTCACAATATTTCAAAACCATTTTCAAATCTCAGTTTTCATTAAAATCGGTCTGACGATTTTTAAAACGGTTCAGATGCTAATCTAATGCCAACTAATCATGCAGTCTAGTGTCAAATCATTCCTAGATCATGCTAAAAATATCTGGGGCTCATAAATGTCTTTCTATAATTTCCTAGGCAACTATCAGATTTACCAGCTATGCAAATAATAAGCTAAACATGGTCAACATGCATACAATAGCTTTAGAAGGCATTCCATACATCTTGAAGAATTCCAACCCACCTCAAATGCATTCTACAGGCAATCGCTGAAGTCGGGGAAGCGCCGCGCCGCTCACTGCCAAAATCTGCCGGAAACGCCCAAAACCGCGCCGCACGCGCGCGGACTGTCGCGATCCTCGAAAATATTCCCGGAAGCTCGAACAACCTCCTGGAGTCCTCTAATAAAAATTTGCGCGCACTCCGGTCCTCTCCACGGCCGGCTCACAGCACGTGCGCGGCACCTTGGCTTCGTGCAGTAAAAATCTCAACTCTCAGCCAAACAGCCCCTGACGTGCGGCTCGACGCGCGCGCGGCTCCGCCCAACTCCAAGTAGCAGGACAGCACAAGCTGCACCTTCCCTCTCAACCTCTCTCACTCTCTTTCTCTCCTTCTCTTTTCTTTTCCTTACTTCCTTTCTTTTTCTTTCTTTCTGTCGTGGAGAAGAAGGCAGGTTGGAGGGCTCATATATAGAGGGTGGATGGGTGCAAAACAGAAGGGAGATGAAATTACCAAAAGACCCTCCACTAAAAACCAACCCCAGCTCAATTTCGGGCATCCTGTGGCATTGGGTACCGGTACCCAGAGTTGGGTACCGGTACCAAATGGTTTTGTTCCGGTACCAACTACCTGGTTCCGGAACTCAACATGCAGTTCCGGAACCAGCATGTTGGTTCCGGAACTCAATGCCCCACCTCTAAAAAAACAGGCTGAAGCTCCACTAATCAACGCCGACAACTCACTTTCTGCCCCGGGAGCTTCGGCACCACTCCGAAATCTCTCGAACCCCGCTGTAAACGCAAAGTACACATGTCCAAAGCTTTTCCCACTCAGAAAGCTCAACTGTGGGGTCGGTGCGCTCAATCCAACAATCCGGTACTCTCACAAGAAAAATCCTCATTTGCATTCTTTTCTCATTTCTTTTCTCGTTCCTTTTCTCAACTCCAAAGCGGGTTACAAGTAATTACTTAAATCCTTCAATTGCCAGCTCCAACTCACTTTTCACCTTCGGGGCCTCCACATCAAACCGAACCCTCCCGAACTAAGCTGTAACCTGAAAATACACGTGTTCCAACACTTTCCAATTTCCTGTGCACAACCGCGGAGTCAGTTCTCTATCCAATCCATATGCTACAAGTACACAAAGCCCTGAAATCACTGATTCAAACTGGGATTCCAAGTTCGACGCCGCTAACTCACTTTTCTTCCCAAAGGATTCTGCATCGATCCGAAATAATCAGAACTCATTTGTAAACCCAAATGGAACACGCTCAAGCGATAACCCCGCACCACGCCATCTTGCGAGGTCGGTGCACTCCACATAGTCCCGGTACTCTACAGTACAAGTTTAGAAGTTTTCTACTTGTATCTCACAACACTAGATGGCACTAATGTCATAATGTCCATTTTCTTCACGATCATATGCATAACATATCTCAATAACATGTATAGTTATTCTCTATTCATATCCAAAAGCTTAAATTCACGAAAATTCCTATTCAATCCCCCCTTAAACTGCTCATGCACATACAATGTTTACCTCTACTACATAGAGTATGAAATTTTCTACACATGAAGGGGTTCAAATGCATAATCATAAATCATGATAAATCAAACGATGCATGTTTAATATAGCAATGATGCCCTAAAAGTCTATAGAAGACATAGGGGAGTTCACCCATTTCGGTGAGGTCAGACCCACCGGATAGTTGCCAAATCCTTGTGAAGGATTCCAACCAAGAAGCCCACACTTCCTCTTATGCCCTAAGAGAAGTTTCCAATGGGTTAAAACATCACAAAAACCCAATCACAAAATTCATTAAAAATCATGAGGAAAATAGGTGGAAAATACCTTAGGTTGAGAGATCTTGCTAAATCAAGAAATCCAAACAAGAAAAGCCACAAGACCAACCTACAAGAGTGTTCTATACCCATCAATTCCACCCCAAAAGCTAGAAATCAAAAAGCCCCAAATAAACCCTAGTTTTCCAAAAAAACTAGGTTTTCCTACAAATATCTCAAAAGAAAAGGGAAAAGAAGTGTTCCAAACCTCTTTAAGCTCAAATTCCACTTTGGAATGCAAAGGATAGGAACTAGAGCTCCAAACTTCCTTCTCCTTCAAGCCCTTACCTTTCTTCAAGCTCTTGAAGCAAGCTCCAATGGTGGAGAAGAGAAGGAAGAAAAACCCAAGTGGAGAGATGTGTTGGAGAAGGAAATCCAAGATCTCTCTCTCTCTCTCTCTCTCTCTCTCTCTCTCTCTCTCTCTCTCTCTCTCTCTCTCTGTCTCTCTGTCTCTAACACTCTCTCTTGCTCTCTACAAATGAGAGGAAAAGAGAAGGTAAAGACGGTTAAAAACCCTAACGTAACAAAATCCTACAAGCCCCCTGCAAGAAATGTAATTACATTTCTTACCGTGCTGCCCCAGACCAAAACGGTCCGGACTGCCCCAAAACGGTCCGGACCCCGAAGGTGGAATTTCCTTGATTCGCACGGACAGTCCAGACAGTCCCCGGACGGTCCGGACCCCGAAGCCCAAAACTTCAAAATTTCAAATTTTTCGAAAATTTCCGATTTGCACCCAAACTCTTCGGAAACCTTCTAGAACCTTTCGAAAGCTTACAAAAACATCCGAAGGGTATCATTTAACCCTTCACACACTAGAACTTTGCAATTTGCTAAAGTTTAGTGTACTACACAAGATGCCCACACTTCCTCTTATGCCCTAAGAGAAGTTTTCAAAGGGTTAAAACATCACAAAATTCCTTAAACATCATAAGGAAAATAGGTGGAAAAATACCTTAGGTTGAGAAATCTTGCTAAATCTTGATATATAAACAAGAAAAGCTTCAAAACCAACCTACAAGAATGTTCTACCCCCATCAATTCCACCCCAAAAGCTAGAAATCTAAAAGCCCCAAATAAACCCTAGTTTTCCCAAAAACTAGGTTTTCCTACAAAAATCCCAAAAGAAAAGGGAAAGGAAGTGTTCCAAACCTCCTTTTGGCTCAAGTCCCACCTTGAAATGCACAGGATAGGAATTAGGGCTTCAAACTTCCTCTTCTTCAAGCCCTTGCCTTCCTTCAAGCTCTTGAAGCAAGCTCCAATGGTGGAGAAGAGAAGGTTGAAGAAGAACCCAAGTAGAGAGATGTGTTGGAGAAGGAAATCCAAGAAGAGCTCTCCCTCTCTCTCTCTCTAACACTCTCTTGCACTCTCCAAATGAGAGGAAAAGAGAGGAAGAAGAGGGTTAAAAACCCGAACGTAATAAAATCCCAAAAGCCCCCTGCAAGAAATGTAATTACATTTCTTACTGAGCTGTCCAGACCAAAACGGTACGGACTGCCCCAAAACGGTCCAGACCCCGAAGGTGGAATTTCCTAGATTCGCGCCGGACAGTCCGGACCCCGAAGCCAAAAACCTCAAATTTTTAAATTTTTTAAAAATTTCCGATTTACGACCAAACTCTCCGGAAACCTTCTAGAACCTTCCGGAAGCTTACAAAAACATCCGAAGGGTATCATTCAACCCTTCACACACTCGAACTTCGCAATTTGCTAAAGTTCAGTGTACTACACTTAGAGAGTTTTGAACCTAATTGATCTCTCAAATCTCTAATTGAAGGTTAGATAAACACAAGGAGCAACTTTTATTTGGACTACAGCAAGGCTATGGCATCCGATTGAAGGAAACGAACAAATTTTGGTCGTTTTCGTTCGTAAGTCTCGGAAGGGCGCTGAATCCTTGTCGGGACGTAATTGCGCTTTTGCGAAACCCTACATAATCTACCCGAGTTTAATCGTGGATCTACCATAGATTTCAGGTTGTTCTTGAGGAAATAAAACCTACAGTAAGGGTTTGGAGTTTTTGTACCTACAAAGTTTTGAACCTAATTGATCTCTCAAATCTATAATTGAAGGTTAGAGAAACATAAGGGGCAACTTTTATTTGTACTACAGTAAGGCTATGGCATCCGATTGAAGGAAACAAACCAATTTTGTGTGTTTTCGTTCATAAGTCTTGGAAGGGCGCCGAATCGTTGTCGGGAACCTAATTGCAAGTGACTACAAGAAATTGTTTGATATTTCCTTTGTCTAAGGCATCTTTGATTTGCATGCATATATTGTATATATGAGTAAAATGTAAGCTAAAGTGGATTAGGACATCAAGTAAATCAAGATGGTTCATGTGTATTGAACCAAAGTGAAAATAGAATTTTTACCAGTTAAGAGGAAAATAATGGGATGCACGCGAGACATTTAGTCTAAATGAGAATTTTGAATATACATTAAATGAGTTGCATTTGAACTTAGTTAAAAATCTAAGGTGAAAATAGTGACATGTGAACTCTAGGGTAAATATAAACTAGAATACAAGAGAAGGTGCATGCGTGTGTATGTAGCCATGTGAACCTTGAAAGGGGTTAAGTAAAGTGTGGCATTAAACCTAAGTTGGAATTTAAGGTGAAACTTATTGGTATATGAGCTCTAGTCTAAATTCAAATAGAGGGCAATTGTGTATGTGTTGAGAATGGTGAAACCCTATAATTCAAGGAACTTAGGGTGAGACTGACCAAAGTCGTGACATTCCAAAATGGTCAAGTGGGAGATGTCGATTAGGCTTCGACTCCCAATGTGATAGTGGTGGGAAATGTTGATCAGACCACTACTCCTAGAGAGATGTCGATCACATTAGACTCCGCAGGCAATGCCCGGTGATGGCGATCATAGTTCGAATCGCTATGTAGTGCTTGGTGATGGCGATCCCCTTCGACTCCAAGTGACTAGTGGGTGCGGCGATGTTGATCATCCCTTCGACATCGAGGGCCTACCAATTGGAGAGTAGCGCTAACATTCTAGGATCTCCATGAGGTGTATTGAGATATGGAACCAATCAATAGATAGTTCGTGACATGTGGCATAAAGATTGTGCACTTGAGTGGTATGTAAGAAAGTGGACCCAACTAGCAAGTGGGTTAAATTAGGTTGAGGTGAATTGAAAGGTAGAACTATGACATATAGCATAGTGGTAAATTTGGTAAACATATGGACATTGATCTAGTGACATATTGTTTAAATTGAGTCATTGTAGTTGTATTTTCAATTATTGTAATTTCATAGTAGATATTATGTTGTTAGCAAACTATCTACTAATACCTTCTTTGGACTGAGTGAGAGCAAATTACCACATTCTGTGTTTGCACCCACTAGGAACTTATTTGTAGTTCTCACCCCATTGTGGTCTTCCCCTTTTTAGATCCAGGTATCGCCGATGAGGCACGAGCTCGCGACAAATGTGTCGCAGAGTGGATAGACTAAGTTAGAGGTATAGAAAGCACCATTTTGTAAAATAATGAAAATAAATAATATTTTGGAGATTGAGTGTAAACTTTAAATTAAAGTTCAGTTATATGGTTTAGATGTGAGTTGTTAACTCTGATGCTTTGTTTATCTGTTTCGTGAAAAATTTGTACATGTTGGATTCTTTCACAGCTCCGTTCGAGTAGAGAAGTTTCTACCCATTCGGTGGGTCTGTTCGCATGCTTGAACTGGCAAAATTGGCGGTCTCGGGCCATGACACTTGCCACGGTCGCATGCTTCACCGACGACACTTGGATCTGAAAAGAAGTAAACCATAGGGAGTGAGAACTACGAATAGTTCCCAGTGGGATGTACATGCCTCATTTCCAACATGCTGCTATGCCACTTGCTATGGTTTACCCCGTACTACATATCCCTAACTATCTAATTGATTGGTTATACACCTCTCTAAACCTCATGGTGAGCCGAGGGAGATCATACTACTCATCGATCGGTTGACACGCACACCTCATGGAGAGCAAAGGGTGATCATACTACTCTCTAAGCGGTAAGCACACACACCTCATGGAGAGCCGAGGGAGATCGTACTACTCTCCAATTGGTAAGAACTTGAAGTCAAGGGAGATCGCCCCTCCAAGTACCACATGCAGAGTGGAGGGTGATCGGCAGTCCGATGCATAATATGAGTTGAGGGTGATCGGCCCTCCCAATGCAAGCGAGGGACTCGAGGGTGATTGCCACTCCCATTGACACGTTCGGAAGGTCACAACATAACTCATCATGACACTCTAAGTTCAATGACTTCTAGGGTTATAACACATGCCCAACAAGCACAAATTTGTTCTCTAGTTTCCATTTAATCTAGAGTGCATATATCTCTATGTTTCACCTTAGGTTTTATCTCGGTTAGGTGCCACATATTTAAACCTTTACCTATGTTCCCATTTTCTTTTCATGCATGCATTCCCTTTCTCCCATTTTCCTAAATAAGGGTGAAACGCCTAATTTACCTCACATGCAAGAAATCATCTTTAACCTCTTAATATTCTCACTAAACATGCTTCTAATTCAAAGAAACATCGGAGCAAGAAAGAGATCACCTTTTTCAATTATAATCCCCACCTAAGCTAGCTTCTTCATCAATGAGATGGATTTGAACTCTTGAATCCAAAGGAGAAACCATACATTAGAAACCGAAAAATTCTCATTTAAACCCCTAAAATCCAAAATCCTTTCCCAACGCACATTTCTCTTGAAGAAAGCAAAATGTGGGGAAGGAAGGTCCTTTGTCACGCCCCAGGCCCCAGCGGAAGCCTACCCGACACGTGCACAGACCCGCCGTGTGCACAAGGTACACCCCGGTACACACAAGGCGTCTACAACAACAAAGCGGAAAGGAAGCAATAGACACATCCTACTAGTAATCAGAGCACGACACAACTAAACTAAACATAAAAGAGGAGAGTAGATAACAACTATCATACAAGAAGTTAAAATCCATTATACAAATGTGGTCCTCTCAAATACAACCTATCAAAATACATGGGTGGTTTCTATGCCAAAATACACCAACACCTCTCCAACAAAAACAAAAGAAAAGGTGCCCTGTAACCACCTCGAGTGGTGCGACGGGGACAAGCTAGCTATGCGATAACCCCTTGCCACGGTCCCGAGCCCCTCCCGCTGCGGATGGCTCTGAAAAACAACAACCCAAATGGGGTGAGAGCTATTAATCAATAGTTCCCAGTGGGTAAGCCGCCGAGAGGAGCGAAATACACTACTAGGTCAACTGAGGCATAAGATAGTAAAACTGCTGAAATGAAATGCAGAAAATAAACAACTGAAGTAAAGTAAAGTACTCTACTACTACATGCCTCTATGCTCATGTACAAGGTGATGATGATATGAATCTATCATGCTATCATAATGTCCAACTACAATGAGTAGTATCATTTAGGTGATATTCAATGTCAAGTTTAGTTAATTTTAATCTTTTTCTGTTGAAGACTTTCTTTGAGTCTAAGCTTGAGCCACGCCTCATGGTCCCGTGGTGGCACCCCCCAAGGAGCTATGCCAATCCAACGGCGTCCCAATTGGCACCCAATCCCGCACGGCGATCATGATGTCGCAAATGGCCAACTTCGGAGTGCCGGCTTGGAGGGAGCGACCCTACCAAGCATGAGCGAATGAGCACAAACGGCAAGCAAGCAAGTCTCGATCATCGTGTCTGAAACACGGAATAGCAATCATCATGTCTAAAACACGGAATAGCATCATCGACCTTTAGGTCGGGGTATAGTATCTCAAGTGTTAATGTTTTTCATATACAATATTAACATTATCTTGCATAATGAAAGAGTAAAACATTTCCAAGTTGTCCTCATGTCTCAAACATGGAATCTAACTATTTCATCTTGATTGTACAAGTTTAGAAGTTTTCTACTTGTATCTCACAACACTAGATGGCACTAATGTCATAATGTCCATTTTTCTTCATGATCATATGCATAACATATCTCAATAATTCTATAACATGCATAGTTATTCTCTATTCATATCCAAAAGCTTCGGTTCACGAAAATTCCTATTCAATCCCCCCTTAAAGTGCTCATGCACATACAATGTTTACCTCTACTACATAGAGTATGAAATTTTCTACACATGAAGGGGTTCAAATGCATAATCATAAATCATGAAAAATCAAACGATGCATGTTTAATATAGCAATGATGCCCTAAAAGTCTATAGAAGACATAGGGGGAGTTCACCAATTTCGGTGAGGTCAGACCCACCGGATAGTTGCCAAATCCTTGTGAAGGATTCCAACCAAGAAGCCCACACTTCCTCTTATGCCCTAAGAGAAGTTTCCAATGGGTTAAAACATCACAAAAACCCAATCACAAAATTCCTTAAAAATCATAAGGAAAATAGGTGGAAAAATACCTTAGGTAGAGAAATCTTGCTAAATCTTGAAATCCAAACCAGAAATGCTTCAAAACCAACCTACAAGAGTGTTCTACACCCATCAATTCCACCCTAAAAGCTAGAAATCAAAAAGCCCCAAAATAAACCCTAGTTTTCCAAAAACTAGGTTTTCCTTCAAAAATCCCAAAAGAAAGGGAAAAGAAGTGTTCCTAACCTCCTTAATCTCAAATCCCACCTTGGAAATGCAAAGGATAGGAACTAGGGCTCCAAACTCCCTTCTTCTTTAAGTTCTTGCCTTCCTCCAAGCTCTTGTAGCAAGCTTCAATGGTGGAGAAGAGAAGGTTGAAGAAGAACCCAAGTAGAGAGATGTGTTGGAGAAGGAAATCCAAGATCTCTTTCTCTTTCTATCTCTCTAACACTCTCTCTTGCTCTCTCCAAATGAGAGGAAAAGAGAAGGAAAAGAGGGTTAACGTAACAAAATTCCCAAAGCCCCCTGCAAGAAATGCAATTACATTTCTTACTGGGCTGCCCAGACCAAAACGGTCCGGACCCCAAAGGTGGAAATTCCATATTCGCGCGGACAGTCCGGACTGTCCCCGGACGGTCCGGACCACGAAGCCAAAAACCTCAAATTTTCAAATTTTTCAAAAATTTCCGATTTCCGCCCAAACTCTCCGAAAACCTTCTAGAACCTTCCGGAAGCGTACTAAAACATCCGAAGGGTATCATTTAACCCTTCACACACTAGAACTTTGTAATTTGCTAAAGTTTAGTGTACTACATTCACCCCTCCTAAAAAGGAGTTCCGTCCGCGAAACTAGAAGTCAATTACCTCAAGTCTCCAGCTAAAAAAGATGAGGGAAACGCTCCTGAAGCGCGCTCTCCAGCTCCCAAGTAGCCTCGCGATCCTCGTGATTGCTCCAGAGTACCTTCACATAAGGTATCTTGTCACGCCTCGGGGTCGAAACTGCGACCCGGGCCCGCCAACAGATCCGCCGCCTATGCAAAACCCCGCATAGGCGAAGCGTCTAACCTGCAAAAAAAGGTACTACAACTAACAGATATCAGAGCTATAAGATAAAACTGTTGTAAAATTAAAACCAATCATCTGTATAGCTAGAAAATAAAGATACAAAGTCCATCTCCCATAAATGATAATCATACAATATCCTCAAATACAAAAACTCAGAACTCAACAGGGAGGTAATCCTGAAATAAATAATACATCAGTGTACAGGCTCTCAATACAAGTCAGATCCTCACAATACATCAGTCTCTCTAAAGAGAAAATAAAATAACTAATCTACTGACTGTACTATAGATCTCCACTGAAAGGGGTACAGCTACTCTCCAAAGACGGGTAGGGATCTAGCTCGCGACTCCCTCGCCTCGAACAGCAACCGCAGAATCAACAACGCCCGCTAAGACTCTGCAAAACAAAGGAGAGAAAAGAAAGAGGGGGGGGGGAACCCCCAATGGGTGTGAGAACTACACCAAAATGGAGTTCTCAGTGGGTACCACCGCCAAGTCCGACGATCTGCCCACGAAGTCTACTAGAGGCATAAGATAATAATGCAGTAAAGCTGAATAAGAAAGCTGGAGGTACTCAACAGATACCAAGCCTCTGTCTACATGCTCAAAAGGGGAAAACGAATGAAAGGTATGCAACCACTCGCACATGAAGTGCACAATCGACCCAATCGAGCTGACTGCCACATCGGGTCCAGTCAAGCCTGCGCCTCCCTAGTGTATCAACGTAGGGTGTCCAACTGGACTAAATCGCTATCGAATAGTGGCACATGCAGGCTATAGTCAAAATCCACGCTCTCTCTCAGAACGGATAGACTCAAGATCCTCAATCTCTCCCACAATGGTCGAAAAACTCACAACGACCTCGGGACCACCGTTATCCCCAAACGGTTCCCAACAACACTAGCACTGGTCTAAACACAGCTACTAGACTCCACTCAGCCCCCAGGCACGAGTGCAACAATAAGAGTACCTGCCTGAATAAACCCAATCAAATGAACCGATATAAAACCTGGTACTGCCTGCTCTGTCATCAATCTCACGAACTCATTATCTCAAGAACTCAATAGCGGAATCTGCACACATGGCTCGAAACCGCAGGATCGGCACACATGGCTCGCATCCCAAAATAAGTATCAGACCGGCACACATGGCTCGGTTAATGGCCTACCTCCGGAGTGGCACTCGAGGGGAGCGACCCACACGAGTAAAGTATCACCATAACAAGTATCACTGTAACAAGTATCACGATATAGCAGGACTGGATCACGACTATGATCAAAGTGGGAAAACTCATCCACTAAAGGGAAACCCGATCCCCAAACTGAAACAACAGTAAACAATAAGTGGGAAACTCCATCCATTAGAGGAAATCTGATGCACAAGTACATATCCGGTCAACTGCCCAATATCCGCGGTCGCCGCAAAACCCCACTAGTCCACGATCTAATCCAACCTGTCCCAGACACACAGTCCCGACTACACTATCCCAAACCCCTGCTCGAACCCGAGCAACATGAATCTAGAAGAAAAGGAGAATGGACAAACATGGTTTCTCCTAAGTCAGATTCCAACATGATAGTGTAGCAGTAAACGATGGCCTATCTAGATGTCCATACAAGCATGCAATCGTCCTCAAGAAAGATAGAAGTAAGAACATGTCAAATGGTAGCTCTACAAGATATAAACAACATGCCAAAATCACTAATGAACTACACCTGTTCATAATGCATGATCTATAATCCATAATAACTCCTTAGAGTAATACCCGCACATAGATGTAACATCCTGTCCCATCGAATGATCAATCCTCATGAAAGACTATGTGCTAACATGGCATGCTAATAATTCGCTACTATAAATGTCAATCCCACATAAATAGGCCAATGATTAATTAAGCATGATCTCTATATCATCTAGTATGAAATGAACATAGTCATCTACCGTATGCTAGATCTCAATCCACTAGAAGCATGTACAATAGTCAAGTAAGCATCAATCACATAGTCAAGGCCATTTCCATGCTTACATCTCAATTCTAGTGGTTGTACCTTAATCATGCATGCTATAAATCACAGGGGGTAACAATCTCTTAGGTAAGCTTTCCTTAATCCCCAATATGGATATATTCGAATCATGCAAGTCCTCATAATATAACATAATATTAATCTTGCAATTCTCTTAGACAATCAACATTACTAAGCTTACCTCTCAATCACAACAATGTACCCTAAACATGCAAGCATTCTATCAAATAGAATTAGAGAACCGTCCACCGGTTATGGGGACAAGGAAACCCACCTGAAGCGCTTTCCGCAGGCAAAGCCGAAGTCGGTGAAGTGCGTAGTCACACGCTATCCAAAATTTGCCAAAACCGCACCCTCGGTATTCAATCGCGCAAGCCTCTGTTCCAATCAACAACATCACCAACAATCAATAACCAACACCACAATATCCCCAAAACAGCACATGCTGTTTTTACAAACCAGCAGGGAAGAGGGGGATTTTCACCTGCATACAGTCCTCTAAAAATCCCAGAAAAATCACGGTTGCGATCCTCGCGACGAGTAGCCCCAAAACAAGTATTTATACACCTCATTTCGACACCTGTAGGCCAAGAAACAATTAGAACAACATTGGAAGCCACTTCCTCAAGAACCCAATCCTGTTGCAAAAATAGTAGCAAAGAAGCTTAATTCTCACCCTCGAAACGACCTTAGAAAAATCTAATAAAAATACGGGTGCGTTCCTCTCGAAGAGTAGATATCAATTGAGTCCTTAAAGGCTCATTCCGATGCTCGTAGGTCAAGATAGAAAATCGACAAGCCTCCGCAGTCCAAAATCTCACAACAGAAAAAGGGGTCACAAAACACCTCGAGAACTGTGCCAAAAACTCTAAATGCGGAGAAGTGATCAACACGGAAAACAAAGAATTACCTCTCGTGAACGCTCTGCCATGAAAATCGGCTCAAAATTCCATCGGGGTGATCCAGGGTGCCTCGCGGACCGAAAAGTGACGGTGGAAGACAAAATCCAAGAAACGTCGCAGTGCGCCGCGTCGCAGAAAGCGCGGATGTCGAGGCCTCCAAAAAAATCTGGGAATCCATCATGAGATGCACTACAAAAAGATGAACAATCTTCCTTAAGGCCTCACAGAGAGACGGGCTCGGGAAGAAGGCCAAAATGTGTTGCCAAAGGGGGATTTTATAGCCAAAACTCAACAAATCCAGAAATTCCCCCTATATCCCTGGTTTCGGGTGCCCGGAGAGATTCGGGCGCACACAGTGCGCCCGATCAGGGCCGTCCATCAAGCGCCCGAAACGCCCACAGCGCGCCACCTCATCGCCGAACAGGCGACAGCGAATCCGGCGTCCCGCGCTGCGCCACGTGGCGCCGACCGCGCCTGCCCCGCGCACGCCGCGCACCTGCCCCGCGCGTATGGACACCTGCCCCGGCACCTGCTCCGCTCCTCGCGTGGACCGCACGCGCTACACTGCTCCAACCACAAGCTGCCACGTGTCCCCCGCCGGTCCATGCACCAGGCCGCGCGTCCCATGGACCACGCGCCCGTGCGCCCGCCACTACCGGGCCGCCACGCGTCCCTCTCCCGGTGCACGCCTTCCTCGTGGACCGAGCGCCCAGCGCCACTGCCCGCTGCCCGCGCCGCCGGCGCTGCCCCGCGGCCGCCGGAACAGTGTCCCATGCCTCGACAAACGTGTTTTTGCATCCGGACTCCGGAAAATACAAGTAAATAGTCCATTTCGATCGTTTTCGCGCGCTGAATCCAAATCCGCTGTCCGTTTTGCCAAATTCCATTTCTAAAAATTGCCGAAGGCATCTGGAAAGTTGTTCTTACTCCAAATTTTCGCGCTGAGTCCAATTTTAATATCCGTTTCACGCGAAACCACTTCTAAACATTTGACGGGGTCATCCGACTACCCACGTGATCCATTTAACACCCGAAGTCCATCACTTGTGTCCAAATTGGTGTAGAAACACCGCCGACACGCCACATAGGCCTCCAAAAGCCGCGAGTCACACTGTAAAAGCCCTGCAGAGATCTGGGTCACCACATATCTCGCGATTCCGAAGTTTCTTCACCTCACGAGCCAAAATCCTCACCGGTTGCTGCTCAAAGCTCAAGTCCTCGTGTAGTTCCAACGGGGCGAAGTCCACCACATGAGATGGATCAAAAACATACTTCCGGAGAGTCGAAACATGAAACACATTGTGCACTCCCGATAGGTCAGGCGGTATAGCAAGTCGATATGCCACCGGGCCAATACGCTCCAAAATCTCAAAAGGTCCAATAAATCGGGGACTTAGCTTCCCCCGGACGCCAAATCTCTTGACTCCCCGAGTCAGCGATACCTTTAGGAAGACATGGTCTCCCACTTGAAATTCCAAATCGCGCCAACGCTTATCTGCATAACTCTTTTGTTGACTTTGAGCTGAAATCAAACGTTCTCGAGCTAGTCGAATCTTGTCTTTTGCCTCTTGGAGTACATCGGGGCCTAAAATCAATCGTTCTCCCACCTCGCTCCAATGAAGAGGTGATCGGCACTTTCTTCCATAAAGAGCCTCGAATGGCGCCATCTTGATACTTGCTTGATAACTATTATTATATGCAAACTCGGCCATCGGTAGATATTGACGCCAACCACTCTGATAATCCAAAACACATGCTCTGAGCATGTCCTCCAAGATTTGTATGGTTTGCTCAGACTGCCCATCACTCTGGGGGTGGAAAGCTGTACTGAAATCCAACCGTGTGCCTAGGGCCTCGTGAAGGCGCCTCCAAAAATAAGATGCGAATCTTGGATCTCGATCGGAAACTATAGAAATAGGCACTCCATGCAATCGCACAATCTCATCAAGGTAAATTTGTGCAAGCTTCTCTCTAGACCAAGTAGTATGGATAGGGATAAAATGAGCAGATTTGGTTAACCTATTCACGATCACCCAAATAGCATCATGCCCACAGCCTGAGAGCGAGGCAATCCAACAACAAAATCCATGGTGATCCTCATGCTCTTCGTCACTTCGAGAGTACACCAAAATGTCGTCGATGAACACCACGACGAATCTATCCAAAAAGGGCTTGAAGACACGGTTCATCAAATCCATAAAAGCTGCCGGGGCATTAGTGAGCCCAAACGGCATAACAGTAAACTCATAGTGTCCATACCGTGTCCTAAAAGCCGTCCTTGGAACATCCTCGGGCTTGATCTTGAGTTGGTGGTATCCAGACTGAAGGTCAATCTTCGAATACACTCTTGATCCTTGGAGTTGATCAAACAAATCATCAATCCTCGGCAATGGATACTTATTCTTAATCGTGACCTTGTTAAGCTCACGATAGTCCACGCAAAGGTGAAGTGATCCATCCTTTTTCTTGACGAACAAAACTGGTGCTCCCCAAGGTGAAACGCTCGGTCGGATGAAGCCTTTTTCCAACAAGTCTTGAAGCTGTGCCTTGAGCTCTTTTAACTCTGCCGGTGCCATCCTATATGGTGCCTTTGAGATTGGGGTAGTTCCAGGGATCAAATCCACCACAAACTCGATCTCTCTGTCCGGAGGCATCCCCGGTAGCTGTGCCGGGAACACATAAGCAAACTCTCGCACAAGTGGGATATCCTCCACTCTCGGAGTCTCACTGCTCCTATCCACAACGGTAGCTGTTTTGCTCTGGTGGAAGAGATAGTCATCGCAAACAGCGAACTTTTGCAGCCTCTGAACCCAATTTCCTCTTGTCCCGGTTCTCGAAACGTCACGAGTCGATTCTCACAATCAATGGTAGCATGATATCTTGCGAGCCAATCCATGCCTAAAACCACATCAAATTCTCCAAGTCGATGGAGGGCCAACAAATCTGCCGGCAAAATCCAATCCCCAATCCTAATAGGACAACTAGGGGAAAACTCCCGAATCTCCAAGGTATGATCGGGAACTAAGACTCGTCCCGGATGCAAGGTAGGAACTAATTCAATGCCATGCAACTCGGCAAACAGCCGGTCAATGAATGAATGAGATGCACCAGTGTCAAATAAAGCTCGAACTCGAATGCTATGAATCAAGATAATACCTGCAACGACGTCCTCTGTCGCTGAAGCCTCCTCAGTTTGCGCCGCATACATGCGCCCACTTGGAGGCTGCCGTGGCCCCTCGTACTGTCGCGACGCCGGTGGTCGCCCAGACTGAGAGTAGGTGGGCGGGGTTACCTGTCCTTGAATAACTGGTGCCGATGCTGATGAAGGTGTCGGTGTCGAGCCTCGCGGGCACTCTAATCGAAAGTGGCCCTCCTGGCCACAAAGGAAGCACTTGCCTCCACGCTGCGTGCATTGCGGCGGCACATGGGGTCCACCACAAATCACGCAACGCATTGGCCGCGGACGGTCTGGTCCTCCCCGGTGTGAAGATGAGCCGCGTCCTCCAGACTGGCTCCTCGGGTGCTTCGGCGGTTTCTTCGAATAGGGCTTATGACTTGCGCCCTCGGTCGCCGACCTCTTGCCTCGCGTCCTATCAAGAGCTTCTCTCTCTTCCTTAGCAATCTCCGCGCTATCAAGGCACGGCCCACAACCTCCCGGTAGGTTTGGAGGTTTAGGGTCTGAACCAATCTGAAAATGGACGGTCTAAGGCCGTTCTCAAACATACGGGCCTTGTCCTCATCGTCCCTCACAACGTGCGGAATACAGTTAAGTAGTCGAGTAAATTCCCTCTCGTACTCCGCCACGGTTTTGTCTCCTTGCCTCAAGTTGCGGAGATCTCTTTCCATTTGCCTTTTTGCGCTCGCCGGAAAATACTTCATTGCAAGCATCTTCTTGAATCGCGACCATGTGATTGCCGCCAAATCGGTCGTGGGGTCATCCCGAATGTCCGTCCACCACTGGTAAGCATCGCCCTAAAGATGGTGTGTTGCCAACCACACCCGGTCTCCCTCCGCTACGAGGGTATCGTGGAAAAGTTTCTCCATGTGTAGAATCCACTTCTCAAAAACCCAATAGTCGGGTTTCTCTCCATCATATGTCCGAGGCTTGGATTCCCGGAATTCCCTCAAACGAGCCATGAGTCGGTGTCACGCCTCGGGGTCGAAACTGCGACCCGGGCTCGCCAACAGATCCGCCATCTGTACGGAAACTGCCGCACAGACGAAGCATCTACCCTGCAAAAGATCTATAGCTAACCATGTATCAGAGCTGAAACAAAACTAGTAGCTACAGAAATCAACTGAACATCTGAAAAATATAAAACCTCAATACATAGTCTCTCAGCTATGAAAAGTAAATACAACCCTCACAAATCTCTTAGACTGTCCAGTACAAAAGTGTAATCATAAAAAATATACAGGGTATATCTACCTCTGACTCTCAATGCTGGTAAGGAACTAATCGGCCACGTCCTCACCTCGATCAGCTGTCTCCGCGTGAACCAAGCCGAAACAGCAACCTCAGGAGACCTGTCACCGCAGCGGGTGTGAGAACTACTGCAGAAGGTAGTTCCCAGTGGGTACCGTCACCAATATCCACGGTATGCCCACTAAGTCTACTGGAGGCAAACAGATGCTATGCATGCTCAAAAGGAACTCTACTATGAACATGTGCATACACTCTCCACTACTAATAAGCCTCAAGTACCATGCTCAAAGGAAAGCTCATCTAAGAACATGCTATGCAATCACACGCTCATATCACCCACTCTCAATGACTGCCTCATAGGGTCCAGTCAAGCCTGCGCCAACCTACTGCCACTACGCCCAAAAAGGACTTGATCTTACGTAGGGCGTCCCACACGGACTATCTCAATCTCACGCAAAGTGACCCCATGGTAACTCAGCCAGGGGTATCATGCGACCACTAGTGTATCAACTAGGCGCATCATCATCATCGCATCCGGAGCGTACTCGAGGGGAGCGACCCCACCGAGCTCAAGCGTGTCTCATCTGTCTCAATAAGCGACACATGCAGGCTATGATCACGATCAACAGATCGGAAGCTCAATGCTCAAATAACACAACTCAGTCGGGAAACCCTCCACGACTCGATCAGGAAATGCCCAAACACTCTCACAGCTATGTCGGAGAACCCTCCACGACTCAATCTGATAATGCACAACCCATGGCTAAGTCGGGAAACATCCACGACTCGATCTGCTAGAACCCAAAACCCTCAAAGCTAAGTCGGAGAACAACCTCCACAACTAATTCAGAAATACACAATCCATGATCTAGAATAATCTCATCAATCCAAACAAGGAAGCTCACACTCGCATGACACTATAAACTCAACACACAGAGCTCTAAAAATCCACTCGGCCCCCTGGCACGAGAACACATGCATCCTGAACCTACTCATGTAGAGTACAGGAATCTTGTAGAGTGCTCCGACCTCACCGGATGGTGTGGTGCGGGGGGGAAATCGCTGGAGCGTGTTCCATTTGGATTTACAGATGAGTTCGGATCGATTCGGATCGACGTGGAAGCCTTTGGAATGATAGTGTGTTAGCGGCATCGAAACTTGGAAGCCCAGCTTGAATCAGTGATTTCAGGGCTTTGTGTACTTGTAGAGTACTTATTGGGTATTGGATTGGATAGAGAACCGACTCCGCGGATGTTCTTAGGAATTTGGCAAGTGTGGGAGCATGCGTATTTTCAAGTTACGGCGGAGTTCGGGAGGTTTCGGACTGATGCAGAGGCCCCGAAAGCGAAAAGTGAGTTGGAGTTGGCAATTAGAGGAATTAGATAATCCATTGTAACCCGCTTCGGAATTGAGAAAAAGAACGGGAGAGGAAAATAAGAGGAGAATGCTAGTGCGGGTTTTCTTTTGTGGAGTACCGGATTTCGGATTGAGCACGCCGACTCCTCAGTTGTGCTTTTGAGTGGGAAAAGCTTTGGACATGTGTATTTTATATTTACAGTGAGGTTCGGGTGTTTTCAGACTGTGGCGGAAGCTTCCGGGGCGAAAAGTGAGTCGGCGACGCGAGTTGCAGTCTTGCTGCAGAGTTTTGGTGAGGTTTGGGCCATTGAGTTCCGGAACAGGATGCTGTGTTCCGGAACAGGCCATTGTGTTCCGGAACACAGCATGGTGTTCCGGAACAGGGCCTGGAGTACCGGAACTGGCCCATTGGTTCCGGAACACAGGCAACAGGGGGCTATTTTTTGATGCAGACTTGGATATTTTGAGGGTATTTTGGTCTTTTCTCCTCCCAAGCTCTTCACCCTCTATAAGAAGCTCTCCAACCTGCTTCTTCTTCACGTTAGAATAGGAGAGGGAGAGAGAAAGTAAGGAAGTGGAGAAGGTGCAAGACTTGAGAATTCTTGCTGCTTGGAGCCCGGTGGAGCCGCGCGCGCGTCGAGCAACGTACAAGGTAAGTTGACAGATTTTCTAATTGGGCTTTTGGGAATTTATTTTATGGTTTTAAAGTGATTTATTGAGATTGGATTTTGTTTCTGTCTTCTCTCTTTCCCTGCAAATTGTTGAAAGCAGCTTGTGCTGCTTGGCTATTTGGACGGTTTACTGCGCGGGGCCGAGCGTGCTTGCATGCATGCACGTGCGCATGTGGGTTTTGGCTGAGAGGGAGCCGAGGTGCGCAGGGGACTTGTAGAGGATTCGAGGTTGCCGGTTGAGCTCCCGGGGATTTTTCGAGGATCGCGACAGTTTGCGCGCGCGCGCGGCGCGGTTTTGGAGATTTTTCCGGCAGAATTCGTCAGAGTGCAAGTTGGCGCTTCACTGACTTCAGCGTTTGCCTGCGGCAAGCATTCCAGCTGGGTTGGACTTTCTTCAAGATTTATGGGATGCCCCCTAAAGCTTCTGTATGCATGTTGAGCATGTATAGTTTACTGTTTTTATATTTGTTAAATCTGATAGTTGCCTAGAAAATTGTAGGAAGGCAATTATGAGCCCCTAATATTTTTAGCATGATCTAGGCATGATTCGACACTAGATTGCATGGTTAGTCAGAATTAGATGGACATCTGAACCATTTTAAAAATCGTCGGACTTGTTTTAAGGAAAAATCGAGTTTTAAAAATGGTTTTAAATTATTGTGACCACCCTGAGGGGTTGAGTTGGTTCAGATTGCATGTACGCTCATGCCAGAGGGCCGAGCGAATTTTTAGTGCATTGTGTGTTGAGTTTCTAGTGTCTTGAGATTCGCTCTTCCTTGATGGGTTTATTCTAGATCATGGGTCGTGTCCTGATTTAGTGGTGGAGATGGTTCTCCCACTTAGCTTTGAGAGTTTTGGGGGTTCTGGCAGATCGAGTCGTGGAGGTTTCCCGACTTAGCCACGGGTCGTGCATTATCAGATTGAGTCGTAGATCTTTTCCGACTGAGTTGGACTTCTGAGCTTTGAGATACCGATCTGTTTGATCGTGGATTATAGCCTGCATGTGCCGCTATTGAGACAGTTGTGACAGATGAGATACTTGAGTTCGGTGGGGTCGCTCCCCTCGAGCTACGCCCCGGGTGCGTGTTGATGATGCGACTAGTTGATACACTAGAGTTCGCTTGAGATTGAGATAGTCCGTGTGGGACGCCCTACGTAAGTCCCGTCCCAGTGTGGATGAGGTGGCAGTAGGTTTGGCGCAGGCTTGACTGGACCCTATGAGGCAGTCATTGAGATTGGGTGATATGAGAGAGTGATTGCATAGCATGTTCTTAGATGAGTTTTCCTTTGAGCATGATACTTGAGGCATGTTAGCAGTAGCGAGTGTATGCATATTTCATCTCTTGTAGAGTTTCCTGAGCATGATGTTTGAGACATGGTAGATATAATTTCATTTCAGCTCTCATCTATCTATCTATCTGCATACCTATCTGCTGTGCCTCCAGTAGACTTAGTGGGCATACCGTAGATATTGGTGACGGTACCCACTGAGATCTACCTTCTGCAGTAGATCTCACACCCATTGCGGTGACAGGTTCTTGAGGCAGCTGTCCGGCATGGTTCGCGCGGAGACAGCAGTTCGAGGTGAGGACGCGGCCGATTAGTTCCTTACCAGCATTGAGAGTCTGTGATAGATGTACCCGGTCTTTTATGTTTTCACTTTTGTACTGGATATTCTGAGAGATGGGTGAGGTTTGTACATGTATTATTTTGGATGAGACTTGTACTTTGAGGATTCTTGTATCTGGTGGAGGTTATTTATTTTTATCCAGATTTTCAGTTTATTTTCTCTAGTCTTTGGGTTTTAGGTCTTTTCAGCTCTGATACATTTATAGCTTAGATCTGACTTGCAGGGTAGACGCTTCGTCTGTACGGCAGTTTCTGTACAGATGGCGGATCTGTTAGCGAGCCCGGGTCGCAGTTTCGACCCCGGGGCGTGACAGATTAGAGTGGTATCAGAGCCTAGGAACATAGGTCGTTGAGGACTTAGAAACCCTAGGCTATTGGTTGGACAGTAGGATGACCGTCGTGAGAGACGTGATTTTAGCGAGAGTCCTGATTGAATTTGTACCTCCCCCAGAGGATTGGGGTGAATGATTTTACATGTTATTTCTCTAAAGATGATTATGTTGGCTGCAGACAACATAATGCTTTAGAAAGGTTAACATGTTAGACTTTCGCTTGATTGGGTCGAGAGAGTTCTTGGTCCTAATGTTTGTTCTGTTGCAGATGTCCTTGGTGTCTCCGAGACGCCGTGCAGCGGCGAGGGCGTGTTTGACCTTGGATGAGGAGCCCGATCAGCGGGAGGCTGAATGGACAGAGCAGAGTGAGGTCCGGGAGTTATGGGCCCAGATGGCCAGATGTTTAGGCGACGCGGCGCCAGGAAGAGAACATGGAGCGCGTGAGGCACAGGTGCGAGCAAAGAGCATCTTCCGGGGTATCGCCAGTAGTACTCCCGGTCGTGACATCGTCGACTTCGACCCAGATCGCATTGTGGATAGTGCAGGAGCAGCGAGAGTTTGCTGATCGGCTGATGTGCATCCGCCAGTTCCATCCCCTACAGATTTTGGGGCAGAGTTTGGAGCCCTGGGAGGCCGAGCACTGGATTGCCGCTTTGAAAGAGTCGTTTGAGGACTTAATCATCTAAGAAAAGCATCAGGTGCACCTGGTTATGCATACTCTTGGATAAGGACGCTGAGAGAGTGTGGCGTCGAGTTCGTCCTGTTGGACCACCGGGAGAGTAGTTGAGGATTTGGATTGAGCATCGTGCTTTGCTGCTCCGGGGCCTTCTTTCCGACAGTGTGAGCAGAAACTGGAAAGGGAATTTGAAATACCTGTAGCTGGGGAGTTGATCTCTTCAGGTGTGTGTTCGCGAGTTGCTGCGATTGTTGAGCAGAGTGCCCCATGTCGCCCAGGATGAGACTCAGGAGATTGATCTTGTTTGAGAGGGGACTGCTTCGAGATGTTCATCATTTTGGGTATTCTCGGTGAGCGACCTTTGATGCACCGATTGTGCATGCTTGATGGATTGACAGAGGATCTACGACCACGTCCAAGAGGGACGATGAGCGAGGGACCAGCTTTAGAGAGAGAGGTGACCAGCATCGTCGGATTAAGGATAGTTGAGCGGATCGAGGTTGTCATGATTCCAGTCTCAGGATTATGAGCCTCAGAGGAGACAGAGTATAGGAGGTTCTCGATAGTCGTGGCACCAGTGGCAGTCTCAGGATGACTGTGTCTTCCGCGGTAGGCCGCATTCATCGCCATGGAGTGACTTCAGGGAGAGGGCGATGCTTTTCTTGTGTATAGTCAGGACATCTTCAGGCAGAGTGTCCCAGAGTGGTGCTCTTGGATTTGCCGCTTGCGGCGGCACCGCACTACCCCTTCTTCTGGATGTAGAGGTTCATCCGACTTGCCGGCAGGCTGAGAGAGCCGTGACGCCGAGATAGATTAAGCGTTGGCCACCAGCATCTAGAGGTTGAGATTGTGCCACCGGTTGAGGACGCCAGGATAGTGGATTGCATCTTGCCAGGCGAGGTTCTGCTGACGGTTGTCAGTGTTGGAACATTGTTTGATGTCGATACCGCCGGCACGTGTTTAGTAGAGGGGGGGGATAGCTTCGTGTGGGCCAGGGATGGACTGTTGGCTTGTGCACGTGAGGGTCAGGTTCCAGATCGCGTTTAGCACTTGGATGAGTATTGCCAATCCCGCTCAGTGCAGTAGGATCTTGGATTGATCCCTGAGTTTTATTCTCACATCAGTTTCGGGTTGTTGATATGAGGTTGGATGGGATTGGATATCCCCATGTTATGTTATCTTGGATTGTCAAGAGAGGACAACGACCCTCTGTGGACCTGGTCAGGAGGAGTGAGTCTTTAGAGGATGCTAGGGCACGACAGAGGTGGAGTCGTGATTGTATCGTTTCGCGAGCGACTGTTGAAGAGGTGCCTACGGCGACACCGGGACTAAAGTATATCTTTTATTGCCGAGTGATCTCGAGTGGGAGTTTACCAGATTTGATTTTGAAGCCACCGTTTGGTGAGATGGAGATCAAGATAGTGATCGACGTGTTTTGGAAACCGCGCCGACTTCGGCAGCACCCCTGGAGTGTTACCTGCGAGATTTAGAGAGAGAGCTGATAGCGCAGTTGCGGCATTTGATGGATCGAGAGGTCTGAGTGACCAGTACCACGTCGTGGGAGCACGACAGTGAGGATCCGAGAGAATGATATGTTGGATATGATGCCACACCGTTGTTACCCGGCAGAGATGCCTTGTTGTGAGTGCACAACGGTGAGGGTTCTATGACGATTTGAGCACAGACAGAATTGGATCGTGTCTGGGTTGATGCCCTTTGTGGGAGATTGGAAGCTTTATGGAACTTTACAGCTGAGGGCTGTGCCTGATAGAGTTCTGAACCCGATGGGGGCATTATGAGCTTACGGCAAGGTCAAGTGGATTGACTAAGGCCTGGCGGCCTTTTTGGATTTAAAAAAATTGTGTGTTCCGGCAGTACTTAAGCCGGGACCGGCGTGAGTTGAGCTCTACACCGAGTTGGCATACCAGTTGTTGAGTTTGATTGTACATGACTGGTTGATTAGATCATACATGGATTTATTCCGAGAATATATATATAGCATGGGGAAACACTTGAGGATAGTGCCGCAACTTCTATGAGAGGAAGCTGTCTGCCAAGTTGAGAGAAATTGTGCTTTGGTTTTGGAAGGTTTGTGGCTAGGCCATGTATTTGCAGCTGCAGAAGTGACAGAGGACCCAGCGAAGAGTGACGTTGTTGAGAGTTAGCCGATGCCTATGTTAGCGAAAGAGGTCGGAAGCTTTGGATTAAGCAGGGCCAGTATAGCCTCAAGGAGTTAAGCTGATGAAGATACCAGCACTGTTATAGATATTGCCTATGTTAGAGAGAGAGAGCATGGAGTGATTCTGAGACCCTTGAGCCTGAAGTACCTGGTTACTTAGGAGGATTTTGGTCGAGGCAACGCCGGTGGACAGAGCTATTAAAGCTGTATGATTGATGTAGTATATCATTATCCCGGCATGGACGTTATGGTCAGGTACGCCTTGTCTAGGCGAGCAGTGCAACTTTGGAATGAGGAGTTCGATCAGTAGTTGCCACTTTTGGAACTTTGAATTGAGAGCTAGGGGATTGATCCTTTCCCCTGTGTATGGATGTGAGTGAGGTAATTGTGGTACTTGAGCATTTTAGTGGCTAAGGATCAACAGAGATTTTAATTCGAATGGTAGGTGTAGAGTTTCGGATTTGGAGAGCATGTTTTCTGGAAGCCACTATCCGCTGGCATGGGTGGATTTGAGTTTACGCGGGGAGCTTGACCCGCGCATATATATATATCGGGCTGGAAGATGTATATGTGATCACCTGCATGTTTTAGATTTCACAGCCTTGGTTTGGTTGAGGATTTGACTTATCAGGAGCAGCAGATGCAAGTTCTTGCTTATGAGACAGGATAATTATGCAGTTGAGTTTTACCGTGAGTGAAGGTTCAGTGGAGCCATCTTGATGAGTGAGTTAGGCCACCTGAGAGCCTGAGGATGAGTTCAGTATTCCTTTCCCATTTGATTTGAGACACTCTCCTGAGTTACGGATTTATTCTGGTTTCGAGGACGAAACCTTTTTAAAGGAGGAGAGAGTGTAGAGTACCGGAACCTTGTAGAGTGCTCTGACCTCACGGGATGGTGTGGTGCAGGGGGGAAATCGCTGGAGCGTGTTCCATTTGGATTTACAGATGAGTTCGGATCGATTCGGATCGACGTGGAAGCCTTTGGAATGATAGTGTGTTAGCGGCATCGAAACTTGGAAGCCCAGCTTGAATTAATGATTTCAGGGCTTTGTGTACTTGTAGAGTACTTGGGTATTGGATTGGATAGAGAACCGACTCCGCGGATGTTCTTAGGAATTTGGCAAGTGTGGGAGCATGCGTATTTTCAGGTTACGGCGGAGTTCGGGAGGTTTCGGACTGATGCAGAGGCCCCGAAAGCGAAAAGTGAGAGTGGAGTTGGCAATTAGAGGAATTAGATAATCCATTGTAACCCCCTTCAGAATTGAGAAAAAGAACGGGAGAGGAAAATAAGAGGAGAATGCAAGTGCGGGTTTTCTTTTGTAGAGTATCGGATTTCGGATTGAGCACGCTGACTCCTCAGTTGTGCTTTTGAGTGGGAAAAGCTTTGGACATGTGTATTTTATATTTACAGTGAGGTTCGGGTGGTTTCAGACTGTGGCGGAAGCTTCCGGGGCGAAAAGTGAGTCGGCGGCGCGAGTTGCAGTCTTGCTGCAGAGTTCTGGTGAGGTTTGGGCCATTGAGTTCCGGAATAGGATGCTGTGTTCCGGAACAGGCCATTCTGTTCCGGAACACAGCATGGTGTTCCGGAACAGGGCCTGGTGTTCCGGAACTGGGCCTGGTGTTCCGGAACTGGCCTATTGGTTCCGGAACACAGGCAACAGGGGGCTGTTTTTTGATGCAGACTTGGATATTTTGAGGGTATTTTGGTGAGCTAGAGACGATGATGAGAGAGATACCTATCCTTTCATGTTCGAGGCTTCTGGTTGAGGTGTGTCTGTTTTGTTTTCTTAGTTTCGGGGACGAAACTTTCTTTTAGTGGGGGAGGATGTGGTGTCCCAATTTTTCGTACCACCTGTCTGGGTGGTCGGCGGTGAGAAAACACCTATTATCGGTGTATCGAGCCTGTCGTGCGTCAAACGGATGTCAAAAACGGACTCGGCGTGCGAAAACGTTGAAAATCGGCTATTTTCGGGCTAAACGGGCCAAACGGGCCTATTTCTCGGGTGGGCCGGTCCACGGCCCACTTGGCGTGCAACGGGAGCAGCCAACGGAGGGAGCTGCCACGTGGCGCGCGCCGATTGGCGGGTCAACGCATGCGCGACAGTGCGCATTCCGCGCCGGGCGTGGCGCACGGTGGACCGTGCCAGGCCATGTGTCGCCCGCTCATTGGCGGGTGCAGTGACCCGGGCGGCCCGCCGTGAATCGGTCCCCGCCGTGGACAGCGCTGCCATGCGGCGCGCCGCGATTGGCGGTCGCGTGTGCGCCGGGCGCGCGGGGCGCGGAAGGGGCACGTGGCGGGTTGCGGGCCGGGCCGGGAAGCGGGCGCCGGAGAGGGAGATAGAGTTTGTGATTGACGTGGTTCCAGGAACCGCGCCAATCTCTAAGGCACCTTATAGGATGGCACCTGCTGAGTTGAGGGAGCTAAAGGCACAGTTGCAGGATCTGATGGACAGGGGTTTTATTAGACCCAGTGTATCACCGTGGGGAGCGCCGGTTTTGTTTGTAAACAAGAATGATGGGTCGCTTAGATTGTGTGTGGATTACAGAGAGCTGAACAAAGTAACCATCCGGAATAAGTATCTCTTACCACGGATTGATGACTTGTTTGATCAGCTGCAAGGTGCTTCGGTGTTCTCGAAGATTGATCTTCAGTCCGATTACCACCAGTTGAGGGTGAGGGCCGAGGACGTCCCCAAGACGGCTTTTAGATCCCGGTACGGGCATTTTGATTTCACAGTGATGCCATTTCGTTTGACTAATCCCCCTGCCGCATTTATGGACTTAATGAACTGGGGTATTCCAGCCGTACTTGGACTTGTTTGTTGTGGTATTCATCGACGACATTCTGATATACTCCCGAAGTGACATGGAGCATGAGGAGCACTTGAGGATAGTGCTACAGCTTCTAAGAGAGAAGATGTGATGACCCGGATCTCCGCAGAGCTGCTGTAGTGCGTTGGGGTGGCTATTGGAGGCCTACATGGTGTGTTGGAGGTGTTTGGGGCATAATTGGGCATAAGTGTTGGACTTCGGGCTTAATTGGATCATGTGAGTGATCGGAAGATCCCGTGGAGGGTTTAGAAGTGGTTTCGCGCGAAACGGATATTAAATTTGGGCTCCGCGCGAAATTTGGGTTAAGAACACTTTTCCGGGTGCCTTCGGCAATTTTTAGAGTTGGAATTTGGCAAAACGGACGTCAAATTCGGATTCAGCGCGCGAAAACGGTTAAAATGGACTACCCACTTGTCATTTTTGAGCTCGGGTTACTGTTCACCGCCGGAACAGTGATTCCGGCGATCGCCGGCGGCGGCGGCGGCGGCGGGCAGCGGCGGAGAGCGGCGGCGCGGCCTCGGGCAGGCGGAGAGCGGCGGCGGGCAGGGCACGTGGGCGCGGGCAGGGCGCGCGGTCAGGGCGCGCGGGTGCGCGGTCCACGCGGCCGGCGTGCACCAGATCGGGGTGACACGTGGCGTTCCCTTATTGGATGGCTTGCAAGGCGCGGTTCATGGAAATCCTCGTGGTGCACGGTGGACCGGTGGAAGACACGTGGCAGCAGATCATTGGTTCGGTGTTTGAGGGTGTTGTGCACCGAGTGCAGCGAGTGTGCGGCCTGGACACGTGGCGCACGGGGATTGGGCGCGTCACTGTGCGCGTGCGGCGGGGCAGGTGGCGTGGCAGGCGGCGGTTGGCAGGCGTGGCAGGCGGCGGCCGGCTGGCGTGGCGGGCACGGCGGGGAGGTGGCGCACGCGGGCGCCACGTGGCGGCCCGCCATTGGCGGGCGCCAACTGCCCCGTTGACCAGGGTGCGCCACCCGGCGCGAGGTGATCGGTCGGATCGGCTGTCCCGTGTTTGGGGACACGTGTCAGCGCGAGGAGCGGGTCGGACGGGTAGGCGGTCCGGCCGGATCGGGTGTGCGACGTGGGCCGAGTTGGGCCGGGCCACTGTGTGCGCCCGGTTTCGGGGCCCGAAAGTTTCGGGCGCCCGAAACCGGGGACACAGTGGGCATTTCTTGATTTCTTTTGGTGGGCCTATAAATACCCCCTTTCCCCCTCTCTTCTTCCCCTTTTTCCGAAGCTTAGAGAGAGAATGGGAGGGAGTGCCCTCAATGAAAGCCTCTTGATGTTCTTGAGCTCGTGGTGGATCCCCGGAATTTCTGGAAGCTCGGCAACGGCGATATCATTTTTACAGTTCGCCTCGGTCTTCTCCCCATTTCGGCCCATTACCGTCGCAGATCAGTCAAAAATTCACTGTGAGCAAACCAGGAGGAGTTTTTGGACGATTTCTTCGACAGCGTGTTCCTAAGAGGTAAGGCTTCGATTTTTGTGCTGATCGCTTCGCTCTGTTTCGCACTTTTGGCACGTTTCCCGAGACATCTTTGACCCCCATTTTTCTGTGTTGGATTCTGGACAGCACCGGCTTGACGATTTTATATCTCAGCCTAGAAACATCGGATCAAGGCGTTTCAGGACTCGATTTTGATCTACTCGACGCGAGGAACACAGTGGTGATTTTTCTGGGATTTTTGGAAATTATTTCGAGGGTGATAATTAAGCTTTTCTTGGACAGATTGCTACAGGAATTTTACTGTGGAGGTTTTGAGTATGCAACGGTGTTTTATTTTTATCTTGGCCTACAGGTATCAGATCTGGGCGTTTAAACAGTCGTTTTGGGGCTACTTTTCGTGAGGAACGCGACTGTGAATTTTCTGGATTTTCTTGTGGACTGGACAGAGGTGATATTTAGCCTTTTTGGGGGCTGATTTTGGACAGTGTAAATTGTACAGTTTTGGGATTAATTGTGCGCAATGTTTTGTGCAGTGGGGCAGTTTTTGGGGGATTGCTGTGTTAGAGGACAGCGGGCAGCGAGACGTTTCTTTTGGTGCGGTGTACGCTTTTCGAGGTGGGTGGTTGTTGCTTGCCTCTATATCTGACTTACTCACTAAGTTTATTAGAAAACCCCACTATTGAGCATAATGATTGAGTATCATGCATGATTGACTGTTATAAAATGTGAACCTATCATCTGAGACTAATTTTGTGGATATAGCATGTTGGGGATATTATTGGGATAATATTGCTGTTGGAACATGATCATTGAAATAATTTATTAGTGATAATCAACATGCTACATTAGCACCTAGATTTTATGAAAGTGGATTAAATGATTAATTGTTGGGACATAATGACACATCAATGTGCGGGTTTCACTCTGGGGATTTATTATGGAACAGGGATCATATACATGTGTAGTCGACTGATGATTTTTGCCTGATGGTTATATTTATGTGGATATATTAATTATTACACATGTAAAACTGTTATTGGACATTCTCTCTCTTTCACATTGCTTGAGGACTTTTGCATGCTTATTTGGACATCTAGATAGGCCACTATTTTATTGCTACACTATCATATTGGGATTTGACTTAGGAGAAACCATGTTTGATTCTGCTCTTTCTCCTATTATTCTAGGCTTGAGTTATCGTTGCTCGGGTTCGAGCGGGAGTTGGATAGTGTAGTCAGGTGCTGGGGATTTGGGACAGGTTGGGCTTCTGACAGGGTGTTGCGGCGACCACGGATCTTGGGTGGTCGACCGGGTTATACTATTGCATCAGATTGGGTGATGGGGATCGGGCTATCTTTTGTGGAGGGTTTTCCTACTTGATTGAGTCATGATCCAGTCCTGCTATATCAGGTTACTTGTGGTTACTTACCTTACTCGTGTGGGTCGCTCCCCTCGAGTGCCACTCCGGAGTGTGCGTCAGACAGACTTTGAGTCCTTGAGACTCCTTTGCTTCGGTGTTATGCATAGGCTGGCATACCCGTTGCGGCAGGCAGAGCAGGCAGTACCAGTGTCCACTGGTGGTCGGATTGGGTTATCTTGGCAGGCTTCTAGATACTGATGCATACTTTACCGTTCTTATGAGCGTGACATGTAGAGGCATACTTGTTGTGGTTTCCCCTTTTATTCAGTAGTTCTGTTTACAGCTTTACCACTTGCCCTTTTCTTGCCTCTAGTAGACTTAGTGGGTACGCCGGAGCTTGAGGCTTTACCCACAGGGGGAGGCTACTGGTTTACTAGTGGTTCTCACCCCCATTGTTGTTTCCCTTTCTTTTCTTTCCCCCTGTTTTGCAGAGTCCTCTTTGGGAGTTGCTGATCTTCGGTCGTTGTCCGAGGCGAGGGAGTTTCGAGCTAGATCTTTACCACCCGAGGAGTGTTGCTGTATCCCCTGGTTGGAGATTCCTGGTAGCTGTTGGCTGGTTTTTACTGTTTTCTCTGGAGAGAGATCTTTTGGATTTGGAGAGACTGATGTTGAGACTGATGTACTATAGTTTTAGTTTATCTCCTTTTATAGTTGAGAGATGCTGTACTGAGGACATTATATGATGATTATCTGTATTTGAGCAGATGGAGATTGTACTTTATTTCATGTTGTACAGTGATGGGATTTTATTTCACAGCATTTTATTTCAGCTCTGATATTTGTGTAGCTATAGTACTATCTTTTGCAGGTTAGACGCTTCGCCTATGCGGGTTTTAGCATAGGTGGCGGATCTGTTGGCGAGCCCGGGTCGCGGTTTCGACCCCGGGGCGTGACAGAAGAAGCTTTATGCCAAGTTTAAGAAGTGCGAGTTCTGGCTTCGGAAGGTTGCATTTTTAGGCCATATAGTGTCAGCCGCTGGATTGGCAGTGGACCCGACGAAGATTGATGCTGTTCGGGATTGGCCTAGACCGACGACGGTTACTGAGGTCCGGATCTTCTTGGGCCTAGCAGGTTATTACCGTCGGTTCGTAGAGGGCTTTGCGAAGCTCTCTAACTGTCACGCCCCGGGGGTTTATTTCAGCGGAAACGATTCACAAAAAGGTATGTATTTGGCGCGTAAAATTTTTTTGAAAAACTTTCTTCCCCGGTGCGTGTCCAGACCCGCCGCATACACAGAATCACTCTACAAACGGACAGAGTCTCCTCTGTATATGCACGGCGTCGCGGCTAGTACAACGTCCAAACGCAGTCATTAATTCAATCACAACAGTTTCTAACATACACACATTCACAAATACTGAGTAAATCTCACGGCCGATCAGTTTGAAAGGATAAATCCACAATTGTTGAAATGGCGCCCACCCGGCACCCAGATTTTGAAAACCAGTTTCGAAAGCAACATAAATCCACGGGTTTTAGAAAACAGTGCCCACACGACACTTAGATTTTGAAATCCATTTTCACAATCCATAAATCCATAGGGTTTTGAAAATGATGCCCACACGACACCCCAGTTTTGAAAACAGTTTTCACAATATTTTCTTTCGTTTTCTCTTTTTCTTTTTTTTTCTTAAAGCGGCCAACAGAGATGAAAGAAAATTAAATAAATAATTAGGAACCATGCCGACATCCACACCGACCCCACGAGGGTATCGAGAACCACACCACAGTCTACAAATAGTAAATGAAATGCAAAAGAAAGGAGAAAGTACAGTCCGGAGTCTCCAGGGACCCAGAAACTCCTGCCTCGGCCTCACCGTCGCCTAACTCTCCCCCCTGTAGGACCCTGTCACGAAGTGGGGAGTCAGCGACAAAGTAATAATAATGATAAAGCAGGAAAAGTAGTAAAGCCAACCGTAAAACTATCCGGAGCAACCACCCTCCCAAGAGGGAAAAAGATAACCTGGACCCCTGTAATCCTGCAATACCCGACCACGTCGGACAACTAAACCGACGGGCCGTACCGTACCTGCAATATCCGACCACGTCGGGCAACTAAACCGACGGGTCGCACCGTACCTGCAACATCCGACCACGTCGGGCAACTAAACCGACGGGTCGCACCGCTCGCACCTCGGCGCCTCAAACCCCACAACTACAGGGGCCCCACTACGTCACCTCGTGGGTATACACGGGTCATAGACCACTTTTCCGGAAAAGCGCACCCTTTGCGGTGGCCAAACCGCGGGTGCGCGTGCTGCAGCCTCGAGCATAGTAACCAAGTACACCAGATAAAACCGATAGTAATGAACCATAAAGATCACCAAATATGCCAAGTATAACTCATAGCAAGGACCATAAAAACTATCCACGTTAGCACAGTTAAACGTATAATCAGAAGTAGTTACAACCGTCGGAAGTCCGACGCTAAGTCTCAAAATAAAAACCCACCTGAATGTAGGCAGATCCCGAGCTCCCGCTAGTCTACTGGGAGGCTGGTGCTGAACAGTTGGGACCTGAACAGAAACTGTGATCAGAACTAGACTCACTCATACCTATCCCGATAACACTACAATAACCTGTCGCTAATACGGGGAACTTAACCGAAACTAGGCTTAAACCGAAATTCCCGAAAATCCATTGAACCTCCAATCATGACCCGCCGACGGTCTAAAAATATCCGAATATCGTCCAACTACACCTGCTGTCCCTAAACATCATAATTTTGATGTTTGGGCAGACTAGGACCAAATCACAATTTCCTCTATTGAATTATTGCTATAAATACACCTTTTTAACCGTTGTTTTGGCTCGTTCTTCCAAACCAGGAAGCCAAAGACAGCGCCGTAAATTTCAGCGCGTCTGGTTTGACGAGGCGGAACCCGTGCTCAAAGGTTTGGGCCGACAAGAGGCCCACAAACAAATTTGGCCCAAAATCATTTAAACCCTCAATTATCACTTTACTAACACTCACATATTACATGACTAGATTTGAAATAAGAGTGAGCATCATGCTCTGGATAATATACTGAGTCGAGGGCTCACCTTGGGCGTGTCGGAGACCGGCCGGAGCAGTCGCCGGAGCGACCCCAAAAATGGCTCGGAGGCTCGGTTTGGCCCAGTCCGTCCCCTCTCGGTCAGCCTGCAAACGGAGGTGGGCACTAGTTATCTCTGGGTGCCAGATGATGCTCGGGTCATGCCGGGTCGAGCGCCGGCGGCCGGAGGTGGCGGCGGCCGAAGGCAAGCCCGAAGTGGTTGGCTCGGGTTGGATGACTGGAACCAGGAATGGAGTCACCCCGGGCCCAAAATAAAGATGATGGGGATCCTTTAATTAGTGTTTAGGTCCTACCTGTACGGATGGCCGGAGCCCAGATCGCCGGAGTTGGCCGGAGATGAAGATCGAAGCCGAACTCGGGTGCAATCCAAGAGATCGAAAACCCGACGTTAAAGATGCCATGCAAGGCCACCATCGACCTTAAAACGATGATATAGACCTACCTGCACCGTTGGCCGGGGTCTGGAGGCGTCGGCGGCGGCCGGCGGTGGGCTCGGGTTGCTTTACGGGTGCAACTACAGAGAGTAGAACTCTCACGTTAGAAACTCCATGCAACAGTATGTAAGGCTTCACAGAGACCAAGAGACCTCACCTGAGTCCCTTTCCCATCGTGCGGAGCCCCGGCGATCGCCGGCGGCGGAGCTCGGCCAAGATGATGGCCTCTAATGGCGGATTTCTTGCCGGAGCACGAGAGCCGTTCTAACTTGGACCAAAGTGTTGCTGTCGACTCCCCGATGCTTCCTGTGGTGGTGGCCGGCGGCGTGGGTGCACGGCGGCGCCGGACGGCGAGGTTCGGCCGTGGTGACAAAACGTCCAGTTCTAGGGCGAGCCCGTGCGACTCGGATTATTGTCCGATGATCACCAGACCTTGGAGGTAGCTTGCAGTCGACGTGGAGACGAAGATCAACGGTCTTGATCTGAGTTTCAACGGCCGGATGAAGCCCGGCCGCAGATATCGCTCCCGCCGGCGCTGGGGTGGACGGCGGCGGCTCGGGCTGCACTGTGCCATCCGTACACCGGTACACACCACTAAGGTTAATTTTGCTTCCTCGCACACATTCGCGCCTGAAAAATACTCTTTACATTAACACCATTTTCTCGAGTATTACACCACTCACACCTTAAAACAAGTTTCGTCCTCAAAACTTGAACACCCCAGGAATCCAATAAGTGGGAAAAGGGCCCAGGCGTGCCCGACTTGCGCTCCCAAATGGCTTCGCGTCCCCCTCAGGGTGCCCAAACTCACACCTTTTGTGTTTGGCTTACACTCTCTGGTCCCTGAGAGTCTGCCAGGTCACTCGCAAACACTCCTCGTCTGTACGCAAGTTGATCCAAGAAGGGTCTGAAAAATTTTGTTCATCAAACCCATGGATGCCGCTGGGGCGTTCAAATACCCACCCCCCCGAGGCAAAGACACGCGAAACGCCCTAAGGTTTCGGACAAACGACCGCTCGACCCCCCCCTGGCAACCCTACCGTCCCGTCTCTCCTGATCGACTAACCTGAGTGAGCCTGCTCCTCGACTTGGAGTTTCCTGCTATGACGCCACCGGTTCGCAGACCACCTCTTACAGTGTTGAGCAATCACCGACCAAAGTCTCGGGGTGCGTCGCGGTACCCCAGTCCTACCGCCCAACCCGGACCGACGGTTCCCTTAAATGCCCAAAAAGGAACCCGACAACCAAGGGGGGGGAAAAAACACACTCATACCCTCACACGACTCCAGGACGTGCAAATCAAACCAGCCGGGTCACCGCCTACAAGTAATCCTCAACTGAAAACGACGAACCCACCCGTCACCAACACGGACCACTAGCTCGGAGCATAACCACCATTCCGGACTGTCCACTCCGACTGTCCGTTCTACCGAGGCGACGGTCAAAACTAAAGCTAGGTTTCAGCTCTCAGACCTACCACAAGGTCTACCCCACAGAAAAAGCAGAGTGCAGGGCATCCCAGCCGAAAGCGACTAATGCCAGAGCGCCATGTAGTCAATAACCCCCGCTGATCTACACTGCATCGAAATCAATAGCCTCGTAACCCAAAAACCTTCCCGATTATGCCTTGGTCATGGAAGGCTGGGGACAAAAACCAAGAAATACGGCCCTACCTCCGTCTTGGCACCGAAGGGGTGCGTTACTCTGGTTAACCCCTACCGCTTGGTCCCAAATCCGTTGCCCTTCCAAGCGCCAGGTACTGAGCCGAGCTGCATACCCCCAGACCAAACGATCACATTCCCAACTAGGAGTATTCTAAGCTCTAGGTCCGCTTAACTAAAAGAAAGAATCGAGCCCAAACGAACAAGATTTGCTGGCCCCGGGAGTTTCCTTTCTCAACCCAAAGGAGAACCCCAAGACCCCATCTCGACGATTTCTACCACCATCGCAGTGTCTACCGTAAAAAGCCGAACTATGGGTGACAACCATAGGGGCAGAATCCTCATTCCCACCCATACTTTGTCCAAGATGCAAGGGAATCCGTCGACTCTCCGCTGTAACTTAAAACCAGTAGACCTAGAAGGTACAAATTTAAGCAAAAAGCCTACCCAGCTACTCACGACCGACAAGACGGCCGACTCACTAACAGACACCGGCGGATTACTCTACCACCTGTCGCCGTTACTAACGACGGCCAGAACGTCGGCAGAGGAAGGGGTTCGGAACTCAAGAGCCGGCGCAACGATCTGCTGTATTAACAGCCGCACCAGGTGCATGAACGCCGTCATCAGGCCCACCGTGTCCCGTGCTGGTTGCTTAATCCATTGATTCTTAGCAACCATCCAGACCCCGGTGGCAGCCGGCCTCGACCCCAGCCTCCATAACAACACGACTACACCAACACGACAACCGAACTAAACCGGAAAACCAAACTTAACCCGGACACACACACAGCACAAGTCAGCTCTAGACTCCGCTAGCATAGCACTCAACCAACTATCGAGAAAAGGGACCTATACTCCCCCCTCCCGATCACTCGCGTTCTACACTTCTAGGCCCTACTCATTTCATTCATTAGTAGCTAAGTGAGGTATCTCTGTGGATGTCGGGCACTAACTGTTGTGATTAAAGAAAAGGCTCTGATACCATCTAATCTGTCACGCCCCGGGGGTTTATTTCAGCGGAAACGATTCACAAAAAGTTATGTATTTGGCGCGTAAAATTTTTTTGAAAAACTTTCTTCCCCGGTGCGTGTCCAGACCCGCCGCATACACAGAATCACTCTACAAACGGACAGAGTCTCCTCTGTATATGCACGGCGTCGCGGCTAGTACAACGTCCAAACGCAGTCATTAATTCAATCACAACAGTTTCTAACATACACACATTCACAAATACTGAGTAAATCTCACGGCCGATCAGTTTGAAAGGATAAATCCACAATTATTGAAATGGCGCCCACCCGGCACCCAGATTTTGAAAACCAGTTTCGAAAGCAACATAAATCCACGGTTTTTAGAAAACAGTGCCCACACGACACTTAGATTTTGAAATCCATTTTCACAATCCATAAATCCACATGGTTTTGAAAATGATGCCCACACGACACCCCAGTTTTGAAAACAGTTTTCACAATATTTTCTTTCGTTTTCTCTTTTTCTTTTTTTTTCTTAAAGCGGCCAACAGAGATGAAAGAAAATTAAATAAATAATTAGGAACCATGCCGACATCCACACCGACCCCACGAGGGTATCGAGAACCACACCACAGTCTACATAGTAAATGAAATGCAAAAGAAAGGAGAAAGTACAGTCCGGAGTCTCCAGAGACCCAGAAACTCCTGCCTCGGCCTCACCGTCGCCTAACTCTCCCCCCTGTAGGACCCTGTCACGAAGTGGGGAATCAGCGACAAAATAATAATAATGATAAAGCAGGAAAAGTAGTAAAGCCAACCGTAAAACTATCCGGAGCAACCACCCTCCCAAGAGGGAAAAATATAACCTGGACCCCTGTAATCCTGCAATACCCGACCACGTCGGACAACTAAACCGACGGGCCGTACCGTACCTGCAATATCCGACCACGTCGGGCAACTAAACCGACGGGTCGCACCGTACCTGCAACATCCGACCACGTCGGGCAACTAAACCGACGGGTCGCACCGCTCGCACCTCGGCGCCTCAAACCCCACAACTACAGGGGCCCCACTACGTCACCTCGTGGGTATACACGGGTCATAGACCACTTTTCCGGAAAAGCGCACCCTTTGCGGTGGCCAAACCGCGGGTGCGCGTGCTGCAGCCTCGAGCATAGTACACCAGATAAAACTGATAGTAATGAACCATAAAGATCACCAAATATGCCAAGTATAACTCATAGCAAGGACCATAAAAACTATCCACGTTAGCACAGTTAAACGTATAATCAGAAGTAGTTACAACCGTCGGAAGTCCGACGCTAAGTCTCAAAATAAAAACCCACCTGAATGTAGGCTGATCCCGAGCTCCCGCTAGTCTACTGGGAGGCTGGTGCTGAACAGTTGGGACCTGAACAGAAACTGTGATCAGAACTAGACTCACTCATACCTATCCCGATAACACTACAATAACCTGTCGCTAATACGGGGAACTTAACCGAAACTAGGCTTAAACCGAAATTCCCGAAAATCCATTGAACCTCCAATCATGACCCGCCGACGGTCTAAAAATATCCGAATATCGTCCAACTACACCTGCTGTCCCTAAACATCATAATTTTGATGTTTGGGCAGACTAGGACCAAATCACAATTTCCTCTATTGAATTATTGCTATAAATACACCTTTTTAACCGTTGTTTTGGCTCGTTCTTCCAAATCAGGAAGCCAAAGACAGCGCCGTAAATTTCAGCGCGTCTGGTTTGTCGAGGCGGAACCCGTGCTCAAAGGTTTGGGCCGACAAGAGGCCCACACACAAATTTGGCCCAAAATCATTTAAACCCTCAATTATCACTTTACTAACACTCACATATTACATGACTAGATTTGAAATAAAAGTGAGGATCACGCTCTGGATAATATACTGAGTCGAGGGCTCACCTTGGGCGTGTCGGAGACCGGCCGGAGCAGTCGCCGGAGCGACCCCAAAAATGGCTCGGAGGCTCGGTTTGGCCCAGTCCGTCCCCTCTCGGTCAGCCTGCAAACGGAGGTGGGCACTAGTTATCTCTGGGTGCCAGATGATGCTCGGGTCATGCCGGGTCGAGCGCCGGCGGCCGGAGGTGGCGGCGGCCGAAGGCAAGCCCAAAGTGGTTGGCTCGGGTTGGATGACTGGAACCAGGAATGGAGTCACCCCGGGCCCAAAATAAAGATGATGGGGATCCTTTAATTAGTGTTTAGGTCCTACCTGTACGGATGGCCGGAGCCCAGATCGCCGGAGTTGGCCGGAGATGAAGATCGAAGCCGAACTCGGGTGCAATCCAAGAGATCGAAAACCCGACGTTAAAGATGCCATGCAAGGCCACCATCGACCTTAAAACGATGATATAGACCTACCTGCACCGTTGGCCGGGGTCTGGAGGCGTCGGCGGCGGCCGGCGGTGGGCTCGGGTTGCTTTACGGGTGCAACTACAGAGAGTAGAACTCTCACGTTAGAAACTCCATGCAACAGTATGTAAGGCTTCACAGAGACCAAGAGACCTCACCTGAGTCCCTTTCCCATCGTGCGGAGCCCCGGCGATCGCCGGCGGCGGAGCTCGGCCAAGATGATGGCCTCTAATGGCGGATTTCTTGCCGGAGCACGAGAGCCGTTCTAACTTGGACCAAAGTGTTGCTGTCGACTCCCCGATGCTTCCTGTGGTGGTGGCCGGCGGCGTGGGTGCACGGCGGCGCCGGACGGCGAGGTTCGGCCGTGGTGACAAAACGTCCAGTTCTAGGGCGAGCCCGTGCGACTCGGATTATTGTCCGATGATCACCAGACCTTGGAGGTAGCTTGCAGTCGACGTGGAGACGAAGATCAACGGTCTTGATCTGAGTTTCAACGGCCGGATGAAGCCCGGCCGCAGATCTGGCCAGAAATTGCACTTCCGGCAAGAAATCGCTCCCGCCGGCGCTGGGGTGGACGGCGGCGGCTCGGGCTGCACCAGGATGGTTCCCTCGAGGTTAAGAACACGATGCTAAGGTCCATGGGAGAATTTAAAACGAAAACTTCCATAAACCTACCTCGCCGGAGAACCGAGGAAGAAGAAGATGGCCGCGGCGGCGCGCGGCGGCGGCTGGGTGTCGGGTTCACCACAGCTCGGTGTCTCTGACACCGAGGAGTCTCCAGGTGAAGCTCAGAGCCACCAAAGTCCTCTGGGAGAGATCTTCACCTCCCTAACCGAGATGAAGAAGCTTTTTGGGTTCTCCTCCTTCGCCGGCGACGGGGTGGCGGCGGCCGGTGAGCTACCCCCGTGGAGTGCGGCAGAGGGAGAGGGTGCCGCTGGGCTGGCGGCTCTGGACAGAGGCTACGGGCTTAGGGTTTATAGAACCCTAACCCGGATACATACATATATATAATGCATGTGCACAATTGCAATTTCACGCCTCCACACTTAATATTTGGAGCTCAGTCCCTCACAGCAGCTCACATTCACACTTTAGTCCCCCTCCAAGGAGTGGCACGCAAAACGAGGCATAAAACATAGGGACTTTGTGCAAAATACCACGATTTTCACCTTATTTCACGCCTTTCGAGGCATTTTATTCGTCGAAACGCGAAACGGACTTCTCCACGACGTCCGGCTCGACGAAACCTATCAGGTAGCGATTTTTGTTTTTTGAGAAAACGCCCGGATAAATTCCCGGTCCATAAACACTGTACAGAAATACAGTTTATCACGCTTTTCGAGACTCTAGGGTCGTCAAACGGAAATTCCGTCAGCGCCATTGCGCTCAGAACGTCAAAATTAGCTAGAATCGTCTACTCATACTGCTAGGTTTGGATTTTGGACAGTGAAATGGCCAACGACCGATCGAGAGGGGACCGAAATCAGGGGTTACTATTCACTTAAGTCGTGGGTCCCACTAGTTTTCTTACTGATTTCCGGACGATCCGACCGTCAGATCAGCAAACGGTCTATACCATTTCCACTCGATTCGATGAGACGGTCGCACTGGCGACCTCAGATTTCCGAGATCAGACTCGGATTGGAAAGGCGGAATTTGTGCTTCGGCAACTGTGCCATCCGTACACCGGTACACACCACTAAGGTTAATTTTGCTTCCTCGCACACATTCGCGCCTGAAAAACACTCTTTACATTAACACCATTTTCTCGAGTATTACACTAACCCCCAGACCAGTTTGACTAGGAAGGGGACAAAGTTCATTTAGACTGAGCAGTGCCAGCAAAGCTTTGAGGAGCTGAAGATGAGACTGATATCAGCGCCGATTTTAGCATTGCCAGTGATGGGTGATGGATTTGTGATCTACAGCGACGCCTCTCACAGCGGATTGGGTTGCGTACTGATGCAGCATGGTAGGGTAATTGCTTATGCCTCGCGACAGTTAAAGGATTATGACAAGAATTACCCTACGCGTGATTTGGAGCTTGCAGCCATTGTGTTTGCTTTGAAGTTATGGCGGCATTACCTCTATGGGGAGCACTGCGAGATCTACACTGATCATAAGAGCTTGAAGTATTTGTTTACTCAGAAGGAGTTGAACTTGAGGCAACGCCGGTGGTTGGAGTTACTGAAGGATTATGATGTGAGCATCCTGTATCATCCCGGCAAGGCCAACGTCGTGGCAGACGCTTTGAGCAGGAGGTCAGTGCAGAGTTTGAGCATGATGATTACACAGCAGGCACCGCTAGTCGAGCAGATGAGGCGATTGCAGATCAAAGTCGTATCCCCTGGGGTCTCTGCTAGACTTATGTCTATGGTTGTGCAGTCCACTCTGTTGGACAGGATTTGAGAGGCACAGAGTGAGGACTTCCACTTGACGAGGATTAGAGGGCAGATTCATACAGAGCAGATAGGGGATTTTTCAGTAGATGCCTCGGGAGTACTTCGGTACAGGGACCGAGTGTGTGTGCCTATGGATTCTGAGATCAGAGACCAGATTTTGAGAGATGCCCATTATACATCTTATACCATTCATCCTGGTGGGACTAAGATGTATAAGGACCTCAAGGCACACTTTTGGTGGACTGGAATGAAGCGGGACATTGGGAGATTCGTGGCTTGCTGTTTAACTTGTCAGCAAGTGAAGGCAGAGCATCGTGTTCCTGTTGGCAAGTTACAGAGTCTTGCAATCCCCGAGTGGAAGTGGGATCACATCACCATGGAGGGCGCAGATTGGAGCTGACGCGATTTGGTTTATTGTGGATAGACTCACCAAGTCTGCTCACTTTCTACCCGTGCAGGTGACTTGGCCATTGGAGCGACTTACGCAGTTGTACCTGGATGAGGTGGTGAGGCTACATGGTGTACCCGCCTCGATTGTATCAGACAGAGACCCGAGATTTTTATCGCATTTCTGGGGGAGTCTACAGACAGCCTTGGGGACACAGCTCCATTTTAGCACGGCATTCCACCCACACACCGATGGACAGTCTGAGCGCACCAAACAGACCCTCGAGGATATGTTGAGAGCGTGCATCCTGGATTTTGGAGGAGGGTGGTACCGGCACTTAGCATTGGTTGAGTTTGCGTACAACAACAGCTATCAAGCGAGCATTCAGATGGCTCCGTTTGAAGCGTTGTATGGACGCAAGTGTCGGTCGCCCTTATATTGGAGTGACGTGAGTGAGAGGAGGACTTTGGGACCTGATCTACTACAGAAGGCAGAGGAAAAGGTTAGATTAGTTCGGCGACATCTTGAGACGGCCCAGAGTCGGCAGAGGAGCTACGCTGGTTCTCGACGGCGAGACCTAGAGTTTCAGGTTGGTGATCATGTCTTTCTGAAGGTCTCTCCTTCGAAAGGGGTCTGGAGATTTGGAGTTCGTGGGAAGCTCAGTCCCCGTTTTATTGGACCCTTTGAGGTACTTGAGAGAGTAGGCCCTGTTGCTTACCGTGTTGCCCTTCCACCGCGCCTGGCAGGAGTTCATGACGTTTTCCATGTCTCAGTTCTGAGGAGATAAGTCTTCGATCCTTCGCACGTGATTGACTTCACCTCACAGGAGCTCGGTGAGGACCTTGGATACGAAGAGTGCCCGTTGCGGATTCTAGCTCGTGAGGTGAGAGAATTGCGCAACCGGGCTATACCGTATGTGAAGATTCTGTGGAGTAATCACGAGGAACATGAGGCCACTTGGGAGCTAGAGACGGTGATGAGAGATGCCTATCTTTTCCTGTTTGAGGCTTCTGGTTGAGGTGCGGCTGTTTTGTTTTCTTCGTTTCGGGGACGAAACTTTCTTTTAGTAGGGGAGGATGTGGTGTCCCAGTTTTTCCGTACGACTTGTCTGGGTAGTTGGCGGTGAGAAAACACCTATTATTGGTGTATCGAGCCCGTTCTGCGTCAAACGGATGGCAAAAACGGACTCAGCGTGTGAAAACGTTGAAAATTGGTTATTTTCGGGCTAAACGGGCCAAACGGGCCAAACGGGCCGATTTCTCTGGTGGGCCGGTCCACGGCCCACTTGGCGTGCACCGGGAGCAGCCAACGGAGGGAGCTGCCACGTGGCGCGCGCCGATTGGCGGGTCAACGCACGCGCGACAGCGCGCGTCCGCGCCGGGCGCGGCGCACGGTGGACCTCGCCAGGCCACGTTTCGCCCGCTCATTGGCGGGCGCAGTGACCCGGGTGGCCCGCCGTGAACCGCGGCTCACGGTCCCCACCGTGGACAGCGCTGCCACGCGACGCGCCGCGATTGGCGGGCGCGCGTGCGCCGGGCGTGCAGAAGGGATACTTGGCGGCAGGTGGGCGTTCCGGGCTCGGGTTGTGGGTCGGGCCGGGGAGCGGGCTGGGCTCACTGTAGCCGCCCGAAACCCCCAGGGCGCCCGAAAATTGGGCCCGAAAGCCCAATTATTTGGATTTTTGACTTTTTTTTGGTTGAGGCCTATAAATAGGCCAGGTTCTTGGGCCTTTAGGCCCTTTTCCCGAACCCTTTTGCCTCTGAGCCCTTAAGCAACCTTGCTGATAATCTTGTTCTGCATCTTTTGAAGGTGGTTCGGATTTTTTGGAGGCCGCGGCATCGACGTCTTCGGCGAGTTAGCGCAGTGCGACGTTCTTTCTTCGGTGGCCCGTTTTCGTCGCGTTTCGGTCCAGGAGCTCCACAGAGCTACTCCGACGGAATTTGTGGACGACTTTCACGGCGTCGGATTCACGAGAGGTAAATCTACGATTTTTGTATTTTTCACTCCTCCCAGATTTAAGTTTTTATTGGTGTTTCTGGTACATTTTCAAGCCCCTGTTTTGCTGGTGGTTTTCCTGGACAGCAGAGCCTTGTCGGATTTTTATCTCTGCACTCGAGTATCGGATTTTGACGTGTGAGGACTCGATCGAGATCTGCTCTTCACGAGGATCGCCGTCGTATTTTTATTGGAATTTTTGGAGTTTATCTCATAGGTGGTATTGGCGCATCTTCAGGACTGATTTTTCAGCAGTTTGTAAACTTGGAAATTTTGTGTTGATTGCATGTTTGGACCATATCTTTGTACCCAGGAGGAGTTTTTGGGAGTTTTTGGGCCCGCTGGAATCATTGGAATCGGAAGATTGTCCCCATTCAGTTTCAGCCTTTTTGGACTTTGGATGGATTTGCACTTCCAGGTGGGTTGCTTCGTATTCAAAACCGGTGGACAGTTCATTAACTCTATTTGATTATACTCATGCATGATTGCGAGATGTGGTTAGGATGCATGTTAGAAAAGGAAATGGTGATCCCTTTATGTTGTTTTTATGATTGTATTTGATTATTTCTTCCTAATTATGTTAGTAAACTGCTATTGTTGGAATTTGACCTAGCACCCACTCATATGATGCATGTCAACCAGACTAGTAGAAAACTCCAACTTGGGCTAGTTTATTTATGCTTTAGACACTCCCACACTTATATTCATTCTTTCACCTGGACTTAGAGTTTCCTCGCCCGAGTAGTGGGCCGAGTAGTCGGGTTGTTGTGGGATGCATGTTACACTCGCGCCTGGGGGCCGAGTGGAGTCTGGTAAGCTGTGTTTAGATCAGTATCTTGTTCCGGGAGCCGTCTGAGTCGACAGTGGGTCCCGGCTATGTGGTTTTCCAACCTGTGAGTGAGAGATGGTATTGTTGGTTACTGTTGATCTTGTTGATAGTGGATTTGGACTATAACCTGCAGGAGCCGCATTGAGCTCGACAGAGATGCGCGGATACATTCCTCGGTGGGGTCGCGCCCCTCGAGTGCCACTCCGGAGTTGGGCCTGTTACTTTGCTATCGCGACTTGTCGACGCAGTCCCTCTGGCTGGGCCAGTTTTGGCAGTCACGGACACCCTACGTAAGTCCGGTCCTCCTTGGATGTAACGGCACAGGTTTGACTGGACCCTATGTGGCAGTCAGTGTAGATTGGGTGATTGTATTTGAGAGATAGTAGATGCATCATGTTTCCATCTATATCACTCCTTGAGCATTTAGATAGAGGCATAGTAGCTGTAGAGTTATTTTCCAGCCCTTTTCTTTCAGTAGTGCATTTGTTTGTTTCTTTATGCCTCTAGTAGACTTTAGTGGGCAGACCGTCGGGCTTGTTGGCGGTTACCCACTGAGAACTACTGTGGGATGTAGTTCTCACACCCGCTGTGGTGATTTTTCCCCAGGGTCCTTTACTCCAGTTCCTGCTGCTCCAGTTGCTGATCCTGCTGATCGAGGTAAGGTAGTCGCGAGCTAGATCCCTACCAGTCTTCTTCCAGTGAGAGTAGATGTACCCTTTTGGAGATGTATTAGTACTGTCAGTGATTTTGGGATTGTATCATGTACATTTTACTTTTGAGAGTTTTAGTTTTGGAAAGACTTATGTATTGTGAGCACCTGGCATGTACTATTTGAGGAGTTGTATATATTTATTTCAGTAGTTTACTTTTCAGCTCTGATATCTGTATAGGATAGTTGATCTTTTGAAGGTTAGTCGCTTCGTCTATACGGGGCTTCCCGTATGGGCGGCGGATCTGTTGGCGAGCCCGGGTCGCAGTTTCGACGCTGGGGCGTGACATACCTCCCGATACACACAAGGCGTCTACAACCATGAAGCGGAAAGGAAGCAAGATACACATCCTACTAGTAATCAGAGCACAACACAACTAAACTATGCATGAAAGAGAAGGTTAGATAACAACTATCATACAAAAGTAGTCTTCTCAAGTACAACCTATCAAATACATGGGTGGTCTCTATAGCAAAATACATCAACACCTCTCCAATGATGTAAAAGAAAAGGTGCCCTGTAACCACCTCGAGTGGCGCGACAAGAACAAGCTAGCTAAGTGACAACCCCTTGCCACGGTCCCGAGCTCCTCCCACCGCGGATAGCTCTGAAAAACTACCACCCAAATGGGGGTGAGAACTATTAATTAATAGTTCCCAGTAAGTAAGTCGCTGAGAGAAGCGAGATACACCACTAGGTTAACTGAGGCAAAAGATAGTATAACTGCCGAAATAAAATGCAGGTAATAAATAACTGAAGTAAAGTACTCTACTACTATCATGCCTCTATGCTCAAGTACAAAGTGGTAATGATATGACTCTATCAGCCTGTCCATCTACCATGAATGCGCCATCTATATGATGTTCAGTGTCAAGTTTAGTTAACTTTGATCCTTCTCTCTTGAAGACCTTCTTTGAGTCTAAGCTTGAGCCACGCCTCATGGTCCCGTGGTGGCACCCCCAAACGGAGCTATGCCTATCCAACGGCGTCCCACTTGGCACCCAATACCCCACGACGATCACGATGTCGCAAATGGCCAACTCCGGAGTGCCAGCTTGGAGGGAGCGACCCTACTAAGCATGTGCGAATGAGCACAAACGGCAAGCAAGCAAGTCTCGATCATCGTGTCTAAAACACGGAATAGTCATCATCGTGTCTAAAACATGGAATAGCATCATCGACCTCTAGGTCGGGGCATAGTACCTCGAGTGTCAAAGTTTCATACACAATATTAGCATTATCTTGCATAATAAAAGAGTAAATCATTTACAAGGTGTCCTCATGTCTTAAAAATGGAATCTTACTATTTGGCTTAATTGTACAAGTTTAGAAGTTTTCTACTTGTATCTCAATACACTAGATGGCACTAGTGTCATAATGTCCATTTGAACAAGATCATGTGCTTAACATGTCCCAATAATTCTATAATAGGTATAGTTATTCTCTATTCATATCCAAAAGCTTAAGTTTACTAAAATTCCTATTTAAACCCCCCTTAAAGTGCCCATGCACATACAACATTTACCTCTACTACATAGAGTATGAAACTTTCTACACATAAAGGGGTTCTAATGCATGATCATAAATAATGATAAATCAAACGACGGAGGTTTTCTATAACTGAAGTACACTAAACATTAGCAAATTGCAAAGTTCTAGTGTGTGAAGGGTTAAATGATACCCTTCGGATATTTTTGTAAGCTTCCGGAAGGTTCTAGAAGGTTTTCGGGGAGTTTGGGCGCAAATCGAAAATTTTTGAAAAATTTGAAAATTTGAGGTTTTTGGCTTCGGGGTCCGGACCGTCCGGGGACAGTCCGGACTGTCCGGGCGAATTTGGGAAATTCCACCTTCGGGGTCCGGACCGTTTTGGGGCAGTCCGGACCTTTTTGGTCTGGGCAGCACGGTAAGAAATGTAATTACATTTCTTGCAGGGGGCTTTGGGGATTTTGTTACGTTAGGGTTTTTAACCCTCTTTACCTTCTCTTTTCCTCTCATTTGGAGAGAGCAAGAGAGAGTGTTGGAGAGAAAGAGAGAGAGAAAGAGATCTTGGATTTCCTTCTCCAACACATCTCTTTGGGTTCTTCTTCAACCTTCTCTTCTCCACCATTGGAGCTTGCTTCAAGAGCTTGAAGAAAGGTAAGGGCTTGAAGAAGAAGGGAGTTTGGAGCCCTAGTTCCTATCCTTTGCTTTTCCAAGGTGGGATTTGAGATTAAGGAGGTTAGGAACACTTCTTTTGTCACGCCCCGCGGTCGAAACTGCGACCCGGGTTCGCCAACAGATCCGCCGCCTGCACGGGATTTCCCGCACAGACGAAGCGTCTAACCTGCAAAGAAGAGAGCTACTACTATACAAGTATCAGAGCTGAAAATAAACTATACAAGAGAAATAAAACTGAATTGCTGAAATGACTAAAAGATACAATCCCAAAATACAAAGTCCAGGTACATGATCCAAATACAACACTACTCTCACAACATAAATACAACCCACTGATCAGTACAAAAGTGGAACCAAAAAGATACAGGTAACTCTATCTCTGACTCACAGACCCGGGTAGAAACTAGTCGGCCACGCCCTTACCTCGGTCTGAAGACTCCGCACGAGCTGAACCCTGAACGGCCGCCTCAGGAACACCTGTCACCACAGCGGGTGTGAGAACTACTGCAGAAGTTAGTTCTCAGTGGGCACCGTCCCCAAAGTCTACGGTATGCCCACTAAGTCTACCGGAGGCAAACGGATAGATAGATAGATAAATAAATAAAGTGCACTGAAATAAACTACCCTACATGCCTCAATACAATGCTCAAAGGAAAAACCATCTAAGAATAAATATGCAACCACCCGCTCACATCACCCAATCTCAATGACTGCCACATAGGGTCCAGTCAAGCCTGCGCCAAACCTACTGCCACGAGCCCCCAAGGGACTTGGACTTACGTAGGGCGTCCCACACGGACTATCACAATCTCTCACAAGAGAACACTAGTGTATCAACTAGTCGCATCATAACAAGCATCCGGAGCGTAACTCGAGGGGAGCGACCCCTTCGAGCTAAAGTATATCACAACTGTCTCATAAGCGGCACATGTAGGCTACAGTCCACGATCAAACAGATCGGAAAAACTCGAATAACAAGACTCATCTCATGTCTAGGTCGGAGAAACCTCCACGACTCAATCTGATAAGCCCTCAACAACCCCCAAGTCACTAGTAAGAACCATGCATAAATCAAATAAAAATCCCTCGGCCCCAAGGCACGAGGTCATAGCACCCCCGGGACTCTGTCAACTCCCAAATAAAATCCACATGTTGAAAGAATGCCAATTTTTCTTAAAACAGTTTAGGATTTTTAAAACATTCCCGGTGCAAAAGTAACGCTCACTAACCACGCATACTAGTGTCCTACAGTACCAGGAGTATACTAAAAATAATATGGGGTTCTACGAATATTTCTGGAATTTTCTAAGCATCTATCAGATTTACCAACAGTAAAAATACTACACTAGACATGCTCAAAATGCCTATAGAAGCATTAGAAGACATTCCATATATACTTTGGAAGAATTTTAACCCACCTAGAAAGCTTTCCGTAGGCAAGCCGAAGTCGGGGCCGCGCCGAAATCCTCAATCTGACGAAAAATCTGCTTTGCGCCTCGCGCGCGCGCGCACTGTCGCGCACCCCGAAAAATCCTCGGAAGCTCTCACAACAATCCCCAAGCCTCAACAAACTCCCTGCGCAATCCCGGCACCAATCAGCCAACCCACTCACCAGCACGTGCATGAAAAGCATGCATGTTGTTGCGGATTTGCGCAGTAACTCCAAAAAAATAGCACGAGCTGTATCCAACAGCTTGCAGGGAAAGAGGAAAAGAAACATGCAATTCAACTCCAAATCCATAAAATAAATCCACAAATCCAACAAGTAAAATATTTGCTAACTTACCTTGAGTGTAGCTTGGTGCGCGCGCGGCTCCAACGGACTCCAAGCAGCAGGAATCTCCAAGTTGCACTTCCTCCTTCTTCTCCTTCACTTCCTTGCTCTCTTCCTTTCTTTTCTTTCCTTAGGTTATGGTGGAGAAGAAGCAAGGTGTAAAGCTCGTATAAATAGACCAAGAGTAGGGCTAACACAAAGAGAAGGTGAAATTACCTCAATACCCCCTTCAAAAAACCGGGTCTGCATCAAAAAAAACAGCCCCTGTTGCCCTGTGTTTCCGGAACCAACACGTTGGTTCCAGAACACAATGCTGTGTTCCGGAACACAAGTCCCTGTTCCGGAACACAGCATTGTGTTCCGGAACACAAGGGGCGCCAGCCTCTCCGAAGCCATGCAGAACCTCCAAAAACTCCGCCGCCGACTCACTTTTCGCCCCGGAAGCTTCCGCCACAGTCTGAAACCACCCGAACCTCACTGTAAATATAAAATACACATGTTCCAAGAATTTTCAAGTTTTTCTAAAATTACCTGCGGAGTCGGTGCTCGATGTAAATACTGTACTCTACATCTTTTCCCTTTTGGAATTTTTGGAAGGAAAACCTAGTTTTGGAAAACTAGGGTTTATTTTGGGGCTTTTTGATTTCTAGCTTTTGGGGTGGAATTGATGGGTGTAGAACACTCTTGTGGTTTAGAAGCATTTCTAGTTTGGATTTTAAGATTTAGCAAGATTTTCTCAACCTAAGGTATTTTTTCCAACTATTTTCCTTATGATTTTTAAGGAATTTTGTGATTGGGTTTTTGTGATATTTTAACCCATGGGAACTTCTCTTAGGGCACAAGAGAAAGTGTGGGCTTCTTGGTTGGGATCCTTCACAAGGATTTGGCAACTATCCGGTGGGTCTGACCTCACCGAAATGGGTGAACTCCCCCTATGTCTTCTATAGACTTTTAGGGCATCATTGCTATATTAAACATGCATCGTTTGATTTATCATGATTTATGATTATGCATTTGAACCCCTTCATGTGTAGAAAATTTCATACTCTTTGTAGTAGAGGTACACATTGTATGTGCATGAGCACTTTAAGGGGGGATTGAATAGGAATTTTCGTGAACTTAAGCTTTTGGATATGAATAAAGAATAACTATACATGTTATAGAATTATTGAGATATGTTATGCATATGATCATGAAACAAAATGGACATTATGACATTAGTGCCATCTAGTGTTGTGAGATACAAGTAGAAAAGTTCTAAACTTGTACAATCAAGATGAAATAGTTAAATCCATGTTTGAGACATGAGGACAACTTGTAAATGTTTTACTCTTTCATTATGCAAGATAATGTTAATATTGTATATGAAATATTGACACTTGAGATACTATACCCCGACCAAAAGGTCGATGATAGTATTCCGTATTTTAGACGCGATGATTGCTATTCCGTGTTTTAGACACAATGATCGAGACTTGCTTGCTTGCCGTTTGTGCTCATTCGCACATACTTGGTAGGGTCGCTCCCTCCAAGCCGGCACTCCGGAGTTGGCATTTGCGACATCATGATCGCCGTGCGGGATTGGGTGCCGATTGGGACGCCGTTGGATCGGCATAGCTCCTTGGGGGGTGCCACGACGGACCATGAGGCGTGGCTCAAGCTTAGACTCAAAGAAAGTCTTCAAGAGAAACTAAACTTGACATTGACATTGAATATCACATACATGATACATTCATAGTATTGGACATACATGATAGCAAACTTGACATTGGACACCACATAAATAATACTACTCATTGTAGTTGGACATTATGATAACATGATAGATTCATATCATCATCCCCTTGTACATGAGCATAGAGGCATGATAGTAGTAGAGTACTTTACTTCAGTTGTTTATTTTCTGCATTTCATTTCAGCAGTTTTACTATCTTATGCCTCAGTTGACCTAGTGGTGTATTTCGCTCCTCTCGGCGGCTTACCCACTGGGAACTATTGTTTAATAGTTCTCACCCCATTTGGGATGTTTTTTTCAGAGCCATCCGCAGCAGGAGGGCTCGGGATCGTGGCAAGGGGTTATCGCATAGCTAGCTTGTCCCCGTCGCACCACTCGAGGTGGTTACAGGGCACCTTTTGTTTTGTTTTGTTGGAGAGTGTTTTGGTGTATTTTGGCATAGAAACCACCCATGTATTTGATAGGTTGTATTTCAGAGGAACACTTTTTATAATGTATTTTTAACTCTTGTATGATAGTTGTTATCTACTCTCCTCTTTTATATATAGTTTAGTTGTGTGTGCTCTGATTACTAGTAGGATGTGTATATTGCTTCCTTTCCGCTTTGTTGTTGTAGACGCCTTGTGTGTACCGGGGGGTACCTTTGTGCACACGGCGGGTCTGCACGTGCCGGGTAGGCTTCCGCTGGGGCCTGGGGCGTGACAAATTATATTGTATCAGAGCCTAGGGTTGAGTCTTAGAGGACCTAGGCTAAACGCTTGGCTGGTTGGACCATAAGGATTAGAAGCGTGAGAGGCGGGGTCTTACTATGATTATTTGGCGAAAGTAACATGATTGGTATCAATATTATAACTTCATAAGAGGTTGGAGTTGATCGAAGTGATAGCACCGCTTCTATTTCCTGGAAGGTTTGGTTGGCGTCCGACAACCTGACATCGGGAAATAATTTTGGCATGCTTCATTTGCTTCCGCATGATTGGGATTGTTGTTTGTCAGTAGGTGCGTTTTTTTCGCGTTGGTTTTACCAACCTACGCATTTTTATGTCTGTTAACAGTTTGTGATGCCTACGACTCGCTCCATGACGGACCGAGGAGGCGGATGCGGAGACGTCCGCTACTTCCGGATCCAGTGAGGTCCGAGATTTGAGAGAGCAGCTGGCTATGCTAGCTGATGTAGTGGTGCGGCAGTCGGCTGCGGCGCGAGAGCAGGCTGAGGCTTCGCGTCGGCAGGATGCAAGGATGCAGAGGTTGGAAGCTCTTTTGACCCAGCAGTTGGCGGCAAGGGGAACTCAAGACCCTTCGCACCCTCCCGTGCAACAACGGGAGCACATGGGTGGAGTGACCGATGCACTTCGACCTGAGGTGCCCGAGTCTTCACATCACACTCCGAGTGCTGGGCGCCGGGAAGAGGTTGTGATGTCACCGCCAGTTCAGACTCCACCGGCGAGGACGGTTTTACCGATGATGGTAGCAGGAGAAGAGCGGGACCGACTCATGGCTCGTTTGAGGGAATTCCGTGAATCCAAGCCTCGGACATATGATGGAGAGAAACCCGACTATTGGGTTTTTGAGAAGTGGATTCTACACATGGAGAAACTTTTCCACGATACCTTCGTAGCGGAGGGAGACCGGGTGTGGTTGGCAACACACCATCTTGAGGGCGATGCTTACCAGTGGTGGACGGACATTCGGGATGACCCCACGACCGATTTGGCGGCAATCACATGGCCGCGATTCAAGAAGATGCTATCAATGAAGTATTTTCCGGCGAGCGCAAAAAGGCAAATGGAAAGAGATCTCCGCAACTTGAGGCAAGGAGACAAAACCGTGGCGGTGTACGAGAGGGAATTTACTCGACTACTTAACTGTATTCCGCACGTTGTGAGGGACGACGAGGACAAGGCCCGTATGTTTGAGAACGGCCTTAGACCGTCCATTTTCAGATTGGTTCAGACACTAAACCTCCAAACCTACCGAGAGGTTGTGGACCGTGCCTTGATAGTGGAGAAAGGCGCGGAGATTGCTAAGGAAGAGAGAGAAGCTCTTGATAGGACGCGAGGCAAGAGGTCGGCGACCGAGGGCGCAAGTCATAAGCCCTATTCGAAGAAACCGCCGAAGCACCCGAGGAGCCAGTCTTGAGGACGCGGCTCATCTTCACACCGGGGAGGACCTGACCGTCGGCGGCCGCCGCGTTGCGTGATTTGTGGTGGACCCCATGTGCCGCCGCAATGCCCGCAGCGTGGAGGCAAGTGCTACCTTTGTGGCCAGGAGGGCCACTTTCGATCAGAGTGCCCGCGAGGGCTCGACACCGACCCCTTCTCAGCATCGGCACCAGTTATTCCAGGACAGGTGACCCCACCCACCTACTCTCAGTCAGGACGACCACCGGCGTCGCGACAGTACAAGGGGCCACGGCAGGCTCCGAGTGGACGCATGTATGCGGCCCAAACTGAGGAGGCTTCAGCGGCAGAGGACGTCGTTGCAGGTATTATCTTGATTCATAGCATTCGAGTTCGAGCTTTATTTGACACTGGTGCATCTCATTCATTCATTGACCGGCTGTTTGCCGAGTTGCATAGCATTGAATTAGTTCCTACCTTGCATCCGGGACGAGTCTTAGTTCCCGATCATACCTTGGAGATTCGGGAGTTTTCCCCTAGTTGTCCTAGGATTGGGGATTGGATTTTGCCAACAGATTTGTTGGCCCTCCATCGACTTGGGGAATTCGATGTGGTTTTGGGCATGGATTGGCTCACAAGATATCATGCTACCATTGATTGTGAAAACCGACTCGTGACGTTTCGAGAACCGGGACAAGAGGAAATTGTGTTCAGAGGCTACAAGAGTTCACTGTTTGCGATAACTATCTCTTCCACTAGAGCAAAACAGTTGATTAGGAGTGGATGTGTCGCCTACTTGGCTACCGTTGTGGATTCGAGCAGTGAGACTCCGAGAGTGGAGGATATCCCTGTTGTGCGAGAGTTTGCTGATGTGTTCCCGGCAGAGCTACCGGGGATGCCTCCGGATAGAGAGATCGAGTTTGTGGTAGATCTGATCCCTGGAACTACCCCAATCTCGAAGGCACCATATAGGATGGCACCGACAGAGTTAAAAGAGCTCAAGGCACAGCTTCAAGACTTGTTGGAAAAGGCTTCATCCGACCGAGCGTTTCACCTTGGGGAGCACCAGTTTTGTTCGTCAAGAAAAAGGATGGATCGCTTCGCCTTTGCGTGGACTATCGTGAGCTTAACAAGGTCACAATTAAGAATAAGTATCCATTGCCGAGGATTGATGATTTGTTTGATCAACTCCAAGGATCAAGAGTGTATTCGAAGATTGACCTTCATTTTGGATACCACCAACTCAAGATCAGCCCGAGGATGTTCCTAGGACGGCTTTTAGGACACGGTATGGACACTATGAGTTTACTGTTATGCCGTTTGGCTCACTAATGCCCCGGCAGCTTTTATGGATTTGATGAACCATGTCTTCAAGCCCTTTTTGGATAGATTCATCGTGGTGTTCATCGACGACATTTTGGTGTACTCTCGAAGTGACGAAGAGCATGAGGATCACTTGCGGCAAGTATTGCAATTACTTCGGGAGAAAGAGCTCTACGCCAAGTTGAAGAAATGTGAGTTTTGGCTACGAGAGGTAGCGTTCTTGGGTCATGTAATATCGGATAAAGGAATAGCTGTGGACCCCAAGAATAGAGGCAATCAAGGATTGGCCTAGACCGACGAACATCACCGAGATCCGGAGCTTTTCTCGTCTGGCCGGCTACTATCGGCGTTTTGTTGAGGGATTTGCAAGGTTATCTACTCCCCTCACGCGACTAACACATAAAGGCATCATGTTTATTTGGAATGATGCGTGTGAGAGAAGCTTCAAGGAATTGAAGGAACGGTTGACAACCGCCCCGATCTTGGCTTTGCCTACTGCAGGAGCGGGATACGTGATCTACAGTGATGCTTCCTTGAGTGCGTTAGGGTGTGTTTTGATGCAAAACGAGAAGTTATTGCTTATGCCTCTCGTCAATTAAAGGACTACGAGAAAAACTATCCCACTCAAGATTTGGAGTTAGCCGCCGTGGTATTTGCATTGAAGCTGTGGCGACACTACTTATACGGTGAGCATTGTGAGGTATATAAGAGTCTAAAGTACCTCTTTAGTCAGAAGGAGTTGAATCTTAGGCAGCGCAGATGGTTGGAGCTGCTTAAGGATTATGATTTGACTACTCTCTGCCATCCCAGTAAAGCAAATGTAGTGGCGGATGCTCTAAGTCGCAAATCATGGAAAACTTAGCGATGATGATCACTTACCAATAACCATTACTTCAGGATATGAGACGGTTGGAGTTGGAGGTTGTGGCACCCGAGACACCCAGGAGATTGATGGCATTGATGTTGCAACCGACCCTTATGGAAAGGATCAAGATGAAACAAGTCCAAGATCCTAGTTTGGAAAAGATTCGGGCTACACTTGTGGATGGCCGAGCAGGTGAGTTTCATGTGGACGATCACGACGTACTTCGTTTTCGAAGTCGACTTTATGTACCGGCGGATTTGGAGATCAAAGAAGAAATCCTGAAGGAAGCACACCGAGCACCTTATTCTCTTCACCCAGGTGGCACCAAAATGTACAAGGACTTAAGGTTGCGTTATTGGTGGCCCGGAATGAAGAAAGATGTTGGAAAATTTGTTGCTCAATGCTTGACATGTCAACAAGTGAAAGCCGAGCACCGACTTCACGCAGGTAAGTTGCAGAGTTTACCCATCCCCGTGTGGAAGTGGAAGAGGATCACCATGGATTTTGTTGTGGGATTGCCTCTCAGGCTGGGCATGATGCTATTTGGTGATCGTGGATAGGTTAACCAAATCTGCTCATTTTATCCCTATCCATACTACTTGGTCTAGAGAGAAGCTTGCACAAAAGTACCTTGATGAGATTGTGCGATTGCATGGAGTGCCTGTTTCTATAGTTTCCGATCGAGATCCAAGATTCGCATCTCAATTTTGGAGGAGCCTTCACGAGGCCCTAGGCACGCAGTTGGATTTCAGTACAGCTTTCCACCCCCAGAGTGATTGGCAGTCTGAGCGAACCATACAAATCTTGGAGGACATGCTCAGAGCATGTGTTTTGGATTATCAGAGTGGTTGGCATCAATACCTACCATGGCCGAGTTTGCCTGTAACAATAGTTATCAAGCAAGTATCAAGATGGCGCCATTCGAGGCTCTTTATGGAAGAAAGTGCCGATCACCTCTTCATTAGAGCAAGGTGGGAGAACGATTGATTTTAGGCCCCGATGTACTTCAAGAGGCCGAAGACAAGGTTCGACTAGCTCGAGAACGTTTGATTTCAGCTCAAAGTCGACAAAAGAGTTACGCGGATAAGCGTCGGCGCGATTTGGAATTTCAAGTTGGAGACCATGTCTTCCTCAAAGTATCGCCGACTAGAGGAGTCAAGAGATTTGGCATCCGAGGGAAGCTAAGTCCCCAATTTATTGGACCTTTTGAGATTTTGGAGCGTATCGGCCCGGTGGCTTATCGACTTGCTCTACCGCCTAACCTATCGGGAGTGCACAATGTGTTCCATGTTTCGATGCTTCGGAAGTATGTTTTTGATCCATCTCATGTGGTGGACTTCGCCCCGTTGGAACTACACGGGGACTTGAGCTTTGAGGAGCAACCGGTGAGGATTTTGGCTCGTGAGGTGAAGAAACTTCGGAATCGCGAGATACCTTATGTGAAGGTACTTTGGAGTAATCACGAGGATCGTGAAGCTACTTGGGAGCTGGAGAGCGCGCTTCAGGAGCGTTTCCCTCATCTTTTTCAGCTGGAGACTTGAGGTACTTGACTTCTAGTTTCGCGGACGAAACTCCTTTTTAGGAGGGGTGAATGTAGTACACTAAACTTTAGCAAATTGCAAAGTTCTAGTGTGTGAAGGGTTAAATGATACCCTTCGAATGTTTTTGTAAGCTTCCAGAAGGTTCTAGAAGGTTTCCGGAGAGTTTGGGCGCAAATCGGAAATTTTCGCAAAATTTGAAAATTTGGGGTTTTTGGCATCGGGGTCCGGACGGTCCGCGCGCGAATTTGGGAAATTCCACCTTCGGGGGCCGTACCATTTTGGGGCAGTCCGGACCGTTTTGGTCTTGGCAGCACGGTAAGAAATGTAATACACATTTCTTGCAGGGGGCTTTGGGGATTTTGTTACGTTAGGGTTTTTAACCCTCTTTACCTTCTCTTTTCCTCTCATTTGGAGAGAGCAAGAGAGAGTGTTGGAGAGGGAGAGAGAGAGAGAGGAGAAAGAGTCTTGGATTTCCTTTTCCAACACATCTCTCTACTTTGGTTCTTCTTCAACCTTCTCTTCTCCACCATTGGAGCTAGCTTCAAGAGCTTGAAGAAAGGTAAGGGCTTGAAGAAGAAGGGAGTTTGGAGCCCTAGCTCCTATCCTTTGCTTTTCCAAGGTGGGTTTGAGATTAAGGAGGTTAGGACACTTCTTTTCCCTTTTGGATTTTTGGAAGGAAAACCTAGTTTTTGGAAAACTAGGGTTTATTTGGGGCTTTTTGATTTCTAGCTTTTGGGGTGGAATTGATGGGTGTAGAACACCTTGTAGGTTGGTTTTGAAACATTTCTGGTTTGGATTTCAAGATTTAGCAAGATTTCTCAACCTAAGGTATTTTTTCCACCTATTTTCCTTATGATTTTTAAGGAATTTTGTGATTGGGTTTTTGTGATGTTTTAACCCATTGGAAACTTCTCTTAGGGCACAAGAGGAAGTGTGGGCTTCTTGGTTGGGATCCTTCACAAGGATTTAGCAACTATCCGATGGGTCTGACCTCACCGAAATGGGTGAACTCCCCCTATGTCTTCTATAGACTTTTAGGGCATCATTGCTATATTAAACATGCATCGTTTGATTTATCATGATTTATGATTATGCGTTTGAACCCCTTCATGTGTAGAAAATTTCATACTCTATTGTAGTAGAGGTAAACATTGTATGTGCATGAGCACTTTAATGGGGATTGAATAGAAATTTTCGTGAACTTAAGCTTTTGGATATGAATAAAGAATAACTATACATGTTATAGAATTATTGAGATATGTTATGCATATGATCATGAAACAAAATGGACATTATGACATTAGTGCCATCTAGTGTTGTGAGATACAAGTAGAAAACTTCTAAACTTGTACAATCAAGATGAAATAGTTAGATTCCATGTTTGAGACATGAGGACAACTGGTAAATGTTTTACTCTTTCATTATGCAGATAATATTATATTATATGTATATGAAACCTTAACGCTTGAGATACTATACCCCCGACCAAAAGGTCGATGAGGCTATTCCGTGTTTTAGACACGATGATCGAGACTCGCTTGCTTGCTGTTTGTGCTCATTCGCACATACTTGGTAGGGTCGCTCCCTCCAAGCCGGCACTCCGGAGTTGGCCATTTGCGACATCATGATCGCTGTGCCGGATTGGGTGCCGATTGGGACGCCGTTGGATTGGCATAGCTCCTTGGGGGGTGCCACCACGGGACCATGAGGCGTGGCTCATGCTTAGACTCAAAGAAAGTCTTCAAGAAATGATTAAGTTTAACTAAACTTGAAATTGAATATCACATAGATGATACATTCATGGTATTTTGCAATACATGATAAGCAACTTGCATTGAACATCCACATAAAATAAATACCTACTATTGTATTGGGACATTATGATACATGATAGAT
>CM054936.1:14410407-14446436 GCA_029168755.2 Tillandsia fasciculata
CCTTAATTAGCTCACCCTGTTGGTTTTTTTTTCTTCTATTTAACTGCCACCTCACCCACCTTCTTTTCCAAAAGCAAAAGCAGCAGCAGCTTTGGGGGTTTGCTCTGGCGCTTAAGGAAGAAGAAGAAGAGTGGAGAAGAAAAAGAGGGGTGCTCGGGCTCGATTCCTCGCTTCGGAAGGGTGAGATCGAGCGGAGCGTTTTGGGCGAACATCGACGAGGTTGGTGTTTTGGTTCTTGAATTGGAATTTCTTTTTCTTTGGATTTTTTTTCTCCTCTCCCCTCCATTTGTTCTTTTCTTTATTTTCTTTTTCTTTTGCTGCTGTGGCTGACGGACTCGTTGTCCGTGTCGCGGCGCCGCGCGAGCTGCTCGCGCATTTGCGGCGGCGTGTTCTGTGGCGCTGTCGCTGCGCGCGCGCGGGCATGCTCGTTGCGCGCGGTGCGCGCCCTGCTGCCACAAGGAGCAGCAGGGCGCCAGGAACGCCGGGCTGCGGCGCTGGGGCCGCGCGGCACTGCTTGGGTGCCGCGCGGGTGGCCTCCAGCGCCGCGCGGCACTGCAGGCCGCGCGCCAGGCGCGCGGCACTGCCAGGGGCCGCGCGGCGGGTGCCGTTGGGGCCCCGCGGCCTGCAGGCCGCGCGCAAGGCGCGCGGCGCTGCAGGGCACCGCGCAGGTGCCCCCTTGGGGCCCCGCGGCCCTGCAGGCGCGCGCAAGGCGCGCGGCGCTGCAGGGCACCGCGCGGGTGCGCCCTTGGGCCCCGCGGCCCTGCAGCCCGCGCGCCAAGCGCGCGGCACTGCAGGGGCCGCGCGGGTGCCCCCTGGGGCCCCCGCGGCCCTGCAGGCCGCGCGCAAGGCGCGCGGCGCTGCAGGGCACCGCGCGGGTGCCCCCTTGGGCCCCGCGGCCCTGCAGGGAGCGCGCCAGGCGCGCGGCACTGCAGGGGCCGCGCGGGTGCCCCCTTGGGCCCCGCGGCCCTGCAGGGCGCGCGCCAGGCGCGCGGCACTGCAGGGGCCGCGCGGGTGCCCCCTTGGGCCCCGCGGCCCTGCAGGCCGCGCCAGGCGCGCGGCACCGCAGGGGCCGCGCGGGTGCCCCCTTGGGCCCCGCGGCCCTGCAGGCCGCGCGCCAGCGCGCGCGGCACTGCAGGGGCCGCGCGGGCTGCCCGCTTGGGCCCCGCGCCCTGCAGGCCGCGCGCCAGGCGCGCGGCACTGCAGGGGCCGCGCGGCGGCCCCTTGGGCCCCGCGGCCCTGCAGGCCGCGCGCCAGGCGCGCGGCACTGCAGGGCCGCGCGGGTGCCCCCTTGGGCCCCGCGCCGCGCCGGCCTGCAGCAGCCGCGCGCCCCCTTGGCCCCTGCAGGCGCGCGGCACTGCAGGGCCCGCGCGGCGGCCCGCTTGGGCCCCGCGGCCCTGCAGGTCGCGCGCCAGGCGCGCGGCGCTGCAGGGGCCGCGCGGCGGCCCCCTTGGGCCCCGCGCCCTTGCAGGCCGCGCGCTTGGCGCGCGGCGCTGCAGGGCGCTGCGTGGGCTGTTTTTGGGCCGCGCGGCGCTACCGCCCGCTGCGCGGCTACGCCGTCTCCCGTCTCCGCGCAGGGCGACTTAAGCTGCGCGGCCGTGGTTGTTCTGTGCCGCGGGGTTTGCGGCCCGGCAGCGCGTCGTGACGGTTGCGCGGGGGGGGTATTCCGCGCAACGTCCGACGTCTTCGTCGCCGGATGAGTTTTCCCGCCGTTTGAGGGCGGGTCTTTTCTCGGGCCTTTCTTTTGACCCCTGTTTTCACCGATTTTGCAGTGTAACCTAGTACTGCCTGTTTGCGAGGTCAGCAGAGCGCGTTGAGCTACTTGGAGCTGTAGGATCGCACCAGGACCGCTGTTTGGCGTACGACTTTGCGACCTCTACCCAGGTGGGTTGGTTTCTTCCGAAAATGCCACGGAATGCCCATTTTTGGCTTGCAAATGCAAAGGCGATGTGTCCTTGGGATGTCAGGTAAATGTGTAGCAGCCGTGTGAGTCGAGGGTTGTGTTTCCGACAAGACACGTGTTATGCTCATAGGAGTTCGTTCTGGAATACACAGTAGTATTCGGCGCCCCTGGCTGAGTTACCAGGAGGGCGTTTCCCCTGGCCGAGTTACCGGGTGAGTATTTTCCCTGGCCGAGATACCAGGAGGATGTTTTCCCTGGTCGTGTTACCGGGAGGCCTATTTTCCCTGACTGAGTTACCAGGAGGGCGTTTTCCCTGGCCGAGTTACCAGGTGGGTATTTCCCCTGGCCGAGTTACCAGGTGGCTGCGGGGGAAATGGCATGAGCGGGTGATCATTTCATATTGCATTGCATTGCATTACCTCATATAGTGATAGACTCATTTACAGCTTTCAGCTATCTATCTATCTATCTATCTATCTACTTATCTGTTACCTCCAGGGGACTTGGTGGGCTACCGTGGATCGGACATCGGTACCCACTGAGATCTGACTTTTGAGTTGATCTCACACCCGCTGTGTGTGTGTCAGGTGCTTCCGAGGCGGCCGCTCCTGGGTCGGTTCGTGCGGAGTCTTCGGACCGCGGCAAGGGCATAGCTGATTAGTACCTGCCGGGTTGTAGAGTTCGAGGTAGAGTCTCCGGGTATTTTTGTTTCCGCACAGACGGCGGATCTGTTGGCGAGCCCGGGTCGCAGTTCGACCCCGGGGCGTGACACCTACAGTACCAGGAGTATACTAAAAATAATCTGGGGTTTTACGAAAATTTTTGGAATTTTCTAGGCAACTATCAGATTTACCAACAGTAAAAATACTACACTAGATATGCTCAAAATGCCTATAGAAGCATTAGAAGACATTCCATATACTTTGGAAGAATTTTAACCCACCTAGAAAGCTTTCCGTAGGCAAGCCGAAGTTGGGGACTCGCCGAAATCCTCAATCTGACGAAAAATCTGCTTTGCGCCTCGCGCGCGCGCGCACTGTCGCGCACCCCGAAAATCCTCGGAAGCTCTCACAATAATCCCCAAGCCTCAACAAACTCCCTGCGCAATCCCAGCACCAATCAGCCAACCCACTCACCAGCACGTGCATGAAAAGCATGCATGTTGTTGCGGATTTGCGCAGTAACTCCAAAAAAATAGCACGAGCTGTATCCAACAGCTTGCAGGGAAAGAGGAAAAGAAACATGCAATTCAACTCCAAATCCACTCCAAATCCATAAAATAAATCCACAAATCCAACAAGTAAAATATTTGCTAACTTACCTTGAGTGTAGCTTGGTGCGCGCGCGGCTCCACCGGACTCCAAGCAGCAGGAATCTCCAAGTTGCACTTCCTCCTTCTTCTCCTTCACTTCCTTGCTCTCTTCCTTTCTTTTCTTTCCTTAGGTTATGGTGGAGAAGAAGCATGGTGTAAAGCTCGTATAAATACACCAAGAGTAGGGCTAACACAAAGAGAAGGTAAAATTACCTCAATACCCCCTTCAAAAAACCGAGTCTGCATAAAAAAAACAGCCCCTGTTGCCCTATGTTCCGGAACCAACATGTTGGTTCCGGAACACCAGTCCCTGTTCCGGAACACAATGCTGTGTTCCGGAACACAAGACCCTGTTCCGGAACACAACATTGTGTTCCGGAACACAAGGGGGCCAGCCTCTCCAAAACCATGCAGAACCTCCAAAAACTCCGCCGCCGACTCGCTTTTCCCCCCTGAAGCTTCCGCCACAGTCTGAAACCACCCGAACCTCACTGTAAATATAAAATACACATGTTCCAAGAATTTTCAAGTTTTTCTAACATTACCTGCGGAGTCGGTGCTCGATGTAAATCCCGTACTCTACAATAGTTCACAGTGGGTAAGCCGCCGAGAGGAGCGAAATACACCACTAGGTTAACTGAGGCATAAGATAATAAAACTGCTGAAATGAATTGCAGAAAATAAACAGCTGAAGTAAAGTACTCTAATACTATCATGCCTCTATGCTCATGTACAAGGTGATGATGATATGAATCTATCATGTTATCATAATGTCCAACTACAATGAGTAGTATTATTTATGTGGTGTCCAATGTCAAGTTTGCTATCATGTATGTCCAACTACCATGAATGTATCATCTATGTGATATTCAATTTCAAGTTTAGTTAACTTAATCATTTTCTCTTGAAGACTTTCTTTGAGTCTAAGCATGAGCCACGCCTCATGGTCCCGTGGTGGCACCCCCCAAGGAGCTATGCCAATCCAACGGCGTCCCAATCGGCACCCAATCCGGCACAGCGATCATGATGTCGCAAATGGCCAACTCCGGAGTGCCGGCTTGGAGGGAGCGACCCTACCAAGTATGTGCGAATGAGCACAAACAGCAAGCAAGCGAGTCTCGATCATCGTGTCTAAAACACGGAATAGCATCATCGACCTTTTGGTCGGGGTATAGTATCTCAAGCGTTAATGTTTCATATACAATATTAATATTATCTCGCATAATGAAAGAGTAAAACATTTACCAGTTGTCCTCATGTCTCAAACATGGAATCTAACTATTTCATCTTGATTGTACAAGTTTAGAAGTTTTCTACTTGTATCTCACAACACTAGATGGCACTAATGTCATAATGTCCATTTTGTTTCATGATCATATGCATAACATATCTCAATAATTCTATAACATGTATAGTTATTCTTTATTCATATCCAAAAGCTTAAGTTCACGAAAATTTCTATTCAATCCCCCATTAAAGTGCTCATGCACATACAATGTGTACCTCTACTACAAAGAGTATGAAATTTTCTACACATGAAGGGGTTCAAACGCATAATCATAAATCATGATAAATCAAACGATGCATGTTTAATATAGCAATGATGCCCTAAAAGTCTATAGAAGACATAGGGGGAGTTCACCCATTTCGGTGAGGTCAGACCCATCGGATAGTTGCTAAATCCTTGTGAAGGATCCCAACCAAGAAGCCCACACTTCCTCTTGTGCCCTAAGAGAAGTTTCCAATGGGTTAAAACATCACAAAAACCCAATCACAAAATTCCTTAAAAATCATAAGGAAAATAGGTGGAAAAATACCTTAGGTTGAGAAATCTTGCTAAATCTTGAAATCCAAACCAGAAATGTTTCAAAACCAACCTACAAGAGTGTTCTACACCCATCAATTCCACCCCAAAAGCTAGAAATCAAAAAGCCCCAAAATAAACCCTAGTTTTCCAAAAACTAGGTTTTCCTTCCAAAAATTCCAAAAGGGAAAAGAAGTGTTCCTAACCTCCTTAATCTCAAACCCACCTTGGAAAAGCAAAGGATAGGAGCTAGGGCTCCAAACTCCCTTCTTCTTCAAGCCCTTACCTTTCTTCAAGCTCTTGAAGCTAGCTCCAATGGTGGAGAAGAGAAGGTTGAAGAAGAACCCAAGTAGAGAGATGTGTTGGAAAAGGAAACCCAAGATCTCTTTCTCTCTCTCTCTCTCTCCCTCTCCAACACTCTCTCTTGCTCTCTCCAAATGAGAGGAAAAGAGAAGGTAAAGAGGGTTAAAAACCCTAACGTAACAAAATCCCCAAAGCCCCCTGCAAGAAATGTAATTACATTTCTTACCGTGCTGCCAAGACCAAAACGGTCCGGACTGCCCCAAAATGGTACGGACCCCGAAGGTGGAATTTCCCAAATTCGCGCGGACCGTCCGGACCCCGATGCCAAAAACCTCAAATTTTCAAATTTTGCGAAAATTTCCGATTTGCGCCCAAACTCTCCGGAAACCTTCTAGAACCTTCTGGAAGCTTACAAAAACATCCGAAGGGTATCATTTAACCCTTCACACACTAGAACTTTGCAATTTGCTAAAGTTTAGTGTACTACATTCACCCCTCCTAAAAAGGAGTTTCGTCCGCGAAACTAGAAGTCAAGTACCTCAAGTCTCCAGCTGAAAAAGATGAGGGAAACGCTCCTGAAGCGCGCTCTCCAGCTCCCAAGTAGCTTCACGATCCTCGTGATTACTCCAAAGTACCTTCACATAAGGTATCTCGCGATTCCGAAGTTTCTTCACCTCACGAGCCAAAATCCTCACCGGTTGCTCCTCAAAGCTCAAGTCCCCGTGTAGTTCCAACGGGGCGAAGTCCACCACATGAGATGGATCAAAAACATACTTCCGAAGCATCGAAACATGGAACACATTGTGCACTCCCGATAGGTTAGGCGGTAGAGCAAGTCGATAAGCCACCGGGCCGATACGCTCCAAAATCTCAAAAGGTCCAATAAATTGGGGACTTAGCTTCCCTCGGATGCCAAATCTCTTGACTCCTCTAGTCGGCGATACTTTTAGGAAGACATGGTCTCCAACTTGAAATTCCAAATCGCGCCGACGCTTATCCGCGTACCTCTTTTGTCGACTTTGAGCTGAAATCAAACGTTCTCGAGCTAGTCGAACCTTGTCTTCGACCTCTTGAAGTACATCGGGGCCTAAAATCAATCGTTCTCCCACCTTGCTCTAATGAAGAGGTGATCGGCACTTTCTTCCATAAAGAGCCTCGAATGGCGCCATCTTGATACTTGCTTGATAACTATTGTTACAGGCAAACTCGGCCATTGGTAGGTATTGATGCCAACCACTCTGATAATCCAAAACACATGCTCTGAGCATGTCCTCCAAGATTTGTATGGTTCGCTCAGACTGCCAATCACTCTGGGGGTGGAAAGCTGTACTGAAATCCAACTGCGTGCCTAGGGCCTCATGAAGGCTCCTCCAAAATTGAGATGCGAATCTTGGATCTCGATCGGAAACTATAGAAACAGGCACTCCATGCAATCGTACAATCTCATCAAGGTACTTTTGTGCAAGCTTCTCTCTAGACCAAGTAGTATGGATAGGGATAAAATGAGCAGATTTGGTTAAGCTATCCACGATCACCCAAATAGCATCATGCCCAGCCTGAGAGCGAGGCAATCCCACAACAAAATCCATGGTGATCCTCTCCCACTTCCACACGGGGATGGGTAAACTGTGCAACTTACCTGCGGGAAGTCGGTGCTCGGCTTTCACTTGTTGACATGTCAAGCATTGAGCAACAAATTTTCCAACATCTTTCTTCATTCCGGGCCACCAATAACGCAACCTTAAGTCCTTGTACATTTTGGTGCCACCTGGGTGAAGAGAATAAGGTGCTCGGTGTGCTTCCTTCAGGATTTCTTCTTTGATCTCCAAATCCGCCGGTACATAAAGTCGACTTCGAAAACGAAGTACGTCGTGATCGTCCACATGAAACTCACCTGCTCGGCCATCCACAAGTGTAGCCCGAATCTTTTCCAAACTAGGATCTTGGACTTGTTTCATCTTGATCCTTTCCATAAGGGTCGGTTGCAACATCAATGCCATCAATCTCCTGGGTGTCTCGGGTGCTACAACCTCCAACTCCAACCGTCTCATATCCTGAAGTAATGGTTATTGGTAAGTGATCATCATCGCTAAGTTTTCCACTGATTTGCGACTTAGAGCATCCGCCACTACATTTGCTTTACTGGGATGGCAGAGAGTAGTCAAATCATAATCCTTAAGCAGCTCCAACCATCTGCGCTGCCTAAGATTCAACTCCTTCTGACTAAAGAGGTACTTTAGACTCTTATATACCTCACAATGCTCACCGTATAAGTAGTGTCGCCACAGCTTAATGCAAATACCACGGCGGCTAATTCCAAATCTTGAGTGGGATAGTTTTTCTCGTAGTCCTTTAATTGACGAGAGGCATAAGCAATAACCTTCTCGTTTTGCATCAAAACACACCCTAACGCACTCTAGGAAGCATCACTGTAGATCACGTATCCCGCTCCTGCAGTAGGCAAAGCCAAGATCGGGGCGGTTGTCAACCGTTCCTTCAATTCCTTGAAGCTTCTCTCACACGCATCATTCCAAATAAACATGATGCCTTTATGTGTTAGTCGCGTGAGGGGAGTAGATAACCTTGCAAATCCCTCAACAAAACGCCGATAGTAGCCGGCCAGACCGAAAAAGCTCTGGATCTCGGTGATGTTCGTCGGTCTAGGCCAATCCTTGATTGCCTCTATTTTCTTGGGGTCCACAGCTATTCCTTTATCCGATATTACATGACCCAAGAACGCTACCTCTCGTAGCCAAAACTCACATTTCTTCAACTTGGCGTAGAGCTCTTTCTCCCGAAGTAATTGCAATACTTGCCGCAAGTGATCCTCATGCTCTTCGTCACTTCGAGAGTACACCAAAATGTCGTCGATGAACACCACGATGAATCTATCCAAAAAGGGCTTGAAGACATGGTTCATCAAATCCATAAAAGCTGCCGGGGCATTAGTGAGCCCAAACGGCATAACAGTAAACTCATAGTGTCCATACCGTGTCCTAAAAGCCGTCCTAGGAACATCCTCGGGCTTGATCTTGAGTTGGTGGTATCCAAAATGAAGGTCAATCTTCGAATACACTCTTGATCCTTGGAGTTGATCAAACAAATCATCAATCCTCGGCAATGGATACTTATTCTTAATTGTGACCTTGTTAAGCTCACGATAGTCCACGCAAAGGCGAAGCGATCCATCCTTTTTCTTGACGAACAAAACTGGTGCTCCCCAAGGTGAAACGCTCGGTCGGATGAAGCCTTTTTCCAACAAGTCTTGAAGCTGTGCCTTGAGCTCTTTTAACTCTGCCGGTGCCATCCTATATGGTGCCTTCGAGATTGGGGTAGTTCCAGGGATCAGATCTACCATAAACTCGATCTCTCTATCCGGAGGCATCCCCGGTAGCCCTGCCGGGAACACATCAGCAAATTCTCACACAACAGGGATATCCTCCACTCTCGGAGTCTCACTGCTCGAATCCACAACGGTAGCCAAGTAGGCGACACATCCACTCCTAATCAACTGTTTTGCTCTAGGGGAAGAGATAGTCATCGCAAACAGCGAACTCTTGCAGCCTCTGAACACAATTTCCTCTTGTCCCGGTTCTCGAAACGTCACGAGTCGGTTTTCACAATCAATGGTAGCATGATATCTTGTGAGCCAATCCATGCCCAAAACCACATCGAATTCTCCAAGTCGATGGAGGGCCAACAAATCTGCCGGCAAAATCCAATCCCCAATCCTAATAGGACAACTAGGGGAAAACTCCCGAATCTCCAAGGTATGATCGGGAACTAAGACTCGTCCCGGATGCAAGGTAGGAACTAATTCAATGCCATGCAACTCGGCAAACAGCCGGTCAATGAATGAGTGAGATGCACCAGTGTCAAATAAAGCTCGAACTCGAATGCTATGAATCAAGATAATACCTGCAACGATGTCCTCTGCCGCTGAAGCCTCCTTAGTTTGGGCCGCATACATGTGTCCACTCGGAGCCTGCCGTGGCCCCTTGTACTGTCGCGACGCCGGTGGTCGTCCTGACTGAGAGTAGGTGGGTGGGGTCACCTGTCCTGGAATAACTGGTGCCGATGCTGAAGAAGGGGTTGGTGTCGAGCCGCGCGGACACTCTGATCGAAAGTGGCCCTCCTGGCCACAAAGGTAGCACTTGCCTCCACGCTGCGGGCATTGCGGCGGCACATGGGGTCCACCACAAATCACGCAACGCGGCGGCCGCCGACGGTCTGGTCCTCCCCGGTGTGAAGATGAGCCGCGTCCTCAAGACTGGCTCCTCGGGTGCTTCGGCGGTTTCTTCGAATAGGGCTTATGACTTGCGCCCTCGGTCGCCGACCTCTTGCCTCGCGTCCTATCAAGAGCTTCTCTCTCTTCCTTAGCAATCTCCGCGCCTTTCTCCACTATCAAGGCACGGTCCACAACCTCTCGGTAGGTTTGGAGGTTTAGTGTCTGAACCAATCTGAAAATGGACGGTCTAAGGCCGTTCTCAAACATACGGGCCTTGTCCTCGTCGTCCCTCACAACGTGCGGAATACAGTTAAGTAGTCGAGTAAATTCCCTCTCGTACACCACCACGGTTTTGTCTCCTTGCCTCAAGTTGCGGAGATCTCTTTCCATTTGCCTTTTTGCGCTCGCCGGAAAATACTTCATTGATAGCATCTTCTTGAATCGCGGCCATGTGATTGCCGCCAAATCGGTCGTGGGGTCATCCCGAATGTCCGTCCACCACTGGTAAGCATCGCCCTCAAGATGGTGTGTTGCCAACCACACCCGGTCTCCCTCCGCTACGAAGGTATCGTGGAAAAGTTTCTCCATGTGTAGAATCCACTTCTCAAAAACCCAATAGTCGGGTTTCTCTCCATCATATGTCCGAGGCTTGGATTCACGGAATTCCCTCAAACGAGCCATGAGTCGGTCCCGCTCTTCTCCTGCTACCATCATCGGTAAAACCGTCCTCGCCGGTGGAGTCTGAACTGGCGGTGACATCACAACCTCTTCCCGGCGCCCAGCACTCGGAGTGTGATGTGAAGACTCGGGCACCTCAGGTCGAAGTGCATCGGTCACTCCACCCATGTGCTCCCGTTGTTGCACGGGAGGGTGCGAAGGGTCTTGAGTTCCCCTTGCCGCCAACTGCTGGGTCAAAAGAGCTTCCAACCTCTGCATCCTTGCATCCTGCCGACGCGAAGCCTCAGCCTGCTCTCGCGCCGCAGCCGACTGCCGCACCACTACATCAGCTAGCATAGCCAGCTGCTCTCTCAAATCTCGGACCTCACTGGATCCGGAAGTAGCGGACGTCTCCGCATCCGCCTCCTCGGCCGTCATGGAGCGAGTCGTAGGCATCACAAACTGTAACAGGCATAAAATGCGTAGGTTAGGATAACCAACGCGAAACGCATCCCTACTGAAAACAAATCCCAATCATGCGGAAGCAAATGAAGCATGCCAAAATTATTTCCCGATGTCAGGTTGTCGGCCGCCAACCAAACCTTCCAAGGAAATAGAAGGTGCTATCACTTCGATCAACTCCAACTCTTATGAAGTTATAATATTGATCCAATCATGTTACTTTCGCCAAATAATCATATAAGACCCCGCCTCTCACGTTCTTAATCCTTATGGTCCAACCAGCCTAAGGTTTGCTAGGTCCTCTAAGACTCAACCCTAGGCTCTGATACCAATATAATTTGTCATGCCCCAGGCCCCAGCGGAAGCCTACCCGGCACGTGCAGACCCGCCATGTGCACAAGGTACCCCCCGGTACACACAAGGCGTCTACAACAACAAAGCGGAAAGGAAGCAATATACACATCCTACTAGTAATCAGAGCACAACACAACTAAACTATATATAAAAGAGGAGAGTAGATAACAACTATCATACAAGAAGTTAAAATACATTATAAAAAAGTGGTCCTCTGAAATACAACCTATCAAAATACATGGGTGGTTTCTATGCCAAAATACACCAACACCTCTCCAACAAAACAAAACAAAAGGTGCCCTGTAACCACCTCGAGTGGTGCGACGGGGACAAGCTAGCTATGCGACGGCCCCTTGCCACGATCCCGAGCCCCTCCTGTTGCGAATGGCTCTGAAAAACAACAACCCAAATGGGGTGAGAACTATTAATCAATAGTTCCCAGTGGGTAAGCCGCCGAGAGGAGCGAAATACACCACTAGGTCAACTGAGGCATAAGATAGTAAAACTGCTGAAATGAAATGCAGAAAATAAACAACTGAAGTAAAGTACTCTACTACTATCATGCCTCTATGCTCATGTACAAGGGGATGATGATATGAATCTATCATGTTATCATAATGTCCAACTACAATGAGTAGTATTATTTATGTGGTGTCCAATGTCAAGTTTGCTATCATGTATGTCCAATTACTATGAATGTATCATGTATGTGATATTCAATGTCAATGTCAAGTTTAGTTCTCTTGAAGACTTTCTTTGAGTCTAAGCTTGAGCCACGCCTCATGGTCCCGTCGTGGCACCCCCCAAGGAGCTATGCCGATCCAACGGCGTCCCAATCGGCACCCAATCCCGCACGGCGATCATGATGTCGCAAATGGCCAACTCCGGAGTGCCGGCTTGGAGGGAGCGACCCTACCAAGTATGTGCGAATGAGCACAAACGGCAAGCAAGCAAGTCTCGATCATTGTGTCTAAAACACGGAATAGCAATCATCGCGTCTAAAATACGGAATAGCATCATCGACCTTTTGGTCGGGGTATAGTATCTCAAGTGTCAATATTTCATATACAATATTAACATTATCTTGCATAATGAAAGAGTAAAACATTTACAAGTTGTCCTCATGTCTCAAACATGGAATTTAACTATTTCATCTTGATTGTACAAGTTTAGAACTTTTCTACTTGTATCTCACAACACTAGATGGCACTAATGTCATAATGTCCATTTTGTTTCATGATCATATGCATAACATATCTCAATAATTCTATAACATGTATAGTTATTCTTTATTCATATCCAAAAGCTTAAGTTCACGAAAATTCCTATTCAATCCCCCCTTAAAGTGCTCATGCACATACAATGTGTACCTCTACTACAAAGAGTATGAAATTTTCTACACATGAAGGGGTTCAAATGCATAATCATAAATCATGATAAATCAAACGATGCATGTTTAATATAGCAATGATGCCCTAAAAGTCTATAGAAGACATAGGGGGAGTTCACCCATTTCGGTGAGGTCAGACCCACCGGATAGTTGCCAAATCCTTGTGAAGGATCCCAACCAAGAAGCCCACACTTTCTCTTGTGCCCTAAGAGAAGTTTCCAATGGGTTAAAATATCACAAAAACCCAATCACAAAATTCCTTAAAAATCATAAGGAAAATAGTTGGAAAAATACCTTAGGTTGAGAAATCTTGCTAAATCTTAAAATCCAAACTAGAAATGCTTCTAAACCACAAGAGTGTTCTACACCCATCAATTCCACCCCAAAAGCTAGAAATCAAAAAGCCCCAAAATAAACCCTAGTTTTCCAAAAACTAGGTTTTCCTTCCAAAAATTCCAAAAGGGAAAAGATGTAGAGTACAGGATTTACATCGAGCACCGACTCCGCAGGTAATTTTAGAAAAACTTGAAAATTCTTGGAACATGTGTATTTTATATTTACAGTGAGGTTCGGGTGGTTTCAGACTGTGGCGGAAGCTTCCGGGGCGAAAAGTGAGTCGGCGGCGGAGTTTTTGGAGGTTCTGCATGGCTTCGGAGAGGCTGGCGCCCCTTGTGTTCCGGAACACAATGCTGTGTTCCGGAACAGGGACTTGTGTTCCGGAACACAGCATTGTGTTCTGGAACCAACGTGTTGGTTCCGGAACACAGGGCAACAGGGGCTGTTTTTTTGATGCAGACCCGGTTTTTTGAAGGGGGTATTGAGGTAATTTCACCTTCTCTTTGTGTTAGCCCTACTCTTGGTCTATTTATACGAGCTTTACACCTTGCTTCTTCTCCACCATAACCTAAGGAAAGAAAAGAAAGGAAGAGAGCAAGGAAGTGAAGGAGAAGAAGGAGGAAGTGCAACTTGGAGATTCCTGCTGCTTGGAGTCCGTTGGAGCCACGCGCGCACCAAGCTACACTCAAGGTAAGTTAGCAAATATTTTACTTGTTGGATTTGTGGATTTATTTTATGGATTTGGAGTTGAATTGCATGTTTCTTTTCCTCTTTCCCTGCAAGCTGTTGGATACAGCTCGTGCTATTTTTTGGAGTTACTGCGCAAATCCGCAACAACATGCATGCTTTTCATGCACGTGCTGGTGAGTGGGTTGGCTGATTGGTGCCGGGATTGCGCAGGGAGTTTGTTGAGGCTTGGGGATTGTTGTGAGAGCTTCCGAGGATTTTTCGGGGTGCGCGACAGTGCGCGCGCGCGCGAGGCGCAAAGCAGATTTTTCGTCAGATTGAGGATTTCGGCGCGGCCCCGACTTCGGCTTGCCTACGGAAAGCTTTCTAGGTGGGTTAAAATTCTTCCAAAGTATATATGGAATGTCTTCTAATGCTTCTATAGGCATTTTGAGCATGTCTAGTGTAGTATTTTTACTGTTGGTAAATCTGATAGATGCTTAGAAAATTCCAGAAATATTCGTAGAACCCCATATTATTTTTAGTATACTCCTGGTACTGTAGGACACTAGTATGCGTGGTTAGTGAGCGTTACTTTTGCACCGGGAATGTTTTAAAAATCCTAAACCTGTTTTTAAGAAAAATTGGCATTCTTTCAACATGTGGATTTTATTTGGGAGTTGACAGAGTCCCGGGGGTGCTATGACCTCGTGCCTTGGGGCCGAGGGATTTTATTTGATTATGCATGGTTCTTACTAGTGACTTGGGGGTTGTTGAGGGCTTATCAGATTGAGTCGTGGAGGTTTCTCCGACCTAGACATGAGATGAGTCTTGTTATTCGAGTTTTTCCGATCTGTTTGATCGTGGACTGTAGCCTACATGTGCCGCTTATGAGACAGTTGTGATATACTTTAGCTCGAAGGGGTCGCTCCCCTCGAGTTACGCTCCGGATGCTTGTTATGATGCGACTAGTTGATACACTAGTGTTCTCTTGTGAGAGATTGTGATAGTCCGTGTGGGACGCCCTACGTAAGTCCAAGTCCCTTGGGGGCTCGTGGTAGTAGGTTTGGCGCAGGCTTGACTGGACCCTATGTGGCAGTCATTGAGATTGGGTGATGTGAGCGGGTGGTTGCATATTTATTCTTAGATGGTTTTTCCTTTGAGCATTGTATTGAGGCATGTAGTGTCACGCCCCGGGGTCAGAACTGTACCCCGGGCTCGCCAACAGATCCGCCGCCCCTACAGGAAGCCCCGTAGAGACGTAGCGTCAAACCTGCAAAAAGGATTAACTATAGAAACAGATATCAGAGCAGTAAGCAAAAACTACTATGAACAGAAAATAGTACAGTCTCTCACAATATATACAACATTTTCTCACCAAAATACAACAGTCTCTCCAAAGAAACAAAAGAGTACAACTCGATACCTTACTACATAACTCTCAAACATGACACAACCAAAATATAGGGGTACCTCTATAACACACTGAAGCTGGAGGGGAAGGGATCTATCTCGCGACTCCCTTACCTCGATCTGGAAGAGCTGGATCAGCAACAGGCACCGCAGGAACTGGAGCTGACGTCCCTGGGGAAAAGACACCACGACGGGTGTGAGAACTACCTCCCACAGTAGTTCTCAGTGGGTGCCGCCAACAAGCCCGACGGTCTGCCCACTAAGTCTACTAGAGGCAACCAGTAACAAAAGAGATGCAGAATGGAAAAGCTGGAAAGTAAAACATCTACTGCTACTATGCCTCTATCTAAATGCTCAAAGGGCGGAACAGAATGAATATGATGCCACGACCAACTCTCTCTCAACTAAGATCACCCAATCAAAACCGACTGTCCCATAGGGTCCAGTCAAGCCTGCGCCTACCTACTGCCGTATATCCCAGAGGACCGGACTTATGTAGGACGTCCGTGACTGCCAAAACTGGCTCAGCCAGAGGGACGGCGTCCGTGACTGCCAAAACTGGCTCAGCCAGAGGGACGGTGTCCGTGACTGCCAAAACTGGCTCAGCCAGAGGGACACATATCAAACCCAACTCCGGAGTGGTACTCGTGGGTAGCGACCCCACCGAGCAAAGTATCTGCACATCTCTGTCGATCTCAAGTATGGCTCCTGCAGGCTAAGATCCAATCACTGTCTCACTCACTGACTAAAATCCACACTGTCACTATGACCATGTCCCAAAGATCCCAGATCCACTGTCACTACCACTATCACTATCACTATCACTATCTCAATGATGAACAATCTACAGACTGCTACCAACACTACTCGGTCCCCAGACACGAGTACAATGCATCATAGCTACTAAATCTCCCAACCCATAACTCAGGGGAAGACCACTATGTCCCAAGATGATAAAAGTAACAATGTCAGAACGACAAGGGTACAACCACTGGGGAAAATCTAAGGTGATGAGCAAATCTGAACACATGTTCACATTGTCTGTAGTCTAATTGTGCATGAATAAATAATTAACTGACCATAAAGCTAAGTTGAGTTTCCATGTTGTAAGAGTTCAAATACTGCAAGTGGTTCAATGAGGTCATCAGATTTAACATCTATTAACTGTGGGTACTAACATACAGTGTGCACAGATTAAACAGCTCATATACTATCATGCATGCACTTATAATCATAGAATTAGAGTGCAGTCCATAGGTATTGAGAGCAGGATCACCCACCTGACCGCGCTAACTGTCCAGGATGATACAGATAACAAGCCCAGAAACTGATAAAACTCCGAGTCCACTAAGCAAAGAGCACCATAGTGGTGCTTACAATGTCCTGGGTACAACCACAACTCACAATTACAACCAAATTACACATAAAATCACTATTCCAAAATCTGCATGGGCTGTTACTGTTCACACGCGAATTTTACCTGAAAATAAAATTCACAAAATTCCAATAAAAATATCACGACGATCCTTGCGAAGAGTAGATGTCGATAGGCTCTTGAATCGTCGAATTCCGATGTCCGGATGAGGAGATAAAAATCCGCGAAGTTGGTGCTGTCCAGAATTCTCACACAAAAACAGCGGCTCAGAAATGCCTCGAAATCCGTGCCAAAAACCCAAATCCAGGCAAAACACTCAGCACGAAAGTCGAAGATTTACCTCTCGTGAATCCAACGCCGCAAAAATCGCTGAAATCGGATGTCGGGGTAGCTCTGTAGGTCTCCCAGAAGAAACTGCGACGGTAGTGGGCCTCACACTGTAGAACGTCGCTCCGCACTACGAGGTAGAAAACACAGTCGTCACGGCTTCCAGATTTTCTGAAACTTCACCAGGAGCTAGCTAAGAGGGAGAGGAAGATTTTTCATAAAGGGTGCAAATGCTGGTTCTCACGGGAAAAGGGTGAAAAACCAGCCCCAAGTGACCTATTTATAGGCCTCCAAGAAAAAGCCCACGAAATCAGGTCAATGGGCTTTTCGGGCCCATTTTCCGGGCGCCCGAAAGATTCGGGCGCCTACAGTACTGGGCCCGGCCCGGTACTGTTCACGCCCGAATCTCCGAGGTGCCGCCACGTGTCCCTCCGAACAGCGGACACCGTGCGGGGCCCCTCACAGCGCGCCACGTGGCCTCCCATCGGCACAGTAAGGCGGTGGCGCCCGCCAATGAGCGGGCGCCACGTGGCCCCGCGTTGACCGCCGACCGCGCGACGTGCGCGACGGTCGCGCGACGTGGGTCGCACGTGGGCACGCTTCCCGAGGTACCAGCCCCGCGTTCCGTGCACCCCGCGTGCTGCACCCGCCAATGAGAGAGCGACACGTGTCCCATGCACCCGGTCCACGCCTTCACAACAATTCCATGGACCGCGCCGCGTGCACCGACCACTCACAAAATGCCACGTGGCCAACCCTCGGTCCACCGTGCACCCCGCCAAGGCCCGTGGACCGCGCCCGCTGCGCCGGCCAATCGCAGCGCGCCACGTGGCCCGCGCCCGGTGCATGCGCCCCCGCGGTGGACCGCGCGCCTGCGCCGCCGCCCGCCGCCGCGCTCCGCCGCACTCCGCCGCCGCCGGCGCTCCTCCGGCCGCCGGAACAGTACCCCGAGCCTCGATTTCCGTGTTTTCGCGTCCGGGCTCCGAAAAATTCAAGTAAATAGTCCATTTTGCTCGTTTTCGCGCGCTGAATCCAAATCCGAGGTCCGTTCGGCCAAATTCCGCTTCTAAAATTTCCCAAAATTTCCCGGAAAAGTAAACTTGATCCAATTTCCGCTCCGGGTCACATTCTTAGCTCCAAAAAGCGCGCAAACACCTCATACACCCAGAATGGACTCCCAGAGAAGAAACAAGCCCCAAATTCACCAAAAACTCAAATCTGGAGCCCGATACGCACACCCACACACCCAAAAGCCTCTAATCCAACAGTAAACCCTGTCGTGGGGATCCGGGTCCTCACATCCTCCCCCACTAAAAGAAAGTTTCGTCCTCGAAACAAACACAGCTCAAAAGAGAGTCTCCAAGCCCAAAGGTAAGCTTCCAACACACAAACTCCAACTCCCCTGTCGCTACAACCTCTCCACAAAACGCGTCCAACCGCGGAAACTCAAGAATTCTCAATCACCGAGGACTAAGAAGAACAACCAACACTACGCCTCCAAGCTATTTGAATTACGCTACAAAACTAACAGAAAAGGAAAGAGCCCCGCCAGTAGGAAGGTCATCAGCCTCCAACTCTCAGATTTAGAAAACGACTGAAATTAGCGAACAGCTCGAAAGTTCCGAGAGACTAGTGCCCTTGCCTTAACCAACAAGGACAGGTTCGGGCACTGTCCCTACTCTGGAGTAGTCTTTTGTATTCTTTATCCTGTTCGCGAATTTCAGCACCAGAGTGAGAAAATAAAGGAGAGAAGGGTTGATGCCATTCCTGCTGCGGAAACAAAACAGAAACTACGGTCTATCCGTGCCCCTAAAAGAAACACCACTCTAACCAAGACCCCTAGAGACAAACCCTCTAGTCCTAGGCGTCACCTACGCTCGACAAGTCGCGCCTAACCCAAAGCCGCTGAAGCCACTGCTGCAGGGAAGATGCCAAAAACTCTACTGATGAATGAATGAGATGCACCGGTATCAAAAGAAGCTCGAGCACGGAGTACTAAGATCAGAATAATACCTGCAACGACCTGCTCAACCGCTGAAGTGTCCTCAACCTGAGCGGCATAAACACGACCGCTCGGTGCCGGGGGACGTCGCTCTGGCTGTCGGGAAGAAGATGAGGCAACATCTGGCCTGCCATAGGCCGCTGAAGGATCGGCTGGCTGGTAAGGGACATACGGTGCAGATGCTGATGAAGGAGCTGGGTGGCCGACTCTAGGGCACACACTCGCAAAGTGACCGGCCTGCCCGCAGCGAAAACAATGGCCCTGTCTCTGCGGGCACTGAGTCGGTAAATGTGGGCCTCCACAGATGACACACCGATCTGGGCGCTGCTGCTGAAAAGTCTGCTGTGAGAACTGCTGCTGTCGTGGGGGTCGACGCTGCTGCTGCTGTATCTGGCGAGACGCCCCCGATCTCTGATGTCCCTGGTACCCCTGGCCCTGCGAGTGAGAACGTGGAGGTCTCGGGGGTCCCTGCCTGCCAGACTGCCCCTCCTCCGGAGATGCCGGGCGCTTGGCCCCAGAAGTCGCTACAGGGGCCGGAGATACCTCATCCATCACGGCCTCTCCACTCTCCACATACAAAGCCTGCTCCATCGAGGCCTCCAAGGTCTGCAGTCGGCGGGAGCGGACAAACTGATAGATGTCTCGGCGAAGTCCTCTCTCAAACATATAAACACGATGGCTCTCATCTCTAGCCACATGAGGCACACAGGCCAAAAGCTGGTTAAATTCCGCTATGTATAGGTGCACAGGCCTATCTCCCTGGCGGAGATTCTTCAACCGCTCCTCCAGTCGCTGTCGGACGCTCTCAGGAAAGAACGCTCCCAACAACATGTTCCGAAACTCGGTCCAAGGAAGAGGCTGCGTCCCAGGTGGACCAGCTGGTCGCACACGCCGCCACCATGCCTCGGCGTTGCTCTCCAGATAATGGGTGGCCAGAATAACCCTATACCTCTCGTCCACAAACAGACTCTCAAAGTGGCGCTCCATGGTGGTAATCCAAGTCTCAGCCGCCCAAGGCTCAGCACTCATGCCCGAAAAGCGGGGCGGGTCGAACCGCCGCAGTCTCATCAGTAAATCAACAACCTCCCGCTGCTCTGACTCAGTCAACACTCCCGTCGTCCCAGCCGGTGGCCTACTCGAAACCGGCTCAGCAGGAACCGCTGGCGCCGGCTGCACCACAGGGGGTGCCACAACAGGGGAAGAAGGTACCGGCGAAGCCTCAGGGGGTACCACTGCCGGCTGTGCTCTCTGCTCCAATAAGAGCGTCAGCCGCGCCACTGCCTCCTCCTGGCGTCTAGCCGCCTCAGCCAACTGTGCCATCTGGGCACGGAGCTCCTGAATCTCAGCCTGTGGTCCTCGCCCCGAGTCCTCCTGCTCGGGCTCTGAGGACGAAGGCTGCGAACGCGTCACCATCGAACGTCGAGGAGGCATTCCCACCTGAGGGACAAAACACACACAATCAAAACCAAAAGCAACACTCGACCCAATCTAGCGGAAGTCAAAAGGCATGTCCCCCTTTCCGAAGCACTATGTTGTCTGCAGCCAACATAGTCACTACAAAAGGACGACATGTCTATCACTCGTCCCTATCCACTCGGGAGAGTTAGATACCCAATCAAGACTTCCGCCAAAAGTCTCGGCTCTCACGTGGGTCATCCTAGGGTTTAACCATAAGCCTAGGGTTCCTAAGTCCTCAAGACCTACACCCTAAGCTCTGATACCACTCTAATCTGTCACGCCCCGGGGTCAGAACTGTACCCCGGGCTCGCCAACAGATCCGCCGCCCCTACAGGAAGCCCCGTAGAGACGTAGCGTCAAACCTGCAAAAAGGATTAACTATAGAAACAGATATCAGAGCAGTAAGCAAAAACTACTATGAACAGAAAATAGTACAGTCTCTCACAATATATACAACATTTTCTCACCAAAATACAACAGTCTCTCCAAAGAAACAAAAGAGTACAACTCGATACCTTACTACATAACTCTCAAACATGACACAACCAAAATATAGGGGTACCTCTATAACACACTGAAGCTGGAGGGGAAGGGATCTATCTCGCGACTCCCTTACCTCGATCTGGAAGAGCTGGATCAGCAACAGGCACCGCAGGAACTGGAGCTGACGTCCCTGGGGAAAAGACACCACGACGGGTGTGAGAACTACCTCCCACAGTAGTTCTCAGTGGGTGCCGCCAACAAGCCCGACGGTCTGCCCACTAAGTCTACTAGAGGCAACCAGTAACAAAAGAGATGCAGAATGGAAAAGCTGGAAAGTAAAACATCTACTGCTACTATGCCTCTATCTAAATGCTCAAAGGGCGGAACAGAATGAATATGATGCCACGACCAACTCTCTCTCAACTAAGATCACCCAATCAAAACCGACTGTCCCATAGGGTCCAGTCAAGCCTGCGCCTACCTACTGCCGTATATCCCAGAGGACCGGACTTATGTAGGACGTCCGTGACTGCCAAAACTGGCTCAGCCAGAGGGACGGCGTCCGTGACTGCCAAAACTGGCTCAGCCAGAGGGACGGTGTCCGTGACTGCCAAAACTGGCTCAGCCAGAGGGACACATATCAAACCCAACTCCGGAGTGGTACTCGTGGGTAGCGACCCCACCGAGCAAAGTATCTGCACATCTCTGTCGATCTCAAGTATGGCTCCTGCAGGCTAAGATCCAATCACTGTCTCACTCACTGACTAAAATCCACACTGTCACTATGACCATGTCCCAAAGATCCCAGATCCACTGTCACTACCACTATCACTATCACTATCACTATCTCAATGATGAACAATCTACAGACTGCTACCAACACTACTCGGTCCCCAGACACGAGTACAATGCATCATAGCTACTAAATCTCCCAACCCATAACTCAGGGGAAGACCACTATGTCCCAAGATGATAAAAGTAACAATGTCAGAACGACAAGGGTACAACCACTGGGGAAAATCTAAGGTGATGAGCAAATCTGAACACATGTTCACATTGTCTGTAGTCTAATTGTGCATGAATAAATAATTAACTGACCATAAAGCTAAGTTGAGTTTCCATGTTGTAAGAGTTCAAATACTGCAAGTGGTTCAATGAGGTCATCAGATTTAACATCTATTAACTGTGGGTACTAACATACAGTGTGCACAGATTAAACAGCTCATATACTATCATGCATGCACTTATAATCATAGAATTAGAGTGCAGTCCATAGGTATTGAGAGCAGGATCACCCACCTGACCGCGCTAACTGTCCAGGATGATACAGATAACAAGCCCAGAAACTGATAAAACTCCGAGTCCACTAAGCAAAGAGCACCATAGTGGTGCTTACAATGTCCTGGGTACAACCACAACTCACAATTACAACCAAATTACACATAAAATCACTATTCCAAAATCTGCATGGGCTGTTACTGTTCACACGCGAATTTTACCTGAAAATAAAATTCACAAAATTCCAATAAAAATATCACGACGATCCTTGCGAAGAGTAGATGTCGATAGGCTCTTGAATCGTCGAATTCCGATGTCCGGATGAGGAGATAAAAATCCGCGAAGTTGGTGCTGTCCAGAATTCTCACACAAAAACAGCGGCTCAGAAATGCCTCGAAATCCGTGCCAAAAACCCAAATCCAGGCAAAACACTCAGCACGAAAGTCGAAGATTTACCTCTCGTGAATCCAACGCCGCAAAAATCGCTGAAATCGGATGTCGGGGTAGCTCTGTAGGTCTCCCAGAAGAAACTGCGACGGTAGTGGGCCTCACACTGTAGAACGTCGCTCCGCACTACGAGGTAGAAAACACAGTCGTCACGGCTTCCAGATTTTCTGAAACTTCACCAGGAGCTAGCTAAGAGGGAGAGGAAGATTTTTCATAAAGGGTGCAAATGCTGGTTCTCACGGGAAAAGGGTGAAAAACCAGCCCCAAGTGACCTATTTATAGGCCTCCAAGAAAAAGCCCACGAAATCAGGTCAATGGGCTTTTCGGGCCCATTTTCCGGGCGCCCGAAAGATTCGGGCGCCTACAGTACTGGGCCCGGCCCGGTACTGTTCACGCCCGAATCTCCGAGGTGCCGCCACGTGTCCCTCCGAACAGCGGACACCGTGCGGGGCCCCTCACAGCGCGCCACGTGGCCTCCCATCGGCACAGTAAGGCGGTGGCGCCCGCCAATGAGCGGGCGCCACGTGGCCCCGCGTTGACCGCCGACCGCGCGACGTGCGCGACGGTCGCGCGACGTGGGTCGCACGTGGGCACGCTTCCCGAGGTACCAGCCCCGCGTTCCGTGCACCCCGCGTGCTGCACCCGCCAATGAGAGAGCGACACGTGTCCCATGCACCCGGTCCACGCCTTCACAACAATTCCATGGACCGCGCCGCGTGCACCGACCACTCACAAAATGCCACGTGGCCAACCCTCGGTCCACCGTGCACCCCGCCAAGGCCCGTGGACCGCGCCCGCTGCGCCGGCCAATCGCAGCGCGCCACGTGGCCCGCGCCCGGTGCATGCGCCCCCGCGGTGGACCGCGCGCCTGCGCCGCCGCCCGCCGCCGCGCTCCGCCGCACTCCGCCGCCGCCGGCGCTCCTCCGGCCGCCGGAACAGTACCCCGAGCCTCGATTTCCGTGTTTTCGCGTCCGGGCTCCGAAAAATTCAAGTAAATAGTCCATTTTGCTCGTTTTCGCGCGCTGAATCCAAATCCGAGGTCCGTTCGGCCAAATTCCGCTTCTAAAATTTCCCAAAATTTCCCGGAAAAGTAAACTTGATCCAATTTCCGCTCCGGGTCACATTCTTAGCTCCAAAAAGCGCGCAAACACCTCATACACCCAGAATGGACTCCCAGAGAAGAAACAAGCCCCAAATTCACCAAAAACTCAAATCTGGAGCCCGATACGCACACCCACACACCCAAAAGCCTCTAATCCAACAGTAAACCCTGTCGTGGGGATCCGGGTCCTCACATCCTCCCCCACTAAAAGAAAGTTTCGTCCTCGAAACAAACACAGCTCAAAAGAGAGTCTCCAAGCCCAAAGGTAAGCTTCCAACACACAAACTCCAACTCCCCTGTCGCTACAACCTCTCCACAAAACGCGTCCAACCGCGGAAACTCAAGAATTCTCAATCACCGAGGACTAAGAAGAACAACCAACACTACGCCTCCAAGCTATTTGAATTACGCTACAAAACTAACAGAAAAGGAAAGAGCCCCGCCAGTAGGAAGGTCATCAGCCTCCAACTCTCAGATTTAGAAAACGACTGAAATTAGCGAACAGCTCGAAAGTTCCGAGAGACTAGTGCCCTTGCCTTAACCAACAAGGACAGGTTCGGGCACTGTCCCTACTCTGGAGTAGTCTTTTGTATTCTTTATCCTGTTCGCGAATTTCAGCACCAGAGTGAGAAAATAAAGGAGAGAAGGGTTGATGCCATTCCTGCTGCGGAAACAAAACAGAAACTACGGTCTATCCGTGCCCCTAAAAGAAACACCACTCTAACCAAGACCCCTAGAGACAAACCCTCTAGTCCTAGGCGTCACCTACGCTCGACAAGTCGCGCCTAACCCAAAGCCGCTGAAGCCACTGCTGCAGGGAAGATGCCAAAAACTCTACTGATGAATGAATGAGATGCACCGGTATCAAAAGAAGCTCGAGCACGGAGTACTAAGATCAGAATAATACCTGCAACGACCTGCTCAACCGCTGAAGTGTCCTCAACCTGAGCGGCATAAACACGACCGCTCGGTGCCGGGGGACGTCGCTCTGGCTGTCGGGAAGAAGATGAGGCAACATCTGGCCTGCCATAGGCCGCTGAAGGATCGGCTGGCTGGTAAGGGACATACGGTGCAGATGCTGATGAAGGAGCTGGGTGGCCGACTCTAGGGCACACACTCGCAAAGTGACCGGCCTGCCCGCAGCGAAAACAATGGCCCTGTCTCTGCGGGCACTGAGTCGGTAAATGTGGGCCTCCACAGATGACACACCGATCTGGGCGCTGCTGCTGAAAAGTCTGCTGTGAGAACTGCTGCTGTCGTGGGGGTCGACGCTGCTGCTGCTGTATCTGGCGAGACGCCCCCGATCTCTGATGTCCCTGGTACCCCTGGCCCTGCGAGTGAGAACGTGGAGGTCTCGGGGGTCCCTGCCTGCCAGACTGCCCCTCCTCCGGAGATGCCGGGCGCTTGGCCCCAGAAGTCGCTACAGGGGCCGGAGATACCTCATCCATCACGGCCTCTCCACTCTCCACATACAAAGCCTGCTCCATCGAGGCCTCCAAGGTCTGCAGTCGGCGGGAGCGGACAAACTGATAGATGTCTCGGCGAAGTCCTCTCTCAAACATATAAACACGATGGCTCTCATCTCTAGCCACATGAGGCACACAGGCCAAAAGCTGGTTAAATTCCGCTATGTATAGGTGCACAGGCCTATCTCCCTGGCGGAGATTCTTCAACCGCTCCTCCAGTCGCTGTCGGACGCTCTCAGGAAAGAACGCTCCCAACAACATGTTCCGAAACTCGGTCCAAGGAAGAGGCTGCGTCCCAGGTGGACCAGCTGGTCGCACACGCCGCCACCATGCCTCGGCGTTGCTCTCCAGATAATGGGTGGCCAGAATAACCCTATACCTCTCGTCCACAAACAGACTCTCAAAGTGGCGCTCCATGGTGGTAATCCAAGTCTCAGCCGCCCAAGGCTCAGCACTCATGCCCGAAAAGCGGGGCGGGTCGAACCGCCGCAGTCTCATCAGTAAATCAACAACCTCCCGCTGCTCTGACTCAGTCAACACTCCCGTCGTCCCAGCCGGTGGCCTACTCGAAACCGGCTCAGCAGGAACCGCTGGCGCCGGCTGCACCACAGGGGGTGCCACAACAGGGGAAGAAGGTACCGGCGAAGCCTCAGGGGGTACCACTGCCGGCTGTGCTCTCTGCTCCAATAAGAGCGTCAGCCGCGCCACTGCCTCCTCCTGGCGTCTAGCTGCCTCAGCCAACTGTGCCATCTGGGCACGGAGCTCCTGAATCTCAGCCTGTGGTCCTCGCCCCGAGTCCTCCTGCTCGGGCTCTGAGGACGAAGGCTGCGAACGCGTCACCATCGAACGTCGAGGAGGCATCCCCACCTGAGGGACAAAACACACACAATCAAAACCAAAAGCAACACTCGACCCAATCTAGCGAAAGTCAAAAGGCATGTCCCCCTTTCCGAAGCACTATGTTGTCTGCAGCCAACATAGTCGCTACAAAAGGACGACATGTCTATCACTCATCCCTATCCACTCGGGAGAGTTAGATACCCAATCAAGACTTTCGCTAAAAGTCTCGGCTCTCACGTGGGTCATCCTAGGGTTTAACCATAAGCCTAGGGTTCCTAAGTCCTCAAGACCTACACCCTAAGCTCTGATACCACTCTAATCTGTCACGCCCCGGGGTCAGAACTGTACCCCGGGCTCGCCAACAGATCCGCCGCCCCTACAGGAAGCCCCGTAGAGACGTAGCGTCAAACCTGCAAAAAGGATTAACTATAGAAACAGATATCAGAGCAGTAAGCAAAAACTACTATGAACAGAAAATAGTACAGTCTCTCACAATATATACAACATTTTCTCACCAAAATACAACAGTCTCTCCAAAGAAACAAAAGAGTACAACTCGATACCTCACTACATAACTCTCAAACATGACACATCCAAAATATAGGGGTACCTCTAAACACACTGAAGCTGGAGGGGAAGGGATCTATCTCGCGACTCCCTTACCTCGGTCTGGAAGAGCTGGATCAGCAACAGGCACCGCAGGAACTGGAGCTGAAGTCCCTGGGGAAAAGACACCACGACGGGTGTGAGAACTACCTCCCACAGTAGTTCTCAGTGGGTGCCGCCAACAAGCCCGACGGTCTGCCCACTAAGTCTACTAGAGGCAAAAGTAACAAAAGAAATGCAGAATGGAAAAGCTGGAAAGTAAAACATCTACTGCTACTATGCCTCTATCTAAATGCTCAAAGGGCGGAACAGAATGAATATGATGCCACGACCAACTCTCTCTCAACTAAGATCACCCAATCCAAACCGACTGCCCATAGGGTCCAGTCAAGCCTGCGCCTACCTACTGCCGTATATCCCAGAGGACCGGACTTATGTAGGACGTCCGTGACTGCCAAAACTGGCTCAGCCAGAGGGACGGCGTCCGTGACTGCCAAAACTGGCTCAGCCAGAGGGACGGTGTCCGTGACTGCCAAAACTGGCTCAGCCAGAGGGACACATATCAAACCCAACTCCGGAGTGGTACTCGTGGGTAGCGACCCCACCGAGCAAAGTATCTGCACATCTCTGTCGATCTCAAGTATGGCTCCTGCAGGCTAAGATCCAATCACTGTCTCACTCACTGACTAAAATCCACACTGTCACTATGACCATGTCCCAAAGATCCCAGATCCACTGTCACTACCACTATCACTATCACTATCACTATCTCAATGATGAACAATCTACAGACTGCTACCAACACTACTCGGTCCCCAGACACGAGTACAATGCATCATAGCTACTAAATCTCCCAACCCATAACTCAGGGGAAGACCACTATGTCCCAAGATGATAAAAGTAACAATGTCAGAACGACAAGGGTACAACCACTGGGGAAAATCTAAGGTGATGAGCAAATCTGAACACATGTTCACATTGTCTGTAGTCTAATTGTGCATGAATAAATAATTAACTGACCATAAAGCTAAGTTGAGTTTCCATGTTGTAAGAGTTCAAATACTGCAAGTGGTTCAATGAGGTCATCAGATTTAACATCTATTAACTGTGGGTACTAACATACAGTGTGCACAGATTAAACAGCTCATATACTATCATGCATGCACTTATAATCATAGAATTAGAGTGCAGTCCATAGGTATTGAGAGCAGGATCACCCACCTGACCGCGCTAACTGTCCAGGATGATACAGATAACAAGCCCAGAAACTGATAAAACTCCGAGTCCACTAAGCAAAGAGCACCATAGTGGTGCTTACAATGTCCTGGGTACAACCACAACTCACAATTACAACCAAATTACACATAAAATCACTATTCCAAAATCTGCATGGGCTGTTACTGTTCACACGCGAATTTTACCTGAAAATAAAATTCACAAAATTCCAATAAAAATATCACGACGATCCTTGCGAAGAGTAGATGTCGATAGGCTCTTGAATCGTCGAATTCCGATGTCCGGATGAGGAGATAAAAATCCGCGAAGTTGGTGCTGTCCAGAATTCTCACACAAAAACAGCGGCTCAGAAATGCCTCGAAATCCGTGCCAAAAACCCAAATCCAGGCAAAACACTCAGCACGAAAGTCGAAGATTTACCTCTCGTGAATCCAACGCCGCAAAAATCGCTGAAATCGGATGTCGGGGTAGCTCTGTAGGTCTCCCAGAAGAAACTGCGACGGTAGTGGGCCTCACACTGTAGAACGTCGCTCCGCACTACGAGGTAGAAAACACAGTCGTCACGGCTTCCAGATTTTCTGAAACTTCACCAGGAGCTAGCTAAGAGGGAGAGGAAGATTTTTCATAAAGGGTGCAAATGCTGGTTCTCACGGGAAAAGGGTGAAAAACCAGCCCCAAGTGACCTATTTATAGGCCTCCAAGAAAAAGCCCACGAAATCAGGTCAATGGGCTTTTCGGGCCCATTTTCCGGGCGCCCGAAAGATTCGGGCGCCTACAGTACTGGGCCCGGCCCGGTACTGTTCACGCCCGAATCTCCGAGGTGCCGCCACGTGTCCCTCCGAACAGCGGACACCGTGCGGGGCCCCTCACAGCGCGCCACGTGGCCTCCCATCGGCACAGTAAGGCGGTGGCGCCCGCCAATGAGCGGGCGCCACGTGGCCCCGCGTTGACCGCCGACCGCGCGACGTGCGCGACGGTCGCGCGACGTGGGTCGCACGTGGGCACGCTTCCCGAGGTACCAGCCCCGCGTTCCGTGCACCCCGCGTGCTGCACCCGCCAATGAGAGAGCGACACGTGTCCCATGCACCCGGTCCACGCCTTCACAACAATTCCATGGACCGCGCCGCGTGCACCGACCACTCACAAAATGCCACGTGGCCAACCCTCGGTCCACCGTGCACCCCGCCAAGGCCCGTGGACCGCGCCCGCTGCGCCGGCCAATCGCAGCGCGCCACGTGGCCCGCGCCCGGTGCATGCGCCCCCGCGGTGGACCGCGCGCCTGCGCCGCCGCCCGCCGCCGCGCTCCGCCGCACTCCGCCGCCGCCGGCGCTCCTCCGGCCGCCGGAACAGTACCCCGAGCCTCGATTTCCGTGTTTTCGCGTCCGGGCTCCGAAAAATTCAAGTAAATAGTCCATTTTGCTCGTTTTCGCGCGCTGAATCCAAATCCGAGGTCCGTTCGGCCAAATTCCGCTTCTAAAATTTCCCAAAATTTCCCGGAAAAGTAAACTTGATCCAATTTCCGCTCCGGGTCACATTCTTAGCTCCAAAAAGCGCGCAAACACCTCATACACCCAGAATGGACTCCCAGAGAAGAAACAAGCCCCAAATTCACCAAAAACTCAAATCTGGAGCCCGATACGCACACCCACACACCCAAAAGCCTCTAATCCAACAGTAAACCCTGTCGTGGGGATCCGGGTCCTCACATCCTCCCCCACTAAAAGAAAGTTTCGTCCTCGAAACAAACACAGCTCAAAAGAGAGTCTCCAAGCCCAAAGGTAAGCTTCCAACACACAAACTCCAACTCCCCTGTCGCTACAACCTCTCCACAAAACGCGTCCAACCGCGGAAACTCAAGAATTCTCAATCACCGAGGACTAAGAAGAACAACCAACACTACGCCTCCAAGCTATTTGAATTACGCTACAAAACTAACAGAAAAGGAAAGAGCCCCGCCAGTAGGAAGGTCATCAGCCTCCAACTCTCAGATTTAGAAAACGACTGAAATTAGCGAACAGCTCGAAAGTTCCGAGAGACTAGTGCCCTTGCCTTAACCAACAAGGACAGGTTCGGGCACTGTCCCTACTCTGGAGTAGTCTTTTGTATTCTTTATCCTGTTCGCGAATTTCAGCACCAGAGTGAGAAAATAAAGGAGAGAAGGGTTGATGCCATTCCTGCTGCGGAAACAAAACAGAAACTACGGTCTATCCGTGCCCCTAAAAGAAACACCACTCTAACCAAGACCCCTAGAGACAAACCCTCTAGTCCTAGGCGTCACCTACGCTCGACAAGTCGCGCCTAACCCAAAGCCGCTGAAGCCACTGCTGCAGGGAAGATGCCAAAAACTCTACTGATGAATGAATGAGATGCACCGGTATCAAAAGAAGCTCGAGCACGGAGTACTAAGATCAGAATAATACCTGCAACGACCTGCTCAACCGCTGAAGTGTCCTCAACCTGAGCGGCATAAACACGACCGCTCGGTGCCGGGGGACGTCGCTCTGGCTGTCGGGAAGAAGATGAGGCAACATCTGGCCTGCCATAGGCCGCTGAAGGATCGGCTGGCTGGTAAGGGACATACGGTGCAGATGCTGATGAAGGAGCTGGGTGGCCGACTCTAGGGCACACACTCGCAAAGTGACCGGCCTGCCCGCAGCGAAAACAATGGCCCTGTCTCTGCGGGCACTGAGTCGGTAAATGTGGGCCTCCACAGATGACACACCGATCTGGGCGCTGCTGCTGAAAAGTCTGCTGTGAGAACTGCTGCTGTCGTGGGGGTCGACGCTGCTGCTGCTGTATCTGGCGAGACGCCCCCGATCTCTGATGTCCCTGGTACCCCTGGCCCTGCGAGTGAGAACGTGGAGGTCTCGGGGGTCCCTGCCTGCCAGACTGCCCCTCCTCCGGAGATGCCGGGCGCTTGGCCCCAGAAGTCGCTACAGGGGCCGGAGATACCTCATCCATCACGGCCTCTCCACTCTCCACATACAAAGCCTGCTCCATCGAGGCCTCCAAGGTCTGCAGTCGGCGGGAGCGGACAAACTGATAGATGTCTCGGCGAAGTCCTCTCTCAAACATATAAACACGATGGCTCTCATCTCTAGCCACATGAGGCACACAGGCCAAAAGCTGGTTAAATTCCGCTATGTATAGGTGCACAGGCCTATCTCCCTGGCGGAGATTCTTCAACCGCTCCTCCAGTCGCTGTCGGACGCTCTCAGGAAAGAACGCTCCCAACAACATGTTCCGAAACTCGGTCCAAGGAAGAGGCTGCGTCCCAGGTGGACCAGCTGGTCGCACACGCCGCCACCATGCCTCGGCGTTGCTCTCCAGATAATGGGTGGCCAGAATAACCCTATACCTCTCGTCCACAAACAGACTCTCAAAGTGGCGCTCCATGGTGGTAATCCAAGTCTCAGCCGCCCAAGGCTCAGCACTCATGCCCGAAAAGCGGGGCGGGTCGAACCGCCGCAGTCTCATCAGTAAATCAACAACCTCCCGCTGCTCTGACTCAGTCAACACTCCCGTCGTCCCAGCCGGTGGCCTACTCGAAACCGGCTCAGCAGGAACCGCTGGCGCCGGCTGCACCACAGGGGGTGCCACAACAGGGGAAGAAGGTACCGGCGAAGCCTCAGGGGGTACCACTGCCGGCTGTGCTCTCTGCTCCAATAAGAGCGTCAGCCGCGCCACTGCCTCCTCCTGGCGTCTAGCCGCCTCAGCCAACTGTGCCATCTGGGCACGGAGCTCCTGAATCTCAGCCTGTGGTCCTCGCCCCGAGTCCTCCTGCTCGGGCTCTGAGGACGAAGGCTGCGAACGCGTCACCATCGAACGTCGAGGAGGCATTCCCACCTGAGGGACAAAACACACACAATCAAAACCAAAAGCAACACTCGACCCAATCTAGCGGAAGTCCAAAAGGCATGTCCCCCTTTCCGAAGCACTATGTTGTCTGCAGCCAACATAGTCACTACAAAAGGACGACATGTCTATCACTCGTCCCTATCCACTCGGGAGAGTTAGATACCCAATCAAGACTTCCGCCAAAAGTCTCGGCTCTCACGTGGGTCATCCTAGGGTTTAACCATAAGCCTAGGGTTCCTAAGTCCTCAAGACCTACACCCTAAGCTCTGATACCACTCTAATCTGTCACGCCCCGGGGTCAGAACTGTACCCCGGCTCGCCAACAGATCCGCCGCCCCTACAGGAAGCCCCGTAGAGACGTAGCGTCAAACCTGCAAAAAGGATTAACTATAGAAACAGATATCAGAGCAGTAAGCAAAAACTACTATGAACAGAAAATAGTACAGTCTCTCACAATATATACAACATTTTCTCACCAAAATACAACAGTCTCTCCAAAGAAACAAAAGAGTACAACTCGATACCTTACTACATAACTCTCAAACATGACACAACCAAAATATAGGGGTACCTCTATAACACACTGAAGCTGGAGGGGAAGGGATCTATCTCGCGACTCCCTTACCTCGATCTGGAAGAGCTGGATCAGCAACAGGCACCGCAGGAACTGGAGCTGACGTCCCTGGGGAAAAGACACCACGACGGGTGTGAGAACTACCTCCCACAGTAGTTCTCAGTGGGTGCCGCCAACAAGCCCGACGGTCTGCCCACTAAGTCTACTAGAGGCAACCAGTAACAAAAGATGCAGAATGGAAAAGCTGGAAAGTAAAACATCTACTGCTACTATGCCTCTATCTAAATGCTCAAAGGGCGGAACAGAATGAATATGATGCCACGACCAACTCTCTCTCAACTAAGATCACCCAATCAAAACCGACTGTCCCATAGGGTCCAGTCAAGCCTGCGCCTACCTACTGCCGTATATCCCAGAGGACCGGACTTATGTAGGACGTCCGTGACTGCCAAAACTGGCTCAGCCAGAGGGACGGCGTCCGTGACTGCCAAAACTGGCTCAGCCAGAGGGACGGTGTCCGTGACTGCCAAAACTGGCTCAGCCAGAGGGACACATATCAAACCCAACTCCGGAGTGGTACTCGTGGGTAGCGACCCCACCGAGCAAAGTATCTGCACATCTCTGTCGATCTCAAGTATGGCTCCTGCAGGCTAAGATCCAATCACTGTCTCACTCACTGACTAAAATCCACACTGTCACTATGACCATGTCCCAAAGATCCCAGATCCACTGTCACTACCACTATCACTATCACTATCACTATCTCAATGATGAACAATCTACAGACTGCTACCAACACTACTCGGTCCCCAGACACGAGTACAATGCATCATAGCTACTAAATCTCCCAACCCATAACTCAGGGGAAGACCACTATGTCCCAAGATGATAAAAGTAACAATGTCAGAACGACAAGGGTACAACCACTGGGGAAAATCTAAGGTGATGAGCAAATCTGAACACATGTTCACATTGTCTGTAGTCTAATTGTGCATGAATAAATAATTAACTGACCATAAAGCTAAGTTGAGTTTCCATGTTGTAAGAGTTCAAATACTGCAAGTGGTTCAATGAGGTCATCAGATTTAACATCTATTAACTGTGGGTACTAACATACAGTGTGCACAGATTAAACAGCTCATATACTATCATGCATGCACTTATAATCATAGAATTAGAGTGCAGTCCATAGGTATTGAGAGCAGGATCACCCACCTGACCGCGCTAACTGTCCAGGATGATACAGATAACAAGCCCAGAAACTGATAAAACTCCGAGTCCACTAAGCAAAGAGCACCATAGTGGTGCTTACAATGTCCTGGGTACAACCACAACTCACAATTACAACCAAATTACACATAAAATCACTATTCCAAAATCTGCATGGGCTGTTACTGTTCACACGCGAATTTTACCTGAAAATAAAATTCACAAAATTCCAATAAAAATATCACGACGATCCTTGCGAAGAGTAGATGTCGATAGGCTCTTGAATCGTCGAATTCCGATGTCCGGATGAGGAGATAAAAATCCGCGAAGTTGGTGCTGTCCAGAATTCTCACACAAAAACAGCGGCTCAGAAATGCCTCGAAATCCGTGCCAAAAACCCAAATCCAGGCAAAACACTCAGCACGAAAGTCGAAGATTTACCTCTCGTGAATCCAACGCCGCAAAAATCGCTGAAATCGGATGTCGGGGTAGCTCTGTAGGTCTCCCAGAAGAAACTGCGACGGTAGAGGGCCTCACACTGTAGAACGTCGCTCCGCACTACGAGGTAGAAAACACAGTCGTCACGGCTTCCAGATTTTCTGAAACTTCACCAGGAGCTAGCTAAGAGGGAGAGGAAGATTTTTCATAAAGGGTGCAAATGCTGGTTCTCACGGGAAAAGGGTGAAAAACCAGCCCCAAGTGACCTATTTATAGGCCTCCAAGAAAAAGCCCACGAAATCAGGTCAATGGGCTTTTCGGGCCCATTTTCCGGGCGCCCGAAAGATTCGGGCGCCTACAGTACTGGGCCCGGCCCGGTACTGTTCACGCCCGAATCTCCGAGGTGCCGCCACGTGTCCCTCCGAACAGCGGACACCGTGCGGGGCCCCTCACAGCGCGCCACGTGGCCTCCCATCGGCACAGTAAGGCGGTGGCGCCCGCCAATGAGCGGGCGCCACGTGGCCCCGCGTTGACCGCCGACCGCGCGACGTGCGCGACGGTCGCGCGACGTGGGTCGCACGTGGGCACGCTTCCCGAGGTACCAGCCCCGCGTTCCGTGCACCCCGCGTGCTGCACCCGCCAATGAGAGAGCGACACGTGTCCCATGCACCCGGTCCACGCCTTCACAACAATTCCATGGACCGCGCCGCGTGCACCGACCACTCACAAAATGCCACGTGGCCAACCCTCGGTCCACCGTGCACCCCGCCAAGGCCCGTGGACCGCGCCCGCTGCGCCGGCCAATCGCAGCGCGCCACGTGGCCCGCGCCCGGTGCATGCGCCCCCGCGGTGGACCGCGCGCCTGCGCCGCCGCCCGCCGCCGCGCTCCGCCGCACTCCGCCGCCGCCGGCGCTCCTCCGGCCGCCGGAACAGTACCCCGAGCCTCGATTTCCGTGTTTTCGCGTCCGGGCTCCGAAAAATTCAAGTAAATAGTCCATTTTGCTCGTTTTCGCGCGCTGAATCCAAATCCGAGGTCCGTTCGGCCAAATTCCGCTTCTAAAATTTCCCAAAATTTCCCGGAAAAGTAAACTTGATCCAATTTCCGCTCCGGGTCACATTCTTAGCTCCAAAAAGCGCGCAAACACCTCATACACCCAGAATGGACTCCCAGAGAAGAAACAAGCCCCAAATTCACCAAAAACTCAAATCTGGAGCCCGATACGCACACCCACACACCCAAAAGCCTCTAATCCAACAGTAAACCCTGTCGTGGGGATCCGGTCCTCACAATTTATAATTAAATTATAATATAAAATATAATATAAAATAAAAATATAAAATATAAAATATAATATAAATTATATATAATATAAATTATAATATAAATTATAATATAAATTATAAATTATAATATAAATTATAATAAAAAATATATATAAATTATATAAAAAATATAATATAAATTATAATATAAAATATAATATAAAATATAATTATTATTTTATTCTTAAAATATAATATAAAATAAAAATATTATTTTTTCTAACGTAAGATATAATTTATTATTTATAATTAAATTACTTCAAATTTATATAATAATTAAATTAATTTTTCTATAAAAAAAGTTAAGGGCAAAGTTGGTATTTTTATAAAAATTCTATCTTCTTTTTTCACTGTTCTTTACTATTCTATAATTTTAACCAAAACAATTTTAACTATTCCAAAGAATACCAACTTTTCAACCAACGCAATTTAACTTTTATACTTCATTATCCCAGAATAGCAAGCTATCGCGGGTATAAAAAAATTATTCCTTTTAAATTTATCCCCGAACCAAACATTGCCTAGGGGACCACTAGAATCCCAACCGCATATTTTTTCATCCAACGGCTAAAACTAATAGCACCATGACTTGGTGCTATCGATAATATTTCTAGCATAATTCTATATATATATATATATATATATATTATAATATATATATATATATATATAGCGCTAGACTTGTGTGCTTTTAGAAGTACGAAGACATTCGTGCTCCCAAGTTATTTTCATGTTGGAATTTTTGAATGAGTGATCGGCTCTGTTAACTTGATTTAGAGCATTTAAAAGGCGTAGAAGATAAATTTCTTAATTTTTTTTTATATCATTTGTCTAGTGATCAAATGTACTCAAAATCAATAATTTTAATGGTTGTGAAAATATGAAACACGTATTGCAAATTTAGCAATGTAGAAATCATTGGAAATTATATAAAATTATTCCTAAATCTTCTCTTATATTGATATAAAACAACGATCAATATATGTTGATCTAAAATTTTAGTATCATAATATCGCACACGCCCCAAATGCTCGCGTTGCTCTCATTTTTAGCTGTTGACCTTTTGAGCCACATTTGATTAACTAGTGTAATGGTTAATCGAAGTCTCAGCAAAAAATATTTTCTTGGCGAAAATTTCAATAGAGTAGCCGGACACACACACACACACACACACTCTCTCTC